>OX596291.1:14544516-15042016 GCA_951394225.1 Harpalus rufipes
TCACTTATTTTAATTCGTCTCGAATATGTTGCTCTATATCGGGTGATTTTGAAAATTCGTATTTTTAGTCTACACAACACCGAAATCAATATATTAATGCCCGTGTTAATCGGTAACAGTAAAGTGACACTTTACTTGAAGTTCTTATTAGTTTCACTATTTTAATTCATCTCGAATATGTTGCTCTATATCGGTGATTTTGAAAATTCGTATTTTTAGTCTACACAACACCGAAATCAATATATTAATGCCGGTGTCAATCGTACAGTAAAAGTGACACTATACTTGAAGTTCTTATTAGTTTCACTATTTTAATTCGTCTCGAATATGTTGCTCTATATCGGGGTGATTTGAAAATTCGTATTTTTAGTCTACACAACACCGAAATCAATATATTAATGCCCGGTGTTAATCGGTACAGTAAAAGTGACACTTACTTGAAGTTCTTATTAGTTTCACTATTTTAATTCATCCCGAATATGTTGCTCTATATCGGGTGATTTTGAAAATTCGTATTTTTAGTCTACACAACACCGAAATCATATATTAATGCCCGGTGTCAATCGGTACAGTAAAAGTGACACTATACTTGAAGTTCTTATTAGTTTCACTATTTTAATTCGTCTCGAATATGTTGCTCTATATCGGGTGATTTTGAAAATTCGTATTTTTAGTCTACACAACACCGAAATCAATATATTAATGCCCGGTGTCAATCGGTACAGTAAAAGTGACACTATACTTGAAGTTCTTATTAGTTTCACTATTTTAATTCGTCTCGAATATGTTGCTCTATATCGGGTGATTTTGAAAATTCGTATTTTAGTCTACACAACACCGAAATCAATATATTAATGCCCGGTGTCAATCGGTACAGTAAAAGTGACACTATACTTGAAGTTCTTATTAGTTTCACTATTTTAATTCGTCTCGAATATGTTGCTCTATATCGGGTGATTTTGAAAATTCGTATTTTTAGTCTACACAACACCGAAATCAATATATTAATGCCCGGTGTCAATCGGTACAGTAAAAGTGACACTTTACTTGAAGTTCTTATTAGTTTCACTATTTTAAATTCGTCTCGAATATGTTGCTCTATATCGGGTGATTTTGAAAATTCGTATTTTTAGTCTACACAACACCGAAATCAATATATTAATGCCCGGTGTCAATCGGTACAGTAAAAGTGACACTATACTTGAAGTTCTTATTAGTTTCACTATTTTAATTCGTCTCGAATATGTTGCTCTATATCGGGTGATTTTGAAAATTCGTATTTTTAGTCTACACAACACCGAAATCAATATATTAATGCCCGGTGTTAATCGGTACAGTAAAAGTGACACTTTACTTGAAGTTCTTATTAGTTTCACTATTTTAAATTCATCCCGAATATGTTGCTCTATATCGGGTGATTTTGAAAATTCGTATTTTTAGTCTACACAACACCGAAATCAATATATTAATGCCCGGTGTCAATCGGTACAGTAAAAGTGACACTATACTTGAAGTTCTTATTAGTTTCACTATTTTAATTCGTCTCGAATATGTTGCTCTATATCGGGTGATTTGAAAATTCGTATTTTTAGTCTACACAACACCGAAATCAATATATTAATGCCCGGTGTCAATCGGTACAGTAAAAGTGACACTATACTTGAAGTTCTTATTAGTTTCACTATTTTAATTCGTCTCGAATATGTTGCTCTATATCGGGTGATTTTGAAAATTCGTATTTTTAGTCTACACAACACCGAAATCAATATATTAATGCCCGGTGTCAATCGGTACAGTAAAAGTGACACTTTACTTGAAGTTCTTATTAGTTTCACTATTTTAATTCGTCTCGAATATGTTGCTCTATATCGGGTGATTTTGAAAATTCGTATTTTTAGTCTACACAACACCGAAATCAATATATTAATGCCCGGTGTTAATCGGTACAGTAAAAGTGACACTTTACTTGAAGTTCTTATTAGTTTCACTATTTTAATTCGTCTCGAATATGTTGCTCTATATCGGGTGATTTTGAAAATTCGTATTTTTAGTCTACACAACACCGAAATCAATATATTAATGCCCGGTGTCAATCGGTACAGTAAAAGTGACACTTTACTTGAAGTTCTTATTAGTTTCACTATTTTAATTCGTCTCGAATATGTTGCTCTATATCGGGTGATTTTGAAAATTCGTATTTTTAGTCTACACAACACCGAAATCAATATATTAATGCCCGGTGTTAATCGGTACAGTAAAAGTGACACTTTACTTGAAGTTCTTATTAGTTTCACTATTTTAAATTCATCCCGAATATGTTGCTCTATATCGGGTGATTTTGAAAATTCGTATTTTTAGTCTACACAACACCGAAATCAATATATTAATGCCCGGTGTCAATCGGTACAGTAAAAGTGACACTATACTTGAAGTTCTTATTAGTTTCACTATTTTAATTCGTCTCGAATATGTTGCTCTATATCGGGTGATTTTGAAAATTCGTATTTTTAGTCTACACAACACCGAAATCAATATATTAATGCCCGGTGTCAATCGGTACAGTAAAAGTGACACTTTACTTGAAGTTCTTATTAGTTTCACTATTTTAATTCGTCTCGAATATGTTGCTCTATATCGGGTGATTTTGAAAATTCGTATTTTTAGTCTACACAACACCGAAATCAATATATTAATGCCCGGTGTTAATCGGTACAGTAAAAGTGACACTATACTTGAAGTTCTTATTAGTTTCACTATTTTAAATTCATCCCGAATATGTTGCTCTATATCGGGTGATTTTGAAAATTCGTATTTTTAGTCTACACAACACCGAAATCAATATATTAATGCCCGGTGTCAATCGGTACAGTAAAAGTGACACTATACTTGAAGTTCTTATTAGTTTCACTATTTTAATTCGTCTCGAATATGTTGCTCTATATCGGGTGATTTTGAAAATTCGTATTTTTAGTCTACACAACACCGAAATCAATATATTAATGCCCGGTGTCAATCGGTACAGTAAAAGTGACACTTTACTTGAAGTTCTTATTAGTTTCACTATTTTAATTCGTCTCGAATATGTTGCTCTATATCGGGTGATTTTGAAAATTCGTATTTTTAGTCTACACAACACCGAAATCAATATATTAATGCCCGGTGTTAATCGGTACAGTAAAAGTGACACTTTACTTGAAGTTCTTATTAGTTTCACTATTTTAAATTCATCCCGAATATGTTGCTCTATATCGGGTGATTTTGAAAATTCGTATTTTTAGTCTACACAACACCGAAATCAATATATTAATGCCCGGTGTCAATCGGTACAGTAAAAGTGACACTATACTTGAAGTTCTTATTAGTTTCACTATTTTAATTCGTCTCGAATATGTTGCTCTATATCGGGTGATTTTGAAAATTCGTATTTTTAGTCTACACAACACCGAAATCAATATATTAATGCCCGGTGTCAATCGGTACAGTAAAAGTGACACTTTACTTGAAGTTCTTATTAGTTTCACTATTTTAATTCGTCTCGAATATGTTGCTCTATATCGGGTGATTTTGAAAATTCGTATTTTTAGTCTACACAACACCGAAATCAATATATTAATGCCCGGTGTTAATCGGTACAGTAAAAGTGACACTTTACTTGAAGTTCTTATTAGTTTCACTATTTTAAATTCATCCCGAATATGTTGCTCTATATCGGGTGATTTTGAAAATTCGTATTTTTAGTCTACACAACACCGAAATCAATATATTAATGCCCGGTGTCAATCGGTACAGTAAAAGTGACACTATACTTGAAGTTCTTATTAGTTTCACTATTTTAATTCGTCTCGAATATGTTGCTCTATATCGGGTGATTTTGAAAATTCGTATTTTTAGTCTACACAACACCGAAATCAATATATTAATGCCCGGTGTCAATCGGTACAGTAAAAGTGACACTATACTTGAAGTTCTTATTTCTTTCACTATTTTAAATTCATCCCGAATATGTTGCTATATATCGGGTGATTTTGAAAATTCGTATTTTTAGTCTACACTACACCGAAATCAATATATTAATGCCCGGTGTCAATCGGTACAGTAAAAGTGACACTATACTTGAAGTTCTTATTAGTTTCACTATTTTAATTCGTCTCGAATATGTTGCTCTATATCGGGTGATTTTGAAAATTCGTATTTTTAGTCTACACAACACCGAAATCAATATATTAATGCCCGGTGTCAATCGGTACAGTAAAAGTGACACTATACTTGAAGTTCTTATTAGTTTCACTATTTTAATTCGTCTCGAATATGTTGCTCTATATCGGGTGATTTTGAAAATTCGTATTTTTAGTCTACACAACACCGAAATCAATATATTAATGCCCGGTGTCAATCGGTACAGTAAAAGTGACACTATACTTGAAGTTCTTATTAGTTTCACTATTTTAATTCGTCTCGAATATGTTGCTCTATATCGGGTGATTTTGAAAATTCGTATTTTTAGTCTACACAACACCGAAATCAATATATTAATGCCCGGTGTCAATCGGTACAGTAAAAGTGACACTATACTTGAAGTTCTTATTAGTTTCACTATTTTAATTCGTCTCGAATATGTTGCTCTATATCGGGTGATTTTGAAAATTCGTATTTTTAGTCTACACAACACCGAAATCAATATATTAATGCCCGGTGTCAATCGGTACAGTAAAAGTGACACTATACTTGAAGTTCTTATTTCTTTCACTATTTTAAATTCATCCCGAATATGTTGCTATATATCGGGTGATTTTGAAAATTCGTATTTTTAGTCTACACTACACCGAAATCAATATATTAATGCCCGGTGTCAATCGGTACAGTAAAAGTGACACTTTACTTGATGTTCTTATTAGTTTCACTATTTTAAATTCATCCCGAATATGCTGCTCTATATCGGGTGATTTTAAAAATTCGTATTTTTAGTCTACACTACACCGAAATCAATATATTAATGCCCGGTGTCAATAGGTACAGTAAAAGAGAAACTTTACTTGAAGTTCTTATTATTATCACTATATCAAATTCATCCCGAATATGTTGCTCTATATCGGGTGATTTTGAAAATTCGTATTTTTAGTCTACACTACACCGAAATCAATATATTAATGCCAGGTGTCAATCGGTACAGTAAAAGTGACACTTTACTTGAAGTTCTTATTAGTTTCACTATTTTAATTCGTCTCGAATATGTTGCTCTATATCGGGTGATTTTGAAAATTCGTATTTTTAGTCTACACAACACCGAAATCAATATATTAATGCCCGGTGTTAATAGGTACAGGAAAAGTGACACTTTACTTGAAGTTCTTATTATTATCACTATATCAAATTTATCCCGAATATGTTGCTCTATATCGGGTGATTTTGAAAATTCGTATTTTTAGTCTACACTACACCGAAATCAATATATTAATGCCAGGTGTCAATCGGTACAGTAAAAGTGACACTTTACTTGAAGTTCTTATTAGTTTCACTATTTTAATTCGTCTCGAATATGTTGCTCTATATCGGGTGATTTTGAAAATTCGTATTTTTAGTCTACACAACACCGAAATCAATATATTAATGCCCGGTGTTAATCGGTACAGTAAAAGTGACACTTTACTTGAAGTTCTTATTAGTTTCACTATTTTAATTCGTCTCGAATATGTTGCTCTATATCGGGTGATTTTGAAAATTCGTATTTTTAGTCTACACAACACCGAAATCAATATATTAATGCCCGGTGTCAATCGGTACAGTAAAAGTGACACTATACTTGAAGTTCTTATTAGTTTCACTATTTTAATTCGTCTCGAATATGTTGCTCTATATCGGGTGATTTTGAAAATTCGTATTTTTAGTCTACACAACACCGAAATCAATATATTAATGCCCGGTGTCAATCGGTACAGTAAAAGTGACACTATACTTGAAGTTCTTATTAGTTTCACTATTTTAATTCGTCTCGAATATGTTGCTCTATATCGGGTGATTTTGAAAATTCGTATTTTTAGTCTACACAACACCGAAATCAATATATTAATGTCCGGTGTCAATCGGTACAGTAAAAGTGACACTATACTTGAAGTTCTTATTAGTTTCACTATTTTATTTCGTCTCGAATATGTTGCTCTATATCGGGTGATTTTGAAAATTCGTATTTTTAGTCTACACAACACCGAAATCAATATATTAATGCCCGGTGTCAATCGGTACAGTAAAAGTGACACTATACTTGAAGTTCTTATTAGTTTCACTATTTTAATTCGTCTCGAATATGTTGCTCTATATCGGGTGATTTTGAAAATTCGTATTTTTAGTCTACACAACACCGAAATCAATATATTAATGCCCGGTGTCAATCGGTACAGTAAAAGTGACACTATACTTGAAGTTCTTATTAGTTTCACTATTTTAATTCGTCTCGAATATGTTGCTCTATATCGGGTGATTTTGAAAATTCGTATTTTTAGTCTACACAACACCGAAATCAATATATTAATGCCCGGTGTCAATCGGTACAGTAAAAGTGACACTATACTTGAAGTTCTTATTTCTTTCACTATTTTAAATTCATCCCGAATATGTTGCTATATATCGGGTGATTTTGAAAATTCGTATTTTTAGTCTACACTACACCGAAATCAATATATTAATGCCCGGTGTCAATCGGTACAGTAAAAGTGACACTTTACTTGAAGTTCTTATTAGTTTCACTATTTTAAATTCATCCCGAATATGCTGCTCTATATCGGGTGATTTTAAAAATTCGTATTTTTAGTCTACACTACACCGAAATCAATATATTAATGCCCGGTGTCAATAGGTACAGTAAAAGAGAAACTTTACTTGAAGTTCTTATTATTATCACTATATCAAATTCATCCCGAATATGTTGCTCTATATCGGGTGATTTTGAAAATTCGTATTTTTAGTCTACACTACACCGAAATCAATATATTAATGCCCGGTGTTAATAGGTACAGGAAAAGTGACACTTTACTTGAAGTTCTTATTATTATCACTATATCAAATTCATCCCGAATATGTTGCTCTATATCGGGTGATTTTGAAAATTCGTATTTTTAGTCTACACTACACCGAAATCAATATATTAATGCCCGGTGTTAATAGGTACAGGAAAAGTGACACTTTACTTGAAGTTCTTATTATTATCACTATATCAAATTCATCCCGAATATGTTGCTCTATATCGGGTGATTTTGAAAATTTGTATTTTTAGTCTACACAACACCGAAATCAATATATTAATGCCCGGTGTCAATCGGTACAGTCAAAGTGACACTTTACTTGAAGTTCTTATTAGTTTCACTATTTAAAATTCATCCCGAATATGTTGCTCTATATCGGGTGATTTTGAAAATTCGTATTTTTACTCTACACTACACCGAAATCAACATGTTGATGCGCGGTGTCAATCGGTACAGTCAAAGTGACAATTTACTTGAAGTTCTACTAAGTTTCACTATTTTAAATTCATCCCGAATATGTTGCTTTTTATCGGGTGATTTTACAAAATCGTGTTTTTACTCTATACTACACTGAATTCAATATGTTGATGTTCGGTGTCAATCGATACACTCAAAGTGATAGTTTAGTTGAATCTCTAATAAGTTTCAATATTTTTAATTCATCCCGAACATGTTGCTATTAATCGGGTGATTGTGCAAATTTGTATTTTTATTCTATATTACACCGAAACCAACATGTTCAGTGTCATTTGGTACATTCAATGTGACACTTTGCTTGAAGCTCTTATTAGTTTCATTTTTCTTCCTGTATTCTTCCTATTGTATTTCTACACCTTACTATATTTTATATGTTTTTTAAATCTGTTTTAAGTATAGAATTATACTTTGCAGTAACGCCAACTATATATACTTTAATTGTATTTTAACGAAAAGTTAAAGCAGTAATCTACAGTTTGTTATGTATTCCAAATAAGTGGAAAATTATATTTATTTTTAATATTTGAAATTCTTACTAACATTTCATTTTATAACAAATAATATTTTAATAGAGTGTAGTAATATTTAAGAGAAAGTACAGAATATATGCGACCATCTACAGTTGAGTAGCCGAACGTACGCTTTGTGGAGAAACAACTCTCGAATACAGAGATCAATATTGCCGTATGCCTACGTTCTACAGTATTCTGTAACATAAGAGGATATCCTGGCTCATATACTCTCTATCGTTTTACAGATGTCCTTGCAGTCTCTCGTTAAAATTCCAACTTTAAAACTTTCATTTTATAATCCTTTATTTAACTACCTCACCATAAATTATTAATAATCTGGGACAAGATAAACGCAGTTGTTAACATAAAATTATTTTATTTTACACTGAACCAAGTACACTATACAGACCTTTCGTATACATGACTATCGTCATTTATTAGAAAATGTAATGACTAAGGAAAAAAAGAAAATCGTGTAGGTAACAAATGTCTGACTGTTTATTGTGCAGCCGATCCTACACAACTAATCTAAATAAATTTATTCTTAGAACATTTATTTGTTTCGGTCGGGAAGATCGACAGTCGATATACTACGGTCGAAATTCAATAAAAGAGTATTTAGGCTTTTGAAATTAATATTACAATATTGGAATTTTATTTTTGAAGTATATGTATTAATTCAAAGATTTATAGATATTTTAGCACAAATCAATCCGTGGTATATCATCTATCGAAATCTAGTCCCACCTATGAAATGCACACCACACTAACTTATATTGTAATTCACTCATACTTGCCACATTTGTACATACTATAATTATTATTATATTACATCGTATACTGTACGACAATTAACATTTGCAAAAACATCATCGTAATCCGGAAGGACTAGACCTTAATGCGTATATACAACTGTACCTGCCATCTACGGTCTTTACATTTAGTATACATTTGCTACAAAAAAGATAATACCTTTCTACATATCACCATGTAGGAAATAAATTTAGGGATTATAACAGTATTAATTTGTGATTTTTACAGGTTTAGTATAAACCTATTCAAACTTCCACAAATTTCTTTCGACTAGTTTAAAATATAGATTTTAAACTTACAAAAACTGAATGTGTTATTCAATTATTCCGCCATTTAATATTGGTTTCATCGGCTTTACTAGTAATAACAAATTAACCCTGCACCTTCTTCTGAGTATTGTCCCATTATGTCTAGCAGAATAGGTTTTACTGTACACACTAGATTTTTGCCAAAAGTAAAGGGTTTCGGCAGAAAATATACCTATACTAGAAGATAACCCTTATTTCGCCCTAAGTTTTTGTAAGTTTTAAGTCAATATTTAAAGTGGTCGAAAGAATTTTATACAAATTTCTCTCCATTTGTGTAGATTTTATAATTTGTTGAAAATGTAAGCCTGCTGAGCTACTATGAGCAAGGGCTCGTATAATAGGAACTCTGGAGCTCTTGTGTTTTCTCTGTCTATTACATAAATATTACTGTTCTATATTTATCTACTGCCCTGTGGAGTCGGTAAATTAGATCACAGTTACCACTCCTGAAACATGACCAAATAATTGTGTAGAAATTTTAACAAAAAAAAATATGTAAGTATTGAATAATTTACAGTTACCAACCGCAATTTAATAAAAAATAAATAACCCAATGGTTTAAAACGTATACAGGGTGTTATATTTTAATGGACCCAGCAAATATCTCGCTTATTTATTAAGTTAGTAATTTCTTTCATATAACATGATTTATACAGCAACATGTAAGCTACTTGATGACGGATGTACATTCATGATACCATTTCCGGTTTATTAGTAATTAATATCAACTTTGAAATTTCAAATGGAACATCCTATATTTTTTTACAAACTTGAAAAGTACATCAAATTTGCTTTACAATCATGTAAAATAATCCATATGTTACATTATTAAAAAGTAAAATGGCGGGCATTTTTTTATAAAACAATTAACTAATACAATTGTAACACGGTAAATGTCAACCTGTAAATACTCAGTAATAATTGTTCTAACCTTTATTATTAGCAAGTTTCATTGTAGTACCTTATTAATTTATTATAAAATGAATTTATCTAACTCAGAAAAAGTTGATATGCTAGATGTGTATTTTCGAAGTTTAAAAAATAAACGCATAGCCGCAGATTTTTTTTATGGGGCTACGTGAAAGATTTTGTTTATAAAGAACCAGTAAACACATAAACAAGCTGAAGAATAAAATTGAAGCGGCAATTGAATCTTTATCTGCAGATCAAATAGAAAGGACTACTTATTCTGTTTCAAAACGTTGTGAAAAATGTATTGAAGAGGCTGGGAGTCATTTTAAATATTTGTTGTAAAATCATTTTGTTGTTATTAAGTGTTCCTTATTCTTATTTTATGTATTATTATGACAAAAAAAATATTATTTCGTTTAATAATAATAGTTACAATTGTTGTATGATTGATGTTGTTCTTATTGTTATCGGGTTTGTGCGAACCCACTAAGTGGGACACGCGTGATTTTATGTATGTATGTACAATTGTTTTTGTTTATTGTTTTATTTCAAACCACAGTCATGGCTCACTATTCTCTTTTCGACTAGGTGTATAAAAAAGTGCCCGCCATTTTACTTTTTAATAATGTAACATATGGATTATTTTACATGATTGTAAAGAAAATTTGATGTACTTTTCAAATTTGTAAAAAAATATATTGTTATATTTAAAATTTCAAAGTTGATATTAATTACTAATAAACCGGAAGTGGTATCATGAATGTACATCCGTCATCAAGTAGCTTACATGTTGCTGTATAAATCATGTTATATGAAAGAAATTACTAACTTAATAAATAAGCGAGAAATTTGCTGGGTCCACTTAAATATAAAACCCTGTATATATTGTTTTTAAGATTACAATAAATGGAATAATATATTTCTTTCTGGTGACGTGTAGAAAGGCACAAACGAAAATATACATATGTAGACTGTTAAATCATAGTACGATTTGAAATAAATAATATAATACGATTACCAGATGTCAAAATTCATGGTATACATACATTTTAATGTCACAGCCTTACAAATCTTATTGTTTAAGGACAAATAAAGTATTCAGTTCTTTCTAAATAAAGTAATACAATTTCTCGTATCGCTGAAAATTTGACGGTCTGGATTTAACTTATATTTAGAGACGAAAATTATTAAATTTTGACCAATTTGTCAAAGAGGACAAAACACTTGCACTAATTTTTCAAATTATGAATCAAAATACGTATATACAATTATAGGTATATCTTAATCTACAGAATGTACAAAGGAAATTATTTCTTATTATAGTACGAATAAATATGAACATAATTATCATTTTCAATAAATTTTCTTATAGTTAAATCAAAGGAATGTATACAGTCAGAATTGAATACGAATATTCAATAAAATTGCATGAAAAAAATAATCAAATCGCGAATTATTAAACACTTCACTACTACACAAAAATATTAGAAATTATTCATTTCTATTCTTTACAAAATATCGTATACACCACAAATTTATTATTGAATTTAAATGTTAAACATAGGGTTAGCAAATTTGTGGTATATATGATACATATATTTATTTGGGTAGCGATGTACTTCTTTGTTTTAACACAAAATAATAATATTTTTATTGGTAGACGCTTTTATCAGAAGTTACCCATCCATGTTATAACCGTAGTAAACATAGCTTGACAATAATATTATTATAAATTTGAATATACAAAAATTGATTTGTAAAATTTATTCAACAAATAATAAAATTAAATTTCATGTATGTTATAATTTTAAATAAATTCATATATATATTTTAAACAAATATATATGAAAATAATATACGATAATACAGGTATCCAAAATATGTACAAAATATTTTGAACTCTATATATATAAAACAAAATATATACTCTTAAAATTTATATGTACATTAAATTAAATGATGTTTTATCATTTATTATACATATATAAATCAAAATATATACTTTAATTTTTCCACAAAGTACGTATAACCATACATAAATCCCCCCTCCCTAAAAAAAAAAAACAAAGAAGTACACCCCCTTTTCCTTTCTTTTCCCCCCTATCAGTAGACCGATGCATTGCTATGCCCTTCGTAGTTAATTTGCAGATATGAAGGTATGGCTGCATTTAATTCGCTGGCTCGTCGTCTCAGGGCTGCGATGCTTTGTCCACGCCAAATATCATCTTCAGGTTCTGCTGGACTACCACCGCCAACAGGAGGTGTCCCACCACCGCCCGTTGAACACGGGAGTTGAGGGGGAGGAGAACCTGAACCGCTTGGCAGCGTTGGAGTTGTGTTGGAACAGTAAGACATCATTGTATCCCCTGAAAAATAGAGATTATTAGTGATAGAATAGTTATTTCTGTTACAAGTTATAAAATGAAAATGTTTTTTTAACGAGTCGCAAAAATTATAGATCGAGTTCGAAGAACGATTATTATTAAATATGAGTGATTCCGAGATAATATACAGATATAGAAGCAGTTGCACAAGCTGCTATATCAACCTTGCTGCCAACAAAATCAAAACATTTATATGAAGCCGCATACAAGAAATTTGACGAATGGTGCATACTGAAAAATATTAAAATAATCACGGAGAAAGTAGTACTTGTTTATTTTGCACAAAAAAATGGCGAATCAAAAAGCTTCAACAACTTGGACTCAATATTCATTGTTAAGAGCTACGTTTAATATGAAAAATAACATAGATATCGGCAAATTTAATGTAATAGCTTTTCTGAAACGAAAGTTAGAGGGGTATAAACCTAAAAAATCCAAAATATTTACGAAAATTAAATTGATGCATTTTTGAAGGAAGCGAATGACGAAAAATATTTAGTAGTGAAGGTAAAAATACATTAACTCAATCGTATTTAATTTTTCGATTATATTTCCTAGGTGGCTTTAATAATGAGTATATTTGGTGCATGTCGACAAGATGAGCTGATTAAGATGACTATATCAGATATTGAAGATACTGGAGGATGCATAAAAGTTTTTGTGCCAGATAGTAAAACAAAAAATTTAAGACAGTTTGTTGTAACAGAGGGAAAAGTCCAAGGAGTCAACTTACTTGAAATAGTCAGGAAATATATAAACCTACGACCACAATCTATGAACCGCTTTTTTGTTGGGTTACGAAAAGGGAAATGCATCGCCCAACCAGTTGGAATAAATACAATGGGAAGCTTTCCAAAAATAATTGCTGAATTTCTTGGTTTACCCAATAGTGATCAGTATACTGGTCATGCTTTTAGAAGATCTTCAGCTTCTCTGCTAGCTGATTCTGGGGTAGATACATCCATTCTCAAGCGCCATGGAGGATGGAAATCTAGCAGCGTTGCTGAAGGTTATGTGGAGAACTCGGTTGAGAATAAAAAACAAATTGCGGCAAAAATCGACTACAGAAACTACGACCTCAATAGAGAAAGACTGCGGAGAAAATAATTTATCAGTTGTTAATTGTACTTCAACCTCTGCAGAAGTATATAATAGTAGTGCAAGCAATTCATTAATTCCTGTACAGTTGATTAATATAACAAATTGTACCGTTAATATTTATAATAAATAAATAAAGAATTGTTCTTTTTAATCTTAATCTGTTGTTGACAAAAAAGTACCTATCTTTTTTACTAGTTAAAAAAACAGGTAGTTATAACATCGAAAATGACAATTGAAAAGTTAACACTTCAATTAATAATTGCAAAAAAAATAATTAGAATTTTAAATGGCACAAAAGTAACTCCAGTGCACTCTTCACGCTAGCAATGAGTGACTCCACGTTTTGTTATACAGCAAATAAATGGTCAGTACTGCAGGTAGATTTAAAATACAGAATCTTTGTCAACACATCTGTGTTTGAAACAGCATCTTGGCTTGATGTGGGTTGTGTATTTGGACAGTCAGGTTCGAGGCCACTCATGTTTAACGTGATCTCCCATAGATTAATGTATTATGCAAATTCCAGCGGTGTGAAAGTATACAGCTCTAACTCTGTGTTCAGAAACAATTAGTGCGTATTTCGGAGGCAGTAATGAGACCAGCTCTAATCATTGCTAATTGTATGTTTTGCTGCTCTGCATGGATGTGTACTTCGCTCGTCGCACCTATGTGTTAGTTTTAACAGACTCCACCACACGATGAGTAAACAGAGAAAAATCACACTCACCCAAGAATATGTACACTTTGCTTATGCCATGATGGGCTTTAAATAGAATTCGTTTTTAATTACGTATGTGCACATGCATCAATGCAATGCTCACTACATATTGTGAATAATTTTAAACTTGGTGTGTCAGGTGACGACATGTACTATATCAAAGAAAAGTTTCTCCTTACCGAGCGAGTTGAGCCCATAATGGGTCTGATAGACCCCAGTCCCCGTCGCAGTGCTAATCGGCAACCCAGAATTGAGCTGCCCCTGATTGAGCTGCCCCACTTGTCCAAATCCGCCCATGGACCCACTTAGGCCCCCGCCCAATCCAACTCCTACCCCGCCTTGTCCAAGCCCCGGGGTCATAGGCCACCGGGCGGTTGCATCACTAGCTCCGAACATCCCTCCGCCACATAGACCGTCACCCATGGCCCCAAAGGGGGGCAGACCGTGACTGGGAAGAAGGGCGCCTGGGGTGCGGAAGACGTTGGTGGTCTTCTTGCGCTTCTTCCACTTGGCGCGGCGATTTTGGAACCATACCTGAAAAGGATAAACCATTTAATGTTTGTTGATTTGAATTTACAAAATATATGGAAAATTGTGTTATGCTTATAGGTACATTGAGTGAGATCTAGATAGAAGCGGAAACTGTCATAAAACTACGATTTTTACAGACTTATGCACAGACAGTAATTTTGATTTCTTATTTTACAAAAATATAAAGGATTTACTTTCTAACATGATCAATACATTGTATAATTCATGCAGACATTTTATTTCCTACACTTATTAATGGAAAATGATTAATTTATTGGAAAGCTCGTAAAAAAAATCTGTTGTGGCCAGCACAATACCTCCCGCCATTTTCATTTTATGTTGCACATGGCGCGAGCAGTCCTGTGACTTTGTTGGCCTTGGGAAGCAGATATGGGAGCCCGTGTCAGAATGAGAGCTAGTAATAATATACATAGGTGTCAAGTATCATAATTTTTCATTCAAAACATCTTGATTTTCGAAATCCATGTGGATGTATATAACTACTAGCCGTCATTCTGACACGGATCCTCATATCTACTTGCCAAGGCCTACAAGGTCACATGACTGCTCGCACCCTACAAATAACGAATTTAACATTTCTTGTACACACAAATAATTCAAATTGTATCTCTTCTTTCATTCTATAAGGAATTTGGTCCTACTCTTCTAATATGTTCAAAATTCTTCAAATTCATTGACAGTATTAGCGTTATTTCTTAAGGATATATGTAATATTAACATACCTATAATTTTAAAAACATATTTAATTAATAATACAATAATATATATATATTAAATGTACTGGTACCTCCCAGAGAAATCTTCCAGTAATGCTGATTTTTGACACTGACATTTTGAATTTATATGTCAATTACAAACATATAAATATTTCAACTGGTTTCCATAAAGTTTTTTGGGTAACGAGATTTATTAAAACAGATTATTCTATATTATTATATGCTATATCTCCAAACCTATAGGAGATATAATAAAATTTTAAAATGTATGGATTAGAGAATTTTACGTTCTTTAATACTAATAATAAAAAAAATCAAAAAAATAATATTTAGATTTTTTTTTAAGATACCACTTCCGGTTTTCCAATTGGTACCAAAACCTATTCAACTCTCCCCATTAATGTTAGATTATAAAATATATAAAGATGTGTACAGTATTTTTTTTAAAGATGTCCGATCAAGGTCATCTGTATCATGAACGAATTAACAAATTGGCATACATTTATCTCTCTCCTTTGCAAAGGCTGTAAGCGTGTGCGATAAAGATGGATATAACACGCTTATCTTTTAAAAATTCATATTATTTCGACTAAGTTAGGACATTCCACTATAAAACGATGCTCGTTGTTGATAATACTTTCGCTGTAACGTAAGTTTATTTATTAAATTAGATACTGACAATGACATTGTGTCAGTATCTTATTTTTCACATATTTAGTTTTACATTTGCTAATCAACTTACCAGTTGACTTATTTTTGAATTTTGAATACTTTTATTGCAACATATTTTTATAATAATAAAATAACAGTAGTATCTTATGTACTCTCATAAAAACTCAGCAAAAGACACTACTGTATTTGTCAGAATTGGCGGAGTAAAAATCTGAATTCATACAATTCGTAGATGACCCTGATCGGACAACTTTCAAATTTTTTACTGTACTTGTTTTTTTATTATAAACAGGAAGGGGGACCCGAAAAAATGTTGGCCTAGGACCCGAAAATCTGATAAAAATGCCCTGTCTTAATTGGTTCCCACATGGCAATGAAAGTTATATGATCTTACTGGAAATGTGTCAAGCATCTACATTTGATGATTCAAGTCATGAATCAAGCAAGAAACTGCCCTATTCTTTAAAGTTTATTATAAGTTTATTTTGTCTCAATGTTTCCTGTCTCTTCTTTAATTTCATAGTTGCTCCTTCCATTTTTCTCAAATATTTTCTAAGAATCTGGACATTCTGTTACCATGAATTTGGTATTTATTTTTATTGACTATTTCGAAACATCTTGAGTTTCTTGAGCTATTAGTAAAGTCCACCTATCAACTACCAACGCAAACCCTGAAGAATTATTACCCTATTACTGCATCCATCACTTGACCATCGATCTCCCGTCTTGAGTCCTGTGGGATCCCTTGAAGGTTCAGGACGCGACAGGAGTTATCCATTGCGGCAGCTAAATAATCCAAAGCCATTAGCAGGTCGGGCTACAACCACCCATGGGAATTTCCGACTGGACAAGGATCGCAAATCGTAGCCTCACATACTAGAAACCAAACTTTCAATTCTTCATAGTATATTGCTGTTTAAAATTCGTGTAAAACTGCAGCTTGCTAGCGAAATAAATCGAATCGTTTGGCGGTAGAATCGCTTGCATCTTTCCATGTGGTGTTAGCGATTTTCAGCGAGGTGTCGTTATTTTTTACAGCTTGGATCGCGGCTGATCTCTGTTTACGAGCGAGCGTGTACCCGGCGTAATCGAAAACCATAACGCCTAATCCCTGGTCTAGATCACAAACTCCATAGAAGGGAGATAAAAGATATTGTTTTCGCCACGACGCAAGCTAGCGAAATTCACAATATTTTTTGATGATATTAAAACAATATAAATTTCATGACATAAAAGCAGACAAATGAAAAATCCACATGGACATGCTAAATGAAATTGTAATTTAAATTTGATTTGGTGATGACGGCTTTGATTCCAAGGGTGTATACCCCAGGTACTTTACCTGACGCATGCGTCCTGTCTTTTAAATTAAAAATTCCTGGAGCAGACAGCGTTTCCATACCGACGCAAACACAGAGGGGGAATGCTGGAAAAACTGGAAAATGTACTCAGGAAGAGATGGAAATTCAATTATTTGTGTCGCTGCGACTTATAACCTATCTTCCACAGATGATATTTCACAGGATAATGACCATTATTCTTACTGTCATAATTCTAAGATCCTTCTTGATGAGCGAATTTGACAAAAGCGAAATGAGCATTTTTGCTTAACTAAGGCCCAGAACATTTACGTCTACTTATCGCTAGGATTTTGTATTTTTTTTTCCTTTTCACAGAGTCTACAGACATTGTTTCCTACTGTACACTACTTACATATATGATATTTCTTCGGGTATTTCACTTATAATTCTAAGGTCTTTTTTTGGAAGCTAGTAATTCTCGATATGATTTTATGTTCTCAAGTTTCTTTGTCCTCTTATCAGAGTGGACAAATTCTATTTTCAACTAGCAGTACCAATTTTACAATGATGGTATTTCAGAAGACAATGACCAATAAAGACACTTATCATAATTTTGTGTACCGAAGTTGCTTTGTCCTCTTCGCAAGCTGAAAATGGATGGTATTTTACAAGATTAATGTCTAACAATGATATCTGTTTTTATTCTAAAGTCCTTTTTGCGGAGAATTAGTAACTAGTATCGCCACGATTTTGTCCAGAATTAACTTTACCAAAAATACCTGGTAGCTAAGGTATAGTTCTCTTTCCACGTCATATTTGAGATCCCAAAAATAATGTAGAATTACAATATTACATTTTTATTTTACTATATAACTATTCATTGCCTTCAAAAGAATTTCATATCTCAGTTTGTTAAGCATCCTACTACAAATAGGACGGTCCTAAAGTTCATGAATTTTTCACAAAGTCTATCCTAGTTTTTATTTTATTTGTTGGGTGCGTGATTTAATAATATTCACCACCTTCAATAACAACGTAGCCACCCCTCCTAAATCAGTAGCGGTCTTCCCCCGTAAACAGCCTTGTCAGTAAGCCCATGGTCATAGATCAGGACTTCCCCGCACCATTAGAGGATTAATGAATGCCAACCGCAGGAAAATTAACTCCCCTGGAGCTTTGCACGAGCAATAACGTTAACATATTAACCATTTGTTAAAATAGCAATATCGCAGCCACCTTCCGACGGTAGTCGTAAACCTGCGTTTATGTTTATACACCACGGCTTAGCATGCGATAGAATATATAACTCACTTTAGCCAGCATAATAACAAAGAAGAAGAAGAGAATAACATAACCAAAGGATATCTATAAACTAAAACTTAAGGTGGTATTATCATGACTACTACTTAATATTTTGTAAAAGATATTAAATAATTTAACAGTATTTGTGTACGTTTGATTAAACTAAGTACTATCTCTTTAGTACACTTCCATCGTTTAGCACTAATACAAAATAATTTGTGTTTACTTCTCAAGTAATTTTCTTCAATTAATTGAGAAATTGTACTAACTAAATTGCACATTAAGATTGTAATACCTTTAAAGAAATATTCGCAAATATTTTATATATTTGTTCAGTTGAAAAGACGTGTTTTCCAGCTACTGGCATGAGTAATTCTTAACAGTTATTTATTTTAACACTTAATGTTATTTTTTTCTGGTTTGAGTAATAATCTTTCGAAAGGAAAAATGAAAGCTATTCATGGCTAGCTTTTGCAGATCATTGTGGCATGCGAACCCAGACTCATAATAATTCGGCCGGTACATTTTCAGTAAAAAATTATTAAACCTATGAAAATGGTAAAAAAATTCTTTCGACTAGATTAAAATATAGATTATAAACTTGAAAACCTCAATATGTTATTCAAGTATTGCGCCATTTAATATTGGGTTACATACTTAGCCTTTATTAGTAATAACAGCTTTAATATCAAGGGCGCAATGCATAGTACGAAAAAAAGATTTTTATTTTATTCTTTTTTATTAAAATTAAAATCTAATTTTTTTTTCGCGAATATCAAATTACCTGTCGTACTATTCAGAGTGATACTAAGAAACGGGCCACTCAAAATAACTTTTTTTATTTGTAATTAGTTTTAATTTTCGTGATGTATTTGTAAACTAGGGGCTGACAAATAATGATATTTGGTATTATGGTGGCACTTCCGGTTAACTTTTGTATTTCAAGTAGGACACTAAATTATTTTTATATATTTATAATCTATGTAAAATTACGAATTCAACGATATGTTTGAAGTGCATTTTTAATGAAGAAATAAATTACAAAAACCTAAGAGAATGAATAATTAACTTGCCAAGCCATGATATCAGGCAGGCTGTGAAACAGTTGAGATAATATTAACTAATATTTAAGTTAAATGCATAAACAGTAAAATTCTATACTTTGTTACGAAAAAAAAGATCAATTTATTGTCACAGCCTACTTGATATGGCTTACCAGGTTAATTATTCATAATTTTGTCTTACGTTTTTGTAATTTAATTCTTCAATAAAAATTCACTTCAATCACATCGTTGAAGTCATAACTTTACGTACATTCCAAATATATAAAAATATATAGGTTGTCCCATTAGAAATATGAAAGTTAATGTCATTTTCGGTTAAACCGGAAGCGCTACCATGATGCCAAATATTAAGATTTGCGAGCCCCTAAGCTTAGTTTACAAATATAGAAACAGAATTAAAAAATGATTTTAAATAAAAATGATTTTGAGTGGCCCGTTTTTCAGTGTCACCTGTATACAGTGTTTCTCGGATACAAGACACCTCGATTATTTTCTTTATTATTGGAAATAGAGAAAAAGCATTCAAATAAAATTTGTAGCAGATGAAGGGAGACATTCACTTATTGAAAAAAAAATGAATTAGTGGATCTCAAACTATAACATAAAGTTATATATATTAAATATGATGCTATATACATAACAAAAATATTGAGAAAAATTCAATTTAAATTTAAATAAATTTTATTTTTATAGTTACTTTCAGTACGCTATGAATGAAAAAAAAAACTTAATTAAAACGAAAAAATATATTTGTTAAAGTTGCTGTCAAATAAGTATGGACTGGAGATTTCTACACTGTTGCCAATTTACTAGCCATGTTGAAAATGCTGAGTTATAAAGATACGGCAACACCGCAGGGCAAGAAATAGGGTGCAGAGAAGGGAAAGAGTTGAACATCAGTCCATACTCATTTTACGGCAACTATAATAACTTTATAAATAGTGTTAAAACCATGAAGTAGAAGAATTATGCACTAAATAATTCAAATTCGCAGAGAGCAGTTTTTGTTTTTCATCCAAAGCCTGCTGAAAAATAAATATAAACATAATATTTATTTAATTTTCAATTAAATTTTTCTCAATATTTTTGTCAAGTAAGGATATAAAATTCTTATATGTTTCAATTCAGAATGTTTAATACAAATCTTATTTTTTATACCGCGCATTGCTCCCTCAAGCCTTAAGCATTGTATCCGCTAGGTATGCACGCGAGACGATATGAGACGAGAAATATAAAATATCGATCTCGTCTCGTTTCCGAATCTATAATCTCGTTCTTGTTCTAGCACAGTTTTTGGGCCTCGATTCGTTCTCGATCGGGAGTCTCGCTGTAAAAATTAGCGCTTGCGCACTGCGTATTTACGTCACAGTTTAACTACAAGATACAATAAGTTCGCACCAGTCGTACCGTCGTCCATGTATTTGCAGTCGTAGAAATTTAACTATAATGGCCGTATTTATTTGGAACTTTTAGAGTAACTTCGTAGGTTAGTTGTGTTCAAACGGCACATTTTAAGGAACCCTGAACTGATCCTAAACTGATCGAACTCACCCTGCAGATTTACTGGGTACACTCTCTCTGGCTAAACAGTTGTGTTTTTTATTTATTACTCAAAGTTGATAGATGTTGATTGCACGTGAATTTATTTACGTAATATTAATAAAATTAAGTTAAAAAGAGCTAATTATACTAACAATAATGGGAATAAATTATGTGAATTTGAATTTACCACCAAATTTCAGAACTGTACTATTTATTTGGAAGTAACACAGGTTGGTTAGAGATTAGTTCAAAATTGAACCTGAAGGTCCCAAATAAATACGGTCAATAAATAGAAAAAACACAAATCTGGTCATCAAATTTTTTCAATGCGAACATAAGTTTATTTATTTACGTACGGTAACCAGAAAATGTGATATGTTACTAAATAATTTAATTTTCCTCTAAAAGAACTAATTTATCACTAAATTGTGATCTATAAACTATTTCAATGCATTCCTGCCATCAGTAAAATTAATTAAAAATTAAAAATCCTTTTTTTGTAACTAAAAATACACTTTCTCCTTAAATTTATGCCACCAATTAAGTACGAATTAGTGAAAAAACCGCTACACTGAGAACCCGCCGGCAACCAATCACTTCGCTTCATGTAGGCTCCCATCGACGCTTAATATAACATCTCAAACTTTTCAGGGACGGTAAAGAATCTATTAACCGTGGTTTTCACTGCGATGAAGGAGAGGCTGAACTGTTGGAGAAAAAACACTTATTGGATACAAAACCGTTTTTTTCATTTCAATTTTCACATTCACGTTGTTCTATGCGTTGACTCCTCCCCTTGTAAATCGTTATTCATTACATTTTTCATTGATATTACGAATCAAAGCTGTAATTTTTTTTTATTTCGAGACACTCGCAAGAGTCTCGCGAGATTTTTCGCCCTAGCAGTTATATCGATCTCGCCTCGAATTTTAAACCTCAATCTCGCTATCGTTCTCGTCTCGCATAATATGAGACAAGATGCGAAAGTATTCTTGCTTCGTTGTGCATCACTATATCCACAAGTACTGCACATTCTTCTGATACATGAGTATTATTCCATATGTCTTGAAAAGTATTTTTTACTGGTTGGAGGAACTATTACCACCCGTCATTTGGCCCACAGTTTTTATAAATTTTAAATTTATATTTAAAGTAGTCGAAAGAATTTTATAGAAATATTTCAACATTTGTGCAGGTTTTATAATTAGTTGAAAATGTAAGCCGTTCGAACTAGTATGTGCCAGGGTTCGTATTATTAATGTGTCATATATTTAATTATTGATAGAAAGCATAATTAACAAAACCGTCAGGAATTCTACATAACCATCATTAACATGAATTTGTAATATTTGCAAAATCGAATCACCATTCAATGTAGATATAATACATTTTTGGTCAAATATTTCTTCAATCTGTAAATTTTGTCGTTTGCTTCTCGTCGTATGAATCTGTTTATCATGTTGTAATTACACAAGGGATGTATAACATACTACAAAGGGCGAGAAAACAAATATTGTTTCAACGTCCCGCGGTCATAAATCGTAAGGGTGCTGATGCTAACTTAATCGGGTATTAGTCGCTTAATGTGATTTTTCCTTAGGGTAGGGGAACTTTTATTAAAGTTTTAATACTCTATTAATTTTTGAATAGGACGCACATATGAATTTTGTTGCCACATTAGTTTAAGATAATACCAACATGCTGGTGATGATAATGTTGATGCTATTGCATATAATAATTAATAACTCGGACAATAATAAATATACGCCATTTTGGATTGCAAAATTTGTATTCTACGGACAAAATTACATATGGAAACTAATTTTCATATGTTCAGTCAACCGGTTTAAGCTTATAAAAAAATAACCATTAGTACTTATGTAAAAATATTAATAACTAAAAAAAATATTAAATATATAGCCATTTCGTCTTCTTTACTTGATTCCCCATAATATATATATATATATATATATATATATATATATATATATATATATATATATATACAAATTTTCAAAATTATTGAACAACTTCAATTTTATTATTCAAAAATATAAATTAAAAGCATATTTTTACCGTTGCCCACATTTAAATATACCGCCATAAGTTTATACTTCCGTTATATGCAATTTATTTGTAATAATTTATCGATAAATTATTTATATTTTCGCGCTAAATCTTGCCCTATCTAATATAAAAGTATTGAAATAAAATATAAAATTCAACTTCTTGCTTCAGTAAATTTGATTCTAAAAATAGACTTATCAATTCGATTGTTGAAAATACAGCACTCTTTCAGTTTACATGTAAATAAAATATTCAATTTATTTTATTTTCTGTTGAATTTGATGAGTTTTGTCGGGAAGATTCGTAATTTGGCGAAGACAGCCTAAATATTGATGGTAAACATTTTTAATATGTAATATATTATTTTCGGAAATATGTTTTATTATTTTTTGCATATATTAACATATAAAATTCATTGAATATTTAATAATATTAGACAAATAATTACAAATATGTTATGACATTATGTTATAAAAAATTAATTCAATGGAATGTTATAATCAAAATATGTATTATCCCGCCAATATTATTTGAGTAAGGATATTTAAAAATGAATGGTTTTTCTAGATTGAAAACAATATCTTTGGTTAATTGTTAACAATGGGGTTCTTTCTCCATATCAGATTATTGAGTACAATGTTAGTTACATTCAAAGTAGATAAGAAAAAATCTGATGTGGCCAGCACATTACCTTCCGTCAATTCTGTGTATTATGTACAAATTTTATTCATTCTTCTTCCAATATACAGACAACGAATTTATCAGAAGATTTCGGTTAGATAAGGAAACTTTTCAGTTTCTATTAGAACAAATAAAAAATTCTATACAATCTTGACGGAGAGAAATTTCACTATTTCACCTCAGTAAAATTATATTTAACTTTGCGTTGTTACTCGTTTTGGGGCATTTCTCAAGTGTAAGTGAAACATCAGCTAGTAAAATAGTAAAAGAAGTGAGCGAGGCAATTGCCTCCCTTTGTAACCAATATATATATATATATATATATATATATATATATATATATATATATATATATATATATATATATATATATATATATATATGCCCCGAACGGATAAATAAATCCGGGAAACACAACTTAAATTTCACAGAATAACACGTGTTCCAGAAATAATTGGTGCAATAGATAGCAAACACGTAGAAATACAGTCTGCGGGAGGTAACGATGCCGAATATGTTCGGAATAGGAAAGACTGGTTCTCCTGGAATGTTCAAGCAATTTGCAATGCCGAATCAAGAATTTTGAATATTGTCGCTAGATGACGTGGGTCCTCACATGAACAGATTTTTTTTAACCAGTCACGTATTTGACAGTCCTTCGAAGATAATAGATTCCATGATTCTACTTTAAAATGTCTTTTCTGTATTTCCAAAATCCTTCTTTGTTTGTTTTTTGAAAGTCTCATTTGCTTTTCAAATTTTATGTCGATCTTCCAGATTGATTAATTATATTAAATTTCTCTCTCAAATTATTCCATGCATTTTCCTTCTTAGTATTTGATATGCAATCTGTTTTTTTTTTGAATTCTAAAATTTCAGTCATTGAATTTCTACTTTTATTACATATTTTTCTTTCTTCACTGTCTTGGAACTCTGTAACTAAAGTTACAAGAGTCTCGGCTTCAAATGACGATTAATTAGTTTGTATATTTTACTCAAAATTTATACTGTGTCCAAAATATGTGACAAATTTATGTCAAAAATATTGACATGGTAACACCTTAATTTACCCTATCTAAAGTTTATCCAAGTATCTAAGGAATAACGTTATACTTGGTACGTACATGTAAAAGTGGCCCTAAAATATTCTCCGATATTATTCCTTGAATGTACAAAAATACAGCAATGTATTCCTCGCATTAGTTTTAAATTTTCAGTCCCAAAGTGATTTATTTCGAAACACAATTCAAGGAATTAAAATACGAATACAAAGATTCATAAAATTTTAACCACCACACTTCAAAATAAAACGACTGTCTCTAGTTGCATAAGTACTGTACACAATTGGATTTCCTTATAAATATACATTTGATTTTCATCGCAGAAAATATTAATGAACTTTCAACGAATATAAAATATAAGGTATCCGTCGGATAATATTGATTTATCTCTATTTATCGATTTATCAATTTCTTCTTATCAAAATTTAGAGAAAAAATCTAATGTGACCAGCACATTTCCTTCCGTCGATCCAGTAAAATTATTTCATAAACAAACTATGCAAATTACACTTCACACTGATATATTTTTCTTCTTCTTTAGTTTCTCCCATTTGTTAGGGGTCTTTTTTATTTTCTTCTTCCACTCATTTCTGTTTTGCGTGTCGTCCTCATTCAATTCCTTTTCTCTCAAGTCTTCCGCAATGCAGTCCTTCCAGCTTATCTTTGGTCTTTTTCTGTTTCTTTAACCTTCTATTACTATGCTATTCATTCTTCTTCCATTATATTCTTCATCTTTCCTCATGACATGTACCAGTGTAATCGTCTCTTGTATTTTTCTACAAATTTCTACCACTCGAGTTATTTCCCTTATTCTTTGATTTCTTACCGTATCTTTCCGTGTCTTTCCCAACATCTATCTGAACATCCTCATCTCTCCCACATTAATTTACTTTTCATTGATATTGACGTTAATTTGAATTACCTAAATATATTACCAGTTTCCATGGTTATGCCAACCATGGAAACATAAATTTCATACAACAGCCAGCCATGCCGGCTGGCTGTTGTATGAAATTTATTATCTTTATAATTCTTTAACTCTATATCTATTGAATATTAAGTATAAAACGCAATCAAATTGTATACAGAATAACATATTCTATTCCAGTGGACTATAATATTAATTCAAAAAAGTTAGATATTCCGTGTTCTACAAAGTTTAGTTCTTTCTCATCTATTGATATACACGAATTAAAAAACATAGTTTTCTCTCTTAATAATTCAGGTAAAAATTTAAAGATTTTTTTCACATAATTGGTTATTCAATATTGAATTATATCAATATGTCCTTAAACTCAGGTAATGTACCAGATAAATTAAAACATTCTGTTGTTATTCCTATACAAAAAGTAAAGGGAACTGTTAATGTCGAAGAATTTAGGCCACTATTGAAAAAATACTTGAATGGCAATAATATATATATAGTCCCAGAATAGTGGATTTAGAGCAGATCACTCTTGTTAAACTGCACTCAATTTCCTGTTAAATGAATGGAAATTTTCAATTGATGATTGAAAAATAATATGTGCTGCTTTCCTTGATTTAGAGAGAGAGTTTGAAACTATAGATCGGAATATTTTAATTGCAAAATTAAATAAATATGGTATTAAAGACAAAGATTTGGACTGGATTCCAAACTACTTACTGGGAAGAACACAAAATGTTAAACTTAATAATGTTTATTCTGATAAAGTCAGTATTGAAGTAGGAGTGCCACAAGGAAGTGTTTTAGGACCACTGCTTTTCCTGTTATACATAAATGATCTACCAAGTGTTTTAAAATATTGTGAAATACATTTATTTGCTGATGACACTCTCCTTTATATGGAAGGAGAAGACATTAATAATGTTATCATGCACATTAATGAAGAATTGGAACATGTCACAAGTTGGTTAAATAACAATAAACTTAAATTAAACATTAATAAAACCAAAGCAATGTACATATTTCCATCTCAGAAAAATATTGAAAGTAATATTAAGATTATGATGAAATAACATGACCTAGAAATGGTAACAGAAATAAAATACTTAGGGACAGGGCCATATTATCCAATAGGCTGACAAGGCTAAAACCTAGGGCGCCGTAAAGGAAATAGGCGCCGAACCCAAACTAGTTTTCCTTTTTCATTGTAACTTGTAATTCATTTAACGCTTTTATCAGCTTTCTTCAAATAAAGTATTTTTTTCCTTGATCGTTTTATGTAGGGATGTAGGGTAAGTAAAATAAAGAAAACAAAACAATATCACAAACGGGCACATTTGAAACTTAGCACAGCTGAGCGCTCTTAACTTCAAATCAAAATTTTAGCATTTCTCTCGCATTTTTATGATAAATTCTAATATGTTGGATATTACTTTTAGTATATTTTCTTGTTACAAACTACACGCGAGAAAGGTTTGCCTTCACAACAAAACTTTAACGAATGACAAAACTCTGATCTCTCTTTATTATCTATAGAATCAGAGTTTTAAACGTTAAATGTAAAAAAAAATCATGTTATTAATATAATGTTTAGTGTTTTCATAAATACATACAAATTATTAAAATATATTTAATTTTAAGTACCTACAAATTATTGCGTAGCGACAAATTTTTATTAGCCTAGGGCGCCCAAATGACTTAAACGGCCCTGCTTAGGGATCATAATAGATAATAAATTAAAGTTTGACAAACATGTTGAATACACTTGCAAAAAAAAATCCAAAAAAATAAACTATTTATCAAGAATTTCAAAAAACTTATATACTTGGAGTAAAATTACAATTTAAAATACTATTATTTTACCGCATTTTATTTACTGTTCCACGATTTTGTTTATGTGCAATAAAACAGAAATAGACAAATTGCAAAAGCTACAAAATAGAGCTATGAGAATCATCCTGAAATGTAGTAAATATACTAATATTGAAACCAGAGCTGGGCAAATTACTTTCAAAAAGTAATTGAATACAATTACAATTACTTTAACCAAAATACCTTTTTGGATTGAAATTATATGCAACTCGAAGGTTAAACAATTCTTCCTTTTTAAAAGGTCGATGCACCAATATCTGTTTAGGGTAGGAAAACCTGCCTCACTCCCAGGTAGACACAAAAGTGACCCTTCATATAGTGGGATGCAAATGTTTTAAAGTGATTTGGAAATTCCGTTGAAATATTTATTTATTTATTTAAGTTACCTATATACAGGCTGAGTCTGGGAAGATGCCCACCAACTACGCAGATAAACTACGCTACGCCCGTATCCCGGGGATTCCCTTACTTGTTGGTTCAAAATAATAATT
Source organism: Harpalus rufipes (assembly GCA_951394225.1). Lineage (NCBI taxonomy): Eukaryota > Metazoa > Arthropoda > Insecta > Coleoptera > Carabidae > Harpalus > Harpalus rufipes. The sequence goes on from OX596291.1 coordinate 14,573,004, forward strand.
AATATTTGAAAAACCAAATTTTCAAAAGTAATTGAGTACAATTACTTTTTTTTACAAAGTAATTAATTACAAATTACAATTTGGGTAAAAGTAATTTAATTAGTTTTGATAATTAATTCCTGCCCAGCTCTGATTGAAACTATGCTAGATTCCTTATGTATTAAAAACTTTGTGGAATATAATGTTTTGATATTTATATACAAAATGTTAAATAATATGTTACCACAATATCTGACTAAGAATATTACTCATGTGAATGATATACATAATTATGATACGCGCAGTGCTAATATGTTATATGTGTGTAAAACAAACAAAGGAAGAACTAGTATCTCTGTATTTCATAAAGGTTTAATATTGTACAATAAATTACCTTCTATTGTCAAAGAGACAAAAACAGTACGAGAATTTAAATTTAAAGTAAAACAATTATTATACATATTTATATGTAATTTATCACGATACCATTTTCATAGTATGCATGTATCCTTGTAATATTTTGTATTATTGTAACGCAATGCTGTAAATAAAGAATTATTATAATTATTAATAAATGATATTTAACTGTTTTTTCAAAAAAAACTGTTAAAAGTTGCAAATGAGGATACTTCCGGTGGACCAATTATCACCAAAATCTAATCACTTCTGTATATGGATCTAAACTCGAGAAATAAGAAAAATATATAATTTTTTGAATCGTGATGCGATCCGAAACGATGGTCACATACACACACACACACACACACACACACACACACACACACACACACACACACACACATACAGACATCATCGTAAAAATAGTAAATTCGTATTCTAGAGACCCCAAAACGTGCTTATTCATTAAAAACTCACTATCGAATTTTATGACAAAAGACAATACCTTTCTTACCTAAGGTGACGGAAGGTAAAAAAATCATGATGTGATTATCTTTAAGCCTACGAATTTATAAATTTGAACTGTTAAGGTATTTACGAAATGTCATGGTATATGCTGTTATCAAAGTGCCACAAATATGGGCATTAAGCAATTATAGGTAAGCATACTAAGAGATTTCTTTGTAGTTTTATAGTGCATGTGCGTGTCATCGTTTTTTGCCGATTCTTTGAGATTATATAGATTAGAGTAAATTTTATTTATTTATTTATTTAGTTACAACCACCTAACGGCCTGTTTGGCCTAAACCCAAATAAAGGGTAGTAAAGAACAACAAATTTAACAATATTTGGTGATATAGTTTGAGAATTTTCTAAACTCTAACTGGAAGATATCAACCTTACATAACTTAATAGTGTAAATATGAGAGGGTATTAATTTTTTTTTTGGAAAAAGGATGGTGAGCCTAATAAGTTTGAGAATCACTAGGTTAAAACATTGAATCTTTCCTCCCGCCAAATACAAAATTTGTGAAACCTTTTTTGCTCTATGTCGATAGTGCTCTCGCCCCTAAAATTTCAACCCTACACATGTTCCTACAGTCCGCAAGTCTCAGCCCTTGCAATAAAATATTCATGAGTTGTAGGCATGCGCAATACGCACTCCTAAGCTAATGAAGAGCGATGATTTGATCTGTATCGCGTTTAATACAGATTTATTACGGGTCACAAGACCGCGGGGTAGCAAATTGCACAGGGTTAAAACTTTATAGCTTTTTACTGCCGATTGTAAACTTTACAAGGTGAATTATCTGATTTCCAATATGTAAATAAAAAATTTTCATACGGGAAAACGTTCGAATTCGGCGTAAAAAATATTTTTGAAGACATGTCTTCAAATCAGTCCAGAAGGAGTTTTCTAACGTTGATTAAGAAATCAAACTGATCTGTAGATCAACGTATGTTCTAATTCATCGACTTGATTTATGAATCAAGGAATCATGATCAACTAATTCACAGTTTTGTTTCGGTTTTTGACAATTAATGCAACTGTCATGAAATTTTATTCGTGGTAATTTTACTTTCCGTTAAAAAGGTATTAATATGTAAGTTTTCATTTATAAAATATATTTTATGATTTTCCTATAATAATATTATATTTTTATTTTGATGTAGGTAGAAATTACATTGATTCCAACAAAGGAGTGTTTTTAAATACCTATAGTAGAAATGAAAGATGTAAAAGTATAGTTAAAATAAAATAAATAAATATTTCATCACGGCATATTACCCATTGCTGGGTGTGCCAATCTGCTTCATACACAGATACCGGTAATGATGGAATATTTGTACCGTGCGGGCGCTTATCAGGCGTCACCTCACGGGCACTCATTGCTGGCGTGGAGAGTGCGCCACAGGGGTCAATTTTGTGCCATTAAAATGCGATGTTACTTTTGGCGTCGGTCGGGATCGAACCCGGGTCCCCAGATTCGCGACCAGACACAGGCACACGGCCACGAGACCCCATTAAAAAATAATAAAACCAATGCGGTTCTAAATAAAGATAAAGAAGAAGGATGAGGCAAAGTTACACAAGGGTACAACAGCCAAAATCCTAACAGCTATAAATGTCAAAATTAGGATTCAAAGATGTGATCAGTCCTTGATTCATGGAATATGACGAATCAGTTGATCATTGATTTTGATTAGTAGATTAGCTTGATTTTTAATGGTGAATTGGATTGATTCAGGATCAGCGTTGATCTGTGAATCAACTCATGATTAAGGAATGGTGAATTCGGCCGTAAGCGTAATAAATGTATGGTTTTAGAGTGTTTTGCAGTAACCTCTTACAGAATAAGCAGGGAATCTATTCAATGTATGTCTTCATTTTAACAGAGCGGTACAAATAATGTAAAAGTAAGCAATGAAAGTGCATAATTACGATATTTATAGATTTAATTTTTCTGACTATAGCACTATTCTTCTTTAGTACTTAGGTGTTTTTCAAAGTTGAGAAAATTTAGTAAGCCCTTGACAATGTATAGTTTTCAATTGGTAAAAACAATAGTGATGCATTTGAAATTCATTTAAAAATAATTTCTTTAAATATTTTAAATTAGAGTACATTAGTGTAACTTTTTATATTGAAAAGTTTCAATTGAATTAAAGTGGATTAATGCTGATTATATGTAATGATATGATGTGAATTTGCGCAAAGTTTTGACGGAAACAAGCTTTCCCATCGCGAAATCTATAATCCGTGAAATTCATCAACATTTAAAATGATTCCTGTGTAGTGATCGTTCAGGTGTTCAGGTTTTTCATCTATTTTTGATTCATCCACGGCACTCTCTGCATTTTACCGTGAACATGCATCGAAATGACATTGCATTGCATAGGATGCACCCGCTGTGTGCATGAAAAAACAACAAACAAATGGAACACGGGCAAAAAAGCGTGCGTGGTGACAGCTTGGCAACTTATCCGACTGACAATACTGATGAAAAATGTCCCAGCAAACAGGAAATACATTTTAACGGGCGTGTCGCAGGAACGCCAACGTTACACGGATCCACCATTCGCGAATAAATGTGATTGTCTTGTAACGTAAATGTATAATGGCGGAACGCTCCTGTCAGATGCAAGCTAGAAGTCTCAGCAGTGCACCAGCAAGTCTTCGTATTCGTACGTTGCATATATACAAATCACTTTCTTGGAATATACAGGAAGATGGATACTTACAAGCCCGAAATCATATTAGTTTGGCCGGCACAATATTTTACCTTAATGACATTTCATTTTATTACAAAAAACTCAATAAATATTTTATTCTTACAAAAATTATATTAACGTATAGGACATAACTTTTGAGATAAAGTTCACTTTGAAATTTCCACTCGATTTTGATGTCTGATCTAGTGATCATGAAAACAACAAACAAATCATGTTTTGTTTTTATTGCCAAATGTCTAACTTATTCAATAATTAAGTTAAAATGCCGTACAACTTGAAATTCGCAAAAGTATCTATTAGTGCTGTGACGATCCGACAAAAACTTGGATCCGAGAATCCGGATTTCAAAATATCCGGATATTCGATGTTCGGATCCTGATTTGTATCCGGATCTGAATATGGATCTGATTCTGGACTTGGATCCGGATTCGATGTTTTGTTTACGGATCTGGATCCAAATTTTAATTCTAGATTTCTTCTTCATTTTGAATGTGAAGGCTAACATATGGATTTGAGTTCAAATTCAAACTTTAAACCGTTAAACTGGGTCTGTTTATCTTTACAGTGGTTTGTAAACATTAGCAAAAAGACAGTAATACATTTTATAATACCCCTCTAAAATAACCAGGTAGTTTGTGTAAATTTAAAGAAAAAAGGAATTTATACTTTCATATAGTCCTACTTAGTGAATTGTGAAAAAAAATCAAATTTGTATTATTTTTATTACACCTATACTCATCTTCGAATCGGAGATCCGATACGCAAATCCGTTTCCAAGATTCGATATTCGGATCCGAATTCAAGATCCGATACTCAGATTCGCATCCAAATTCCAATACTCAGATTCGGATCCAAAATCCGATGCTCAGATCTAGATCCAAAATCCGATACTCAGATCCGGATCCAAAATCTGATACTGAGATTTGGATCCGAGATCCGGATAGTTCAAAATCCGAAAACTGGAAGACCTCATGTTTTTATACAAAACAGGATTAATAGACTGGTACAATCCGCTCGACAGAATTGGTGTCTCTAGGCGAAAGCTGAGTCGCCGTTTTGAAGTGTCATACAAGACCGTCCAGAGAATATTGTCCAGAAATGGTGTAAATTACCGAAAAAGAAGGAAGTGTCCCAAATACATTCAGGCACAGCTTAAAAGAATACCTGCATGTTGCAGAGCTTTAAGACGAAGGCAATTTTTGAGAAACCGTGTCATTGTAATGGATGATGAGAAATATTTTACGCTCTCGCATTCTGAAATGAAAGGCAACGATAGATTTTACACCTCTAATGTTTAAAATTATGCAAACGAAATTAAATTTAAAGCAAAAGCGAAATTTGCTGACAAAGTTTTAGTTTGGTGCGCAATTTCTGAGGCTGGGATATCAACACCCTATTTTGGCCGAGGTCGGGGAGAAGCTTTGGATGCTGAGCTTTATACCCAAAGATGTTTACCGAATATGCTTAATTTTATGAATATCCATCATCAGAACGACAGAATAAAATTTTGGCCTGGTCTCACTTCGCGCCATTATGCCAGGAGGACTCAAGAATAGTTGGAGCAGAATAATAACAATTATGTACCAAGAAAAGATAACCTGCCAAATGTCCCTCAAGCTCGGCCAATAGAAGAATTTTGGTCATTATTGTGTCGAAAGGTTTATTGAAACGGTGTGGTCCTGAACTTCGTCCAAAGAAAGATAAGACAAGTCTTGGCCAAATGGCGTTCCATTGAGGACTATAGTCCGCTATCAGTTTTGTAGATTAGTTTTCGTGTTGTCAAAAAATGTAATATTAACCATTAATATTTAAGTATGAATAAAATTTCGTTATTTTGCTGATTAAACCTGTTAATTTTTTTTTTAAACTTATGTTCCATACGTTACTACCGTAAAATATACAATTTCATCCTAAATTAACAACAAAAAGAAAATAATTTCGATAACAATTAGGTTTAAAACTAAATTAAATTAACTATAACAAACAAATCAGAATAATTCGGTCACCTATAAATTTTGAACAAAGCAGGCGGTGCATGATTCAACTGTTGACAAAACAATTGATACATTATTGAAATTAACAAAATGTTTGACATTATTTATTGAAAGTGATATATTTTTACAATAAAATGGCTCGTGGTAAACCATATGGTCAATATTTAAGAAAATCCATAATTAATGCCCTTATTAACGGCAATTCGGTCGATTCCACAATCGACAGTACAAGCTATTATTAATTTGTTTAAAGACAATGGAAGTGTTATGAAAAGAAAAAAAAAACTGGTCGCCCACCGTCAACTTCTAATGTTCATCGAAAATTGTCAAACAAAATCGCCGATTAAATGCTCGAGATATTATAGTACAATGGTGGGAAATGAACGCAAAACAAATTTCGCTATCTATACCACTACAAGAAATATTAAACAAATAGGATACAAGTTTTATAAGGTATTTTTTTTGCGATTTCTCTGTAAAAGGATTATTAGTATTTTGTATGTTTCACTAGACCAAAAAAAAAGCATTTGCTAACAAAATTACAACAGCGCAATAGGTTGAAATGGGCTAAGGATCACAAAATTTGGACTCAAGAACAACGACATTGCGTCATTTGGAGTGACGAGTCCAAATTTGAAGTTTGCCTGGGAGATTGTAAAGAACGCGCACTTTTTCCGACACATACCAGACAGACGACTGTTTGATTAAAAAAGTGAAATTTCCTGCAAGCGTTGTGGTTTGGGGTTGTATGTCTGGAAGGGGGGTGAACAAGCTACATTTTATAAATGGCACTGTTAACGATGATAAATATAAAGATATACTTAAAGATGTTTTTACCTTCCGTTATCTATAGGTAAGGAAGGTATTGTCTTTGGGCAAAAAATTCGATGGCGAGTTTTTAATGAATAAGCACGTTTTAGAGTCCCTAAAATACAACTTTACTGTTTTTATGATGATGTCTGTATGTATGTATGTGCGTGTATGTGTGTGTGACAAAAATTTCTTCTCCGATAATATCTATACTGCAATTCCAAAAATTATAATTCTTTCATATTCCTCTTTCGTACGTCCATATGACGAGTTGATTAGATTTTGGTTATGATTGGTTAACCGGAAATACCCTAATTTGAAGATTTTAACAGTTTTTCTTGAAAAGCGTTGTTAAATATATTTTTTTGACCTTTTATGTTATAAATAAAAGAATATGTTCATCTCTATTCGATTTAAATATTTTTTTCTTCATATTCAATGAATTTAGAGATAAAGAATTATAAGTAAATATCTCGCACCCTAATGCTGCTAAAAGCTGCACCATGGGAACAGAATTTTCAAATATTACTAATTGACAGATGTCAAATAAAATTTACATAATATCTTTGAGAAATGATTTTACTGGAAATATAAAAGTGTTAAATAATTTAAGGTGGCAAAAACAAATGACATAAGGTAATATAACAGATTATGGCTATACCATAAGCCAATTCAGCAGACTATTAAGTTATAAATATAATAAAAACAATATTTGGGAATAGTTCTGTTTATTTTATTATTATGAGTTCTGAAAGCTTCTTTCAATATTATAAATTTAATGTTATATGTTTTTATTTTCTACTTCTTATTATAAGAAACATACTGTTCTTTTTACGAGTAGTTCAGTTCAGTTCAGTTCAGTACGAGGTAAGATCAGTTCATTTCTCTGCTAAAAAAAAACGCCCATAGAATAGTTTGCAAAAAAAATTCTGTGTGGAAAAAACGTAGAATTGATAGAAGGTATTGTGCTGGCCACATCAGATTTTTTTACCATGTATTCCTTTATGCCAGTCCGTCAAAGGGAGCTACGTTTTTCAGCAAGACGGTGCCCCGTGTCATACGGCAAAAACCGTTAAAACCTGGCTTGGAAATCATAATATTCCTACTCTAAAATGGATTTAAGTAGTTCGGATTTGTCGCCAATTGAGTCCTTTTGGCATAAATTGAAGAAGGAACTACGTAACAATCCGGCACGCACAGTAAACGAATTAAAAGTAAACTTGCAACAATTGTGGGATAATATTAAACCTGATGAGTGTGAAAAGTTAGTTGACACTATGCCGTTATAGTCAATAAAGGAGGCGAAAGTTAATATTAAAATAGTGGCCGAACTATTCTGATTCATGTGTTAAAATTAATTTAATTTAGTTTAAAGCCTACTTGTTATCGAAATGATTTTGTTTTTGTTCTTAATTTAAGCTGAAAATGTATACTTTACAGTAATAATATAATTTTTGCAAGAATAAAAAATATTCAATAATAACATATAAAACTATTTTGTATGAAGGCATCCAATAGAATGGATTGGATTGTGATTTTGAAGGCTCGGGTTCGATTTCGACCGACGTTAAACTTAAAACTTGGATATAGGTAGTCGAAAAATTGACTCTGCATAATTCAAATCAGAATTTAAAAAATCAACTGTAAATGAACTGGCCTCACTGTGCTGTAAAATTTAACACCTATAATACAATTCACTGAATTAGATATTAATTATTTATACACGAATTAATTACGTTCAATGTACAACAAATTAAAGCTTCGCTGAAAAACTTTGCTAATTCATACCACTGATTTATACCAAGACACAAAACCAGCCACAACATTTCAAAAAGAAATATCTGTTTGTTTCCATTTTTTGTTGTTCCTTTCGTAGGAAGGGTAGACTTTTCACACTATCTCTCGAAAATCATCTTTAATTTGTCCACCCTGTACAAAGTAATAAACGTTCCCTTTTATGAAGGTGGATCGCTTTGATGCACCGACAAGCCGGGTGGTATTATAACACCTTTTCCATCTGCCTAAAAAAGGTAAATCACGGACGAAACACCAGGCTTACAGTAGAAATTTCATCTGCTTTCAAACACGCATACTAAGGGCAGATGATTTTGATTTTGTTAGTCATCATGGACTTAAAATATTAATTATACTGGTATAGTGTAAAAACAGCGCAAGCCAAAAGATTTCTACCAATGCAATTTCATAACTTTGGGAATAAATGTTTGAAATCAGTAAGCAACTTTCTGTCGTAGACAGATTGCAAAATCTGTCTTAGCGTTTATATATAATTAGGGAGCTTTCAAATCATGGGCGCCCATAGGGGGAACCCCCCCCCCTGGATTTTCGCTGATTTTAAGAATTTTAAAAACAAGGCCACAATTTTTAATTGTTTTATCACCATAGCACCATTCTATGAGAAATTTACTCTTGTTGGAATATTTGTTGTATATTTTGTGTGCTTGAAACAGAGACAGATTAAAATGTCTTATAGGCAGCGCTTCGGCGCTAGTGTGGTCAAATTTTTGAGTACGTAATGACGGGAATTGTACAACATTCCCAATTAGCAATAATATGAAGTCAAATATCATTTATTCGAATTAGCGAGTTTTATTTTTTTAATGTGCCCAATAAGTTTTATAGTTTTTAGAATATCTTTTTTTTTACCTTCCGTCTCCTTTAGGTACGGAAAGTATTGTCTTTAGTCAAAAAAATCGATGGTGAATTTTCAATGAATATGCACGTTTTGGAGTCCCAAGAATACGATTTTACTATTTTTACGATGATGTCTGTGTGTGTATGTATGTGTCTGGCGTTTCTTGATGACGATAACTCCAATATTACAATTCTAAAAATTATAATTCTTTCGTATTCCTTTTCTTTACATCGATATGAAGAGCTGATTAGATTTTGATTAAATTGGTCAACCGGACGTACCTACTCTCATTTCAAGATTTTAACTATTTTTCTTGGAAAACTCTGTTAAATATCATTAAATACTATAAATATTAAAGAATATTCTATTATCTACACGATTTGATTGCATTTTATACTTATATTCAATGGATATGAGTTAAAAATATATAAAAAAATAAATTTCATAAATCAGCCAGGTATAATATAACCATGGAAACAGATACTAATATTAAGAAAATTCCAATTGACAGATGTCAGTGTCAAGTGCAATTTACATAGTATGTTTGTGTTATAATTTATTGGAAATATATAAAATCTTTTACAAGAAACTCTTTGTATGGAATTTATACAAGATGCATACAAATGACGGAAGATATTGGGCTGGCCATATTACATTTTTTACATTTAAAAGTTTGTTTAAGAAATTGGAAGTTTCAATTTTTTATTTCATTTGTTACACTTATTTTGAATTATTAATTGAATTTTAAACGCGCGCCATTCTTAGTAACTTCTTTTGGTCATTTTATGTATTGCATATTTGATTGTTTTTTTTTCATAAATAGATAGCGTAAACAGTAAAATCACAGATAACGTAAACATTATTCTGTACATCAAAACATGCTTCCACATTCCGTACACGTTATTTTATATGTCTAACTAAAACGTTGCAACTATCCTTCTCTAAAAGTTAGGTTATATCTGCTTTAACGTCAAATATAAAGGAGTTTTCGACGAACACTATTTCTGAACAAATAAGGTTAACGCTATACATACTGTAAAAATATTACGGACGCATGTGCATTGAAGCCAAAATGAGCTTTAACGTTTACGCTATTTATTTCGACGTTATAGGACAACTCTATATTTTATAATACGATGAAATTGTAATATGAATATTTGGACACTTTCGCTTGCAATTTCTTTAAATATACATTAGCATAAACTAATCCAACGCACAAAATTCACGCTAACCAGATTGTACAACAACGCTAAGTCATCGAAGGTTTGACAATCTGACTGCATTTTATATAATGTCTAGACCATTTAGAAAGAGGTTTAACAATCGGACGACGATAGAAATAATTCTAAGTCATTTAACGACCGAATTCACCATTAATCCGTTGATTAATAATCAGCTGATTAAGGAATCAAGGTGATCTGTAGATCAACATATGTTCACCAACATCATTTCTGAATCAAGGATCATGATCAACATATTTACAGTTTTGTTTTTGTTTTTGACAGTTAATGTAACTGTCATGTAATTTTATTCGTTGTAATTGTACTTTACGTTAAAAAATTATTAATGTGTAAGTTTTTAATTTATTTATAAAATATATTTTACAATTTTCATATAATAATATTAAATTTTTATTTTGATAGAGGTAGAAATTACACTGATTCCAATAACGGAGTAGTGAAAATGAAAGATATAAAAGTATATTTGAAAATAATAAAACCAATGCGGTTTTAAACAAAGATAAAGAAGAAGCATGAGAGTTATAAATGAGTACAACGGCCAGAATCCTCACATATTTATTGGGATATTACATTCAGAATACGAACATGGTGGGCAAAATTTGGAACTAAAAACAAGGGAGCAATTTTATTTCATTCGTATGTTTTTACATACGCGCGTAGTTTATATAGTGGAAAATAGATAATAGAACTAATATTTATAATTAATCTAACTACTTTTTGTCTAATATTTATTGTAAAACTGTTTCTAAGAAAAAACAAAACTGTGAAGATAACCTAACAACTACTAAATAAAGTATTTAAAATGAAAAATAATAATTAATCTGCCGCTACAATTAATAAAACACAACACAAGGCAATAAACTCTACCTAAAATAATAATAAACACTGAGAGAAAAGTCAAACTATTAACAGCAACGATACGCTTATGAAAGCTAAATAAAAGTGCTCTCTTGTCAAAGATTTGACGTTGGTACACAACGCCATCTCTACGTAGTGAAATATGCCAATAAATGTCAAAATCAGGATTCAAAGATGTGATCAGTCCTTGAGTCATGGAAAATGACGAATCAGTTGATCATTAATTTTGATCAGTAGATTAACTTGATTTTGGTGAATTGGATTCATATTCAGCGTTAATCTGTGGATCAACTCATGGTTAAGAATGGTGAATTCGGCCGTAAATAATAAATATTACAATGTGTCTGTAATCGACCCCTATGGTACTCCAATTGTTAAATGGTTTAGCAAAATATTAAAAAATAATAATCCTCAAAACATTGTTTCTCGTATAATTCCGCGTTATTCATTTCTGTTTTGTATTCCTTGGTTCATCTGCGCGCATTTGCTATTCAATTCGTATTAATTAGACGGCACAAAGAGCTAGAAACTTCCTGGGTCGGATTACTCGTGGCGTAAGCCGAAAAGCCACAGACAGAGCGTCGCAACCGCCGACGGATCCACGCATTAATTGATACGCCCAACACTGGACCACGGAGATAGTCTGTCTTTTCTAAAGCTTAGAAAGCATAGCAAAGGGTAATATAGTGTAGGATAGTTATATTATAGAAAATTAATTTGGTATATGAGCCCAGGCTCATAATAGTTCGGCTAGCTTACATTTTCAACAAATTATAAAACCTACACATATGATGAGAACTTCAAAATATGTGGGCAAAATGACAGGTGATAAAAGTTCGACTCTTCGACCGGTACTTAAAGAGTCATCTTCTAGTCCAAATCTATTTTCTACTGAGACCGTTCACTTTTGGCGCAATAAATAACAACTTAGTTACAAGACAAATGGGACAATACTCAGGGACGGACCGTGATCTTTGGAGGCCCTGAGCTAACACTGTTTGGGGGAGGATTCAATGCAGCTGCAGCATAATGTTTTGGTTATTTAGTTAACGAGAGTAGGAAAATTAGCTTATATTAATTACGAATAGTAAAGGTTACCTTAATATTTTAAGAGAAAATTTGAAGCTATTTGCCGAAATATAGGGTTTAGCAGACAATTTTAATTTCATGCATGGAAACGATTCTACAAATAATTTGCGTTGGCTATTGTATAAAATAGAAAATAAGCTAAATAATCCCCCACAGCCATAGAACTTAAACCCAAATGAGTACCTAAGTGCGGTAAATTCTTGAAAGAAACAAGAATATATACCATTAAAACTAAACAAAATTTGGTACATACAATTGCTTGTCATTATTTAGTTGCTGTTATAAAAGTAAACCCAATAAAATATATTTCTTTATAAAACATAATATACACAGTTTACAATTTACAGTTTTAATTTTCGTACTGAGACATTTTTGTCATAAAATTACGAATATTTTCAATATTTATCCCATAAAATAAATTAAATAGCTGTATTATTTCTTTATTATATAATACTCATCGTCTTATAAGATACAAATTGTATCATTAAAATTAAAGAAGAATTAAAAATAAAGTGAAAAAGTGGCAGAATATATTGCAATGGGAAACCAAAAATTTGGTAGATTCAGTGTCTCGTCATTTAGTTGCAGCTGTAAAAACCAAAGGAAACCCAACAAAATATTATATTTCTTTATAAAACATAATAATATGTAGTTTATAATTTTAATATTTTGGTTATCATACGAAGACTTTTTACCTCCCGCTACCCTTGGTAAGGGAGGTATAGGAATCGTGCTAAAAATAACTATATTATTTGCTTTTTTCTGTATAATAAGTAATGTAATGTTTTTCAAGAAAATTTAAGACACGAGCCCGTAGGCCGAGTTGGTTAAATTCTTTGCGTAAATAAATAATCTAACTCAATTTCAAGTTTGACGAAATAATAAAACCATAATAAAATTTAATTTTGACAAAACAAAAAACTACTCAATTAGTAGGTATGCTGTGCATTACAATCGTCGTTGATAGACGTCAAGTTGTTTATTTATAAATTAAAACAAGCTTTATTTTCTGTCATTTGTGTCGCGAAAAATAATGAAAATAGCTTATTGGTGTGATAAAGACTGTGCTGAATGTGTTATTTTCGTGTCTGATGTTATTTTAAATGTATTATTTGTTGCAATGAATTAAAATTCTGTGAGAGTGACTTAATTTTTACCTTCCGTCACCTTTAGGTAAGGAACGTATTGTCTTTGGTCAAAAACTTCAATGATGAGTTTTTGTAGTGAATAAGCATGTTTTTTGGTCCCTACAATACGATTTTACCATTTTTACGATGATGTATGTATGTATGTATGTATGTTTGTGGTGTATGTGTGTCTGTGTGTGTGTGTGTGTGTGTGTGTGTGTGTGTGTGTGTGTGTGTGTGACTTAAGTTTCTGATCGCATAACTTCAATACCACAATTCCAAAAATTATATTTTTTTCGTATTCCTCCAGTTTACATCCAGAGGAACAACTGATTAGATTTTGGTTATAATTGGTGAACCGGAAGTAGCCTCATTTGAAGATTTAACAGTTAAATTTGATTTATTGACATTTAACGTTATTATAACTTAAAGAATATATTATTCTTTATACGATTTGATTGCATTTTATACTTCATATTCAATAGATATAGAGTTAAAGAATTTTAAAGAAATTAAATTTTATAAATCAGCCAGCTATGCTAAACATGGAAACTACTAATATATTCATATAATTCAAATTGACAGATGTCATTATAAATAAAAAGTAAATTAATGTGGCAGAAATGAGGATGTTGAAGTAGATGTTGGGGAAGGCACGGAGAGATACGGTAAGGTAATAACTCTAGTGTTACAAGTTTCTAGAAAGATAAAACAGAGACGATTACATTGGTTTGAACATGTCAAGAGGAGAGATGAAAAATATATAGCAACAAGAATGAATAGCTTAATAATAGAAGGTTGAAGAAACAGAGGAAGACCAAAGATAAGATGGAAGGACTGCATTGCGGAAGACTTGAGAGAAAAGGCACTGAATGATATCAACACGCAAAACAGAAATGAGTGGAAGAAGAAAATAAAAAAATAGCGACCCCTAACGAATGGGAAAAGCTAAAGAAGAAGATGTTAGTGTCAAGTGCAATTTGCGTCGTTTGTTTATGAAATAATTTTACTTTAAATTTAAAATTTTTTGCAAGAAAATTTATGTATGGAATTTATACATATTACACAGGATTGACGGAAGGTATTGTGCTGGCTACAACAGATTTTTTTTTTATTGAGAATTAAACAAATTTCAAGAATAAATAACAGCGAGGGGCCTTGTTCTGCAGCCTAACACTATACGTAAAACCGTCCCTAACAACGCAAGAGAAGAATGTGCCGGGATTATGGATGTAATGCCTAACTATTCGGAAGAAACCATTTGCCTAGGTTTTAGAATTTGTTTATTGAAAATGTAAACCGGCCGAATTATTATGAGTCCCGGCTGATACATCCACGTCCTAGGTGTTCGATGATTGTAAAGAAAAATAATCCCAATAAATTTTATATTTAGTTATCACAAATATGTAATGTTTCAAGTTTTAGGTTCTACTGAGAACTCAGTGTGTTATGAATAAAATCTTAATTTTGAACACCAAATTCATAAAATAAAAAAACATAATGTTACTACTACCATCTTCACCGTCGTACATTAGACAAATCGTCGTACCATCAAATAACAATTTCAGTGATCTTTCTATCCCTTCATAGGTGTAAATGTGCGTGAGCGCGCGTGAGATTGACGCGTGATTGTTGTGCGTAACGCGTAACATTCAACAAGTCCCTTGCTATTTGCTATTCACGTGATGCTGTGAAATTGTACTGGATTTTCTAGTAAGCCTTGGAATTCTACTGTTGTTTTTTGTTGTTGTTTCGCAGAGCACATCATAATACATAAAGCGTATGAGTAAATGTGTAGTCGAGATGAAAATTTGATGTTTATGTCCAAAATTATGAACGATGTATAACGATTAACATAATTAATTATGTGAGGTACAGATAAAACCAATTTCGCGGGTGATGTAGCGTCGGCAAGGGGGGGGGGGGGGGGGGTGATTACACTCAGTACCACTTAGCTCCGTTAGGGCAAACAGAATAACAAATTATTGAGTTTACCTCAAGTGAAACGAACATATTTTGACCAAATGCAAATGTAACTCTTCTACTATATAACTATTATGCTATAAGTGACTCTTACTTGAACCCTGCTCTCCGTAAGGCCAATCCGCATGGCGATCTCCTCCCGCATAAAGATGTCGGGATAGTGTGTCTTGGAGAAGCATCTCTCCAATTCGTTCAGTTGGGCAGGCGTGAAGCGAGTTCGATGGCGCTTCTGCTTCACCGGCTTGTCTTCCAGGGGCTGCCCAGAGCCCATGGGCAGCCCGCCGGAGATATTCGGCTGATCCAGGCCCTTCAGCTCGTGCGAGGAGTTGGGGTCAGTGTGGCGCAGTTTCAACGGTTCGTCTTTCGGTCCTGGAGAAGATACAGACAATTATTATCTATATATCAACACTTTGACTGTGGATGACGTGTTGACACGTCATGCTATTAGGAGAATTGAAAACAGTTCAGCCCGGAAGTGAATTACCATAATTACTATTTGATGTGAACGTGTTAAACTGTTTTTAAACAATTATTATTGTATTGTAACATTCAGAACCATGAATTCAATAGGGGTTTCCAAGTTTTTTCATTTTTTAATATGTTAATCTGTACATAAAAATACTGGACCCATATTTTATATTTTCGCCAGAAAAAAATTATTAAAGTTTCAATAAATGAGGACCGAGGTAATCGAGGGCGCGTGTGACGTCATCTACGCTGAACATACGTTTTTAGAGCTGAATATGACGGAGGTGAGACTTGCGCGTTCGAACAACCATTAGCCAATAGCATTCGCCAGTGTCCATCACGTGACAAACATGGCTGACACTAAATTTTATGCGCTCGATTTAAATATATTAAAGTTTCATTTTGATATTAGGATAATAAAAATCAGAAAATTAACGTTTATATTTGCCTTAATATGATTTATACATGATTAACATTCATATCCAATAAGTATTTCTTTAAAAGCCATAGATTTGGAAACCCCTATTATGTAATTAAATACGAAGAAAGATTTTGATAAAAATTCATAAACACAGGACTTTATTATTGCTATTAGGATGTCTGATAAGTACTCAATGCTTCAAAAAGAGATTATATTCTTCAGGTAAAAAATTCATTAACTTCAGGGGCATTTCATAGCTCAGTTGGTTGCCGTCAAATAAGTATGGACTGGAGATTTCTGTACTGCCGCCAATTCACGGGCAATGTTGAATATCCTAAGATATGAAGAAGCTGCAACACTGCAGGGCTAGGGACAGGGTGCGGAGATGGGAAAAAGTTGAACATCAGTCCATACTTATTTGACGGCAAATATAATAATCGTTGCTCTCTATGCTATAGTCAGAAAATTGACTCTGTCGGGTCCAACAATAAAACTATAAATATCATAAACAAAGCGGCATATCACTGACTGTTTGCTTTGTAACATTGTGTGCCAACGAGTAATTATTTGCGCCGCTTCGTTGAAAAGAAGGCTTGCATTGATGTTTCCTCTTACTGTTCCTTTAACATTAATGTTATATGTGTTTGAAATAATATCTTATAAGAATAAAAACTACAACTTTCAAACAAAAATAGCATTTATGTTAAAGGAACAGTAAAATTATATTACTGTACATAGAGGAACCATCAATGCATGTCTTGTTTTCAACAGAGCGGCAAATAATGTTATAAAGCAAACAGCTTTGTCATAATTATGATATTTATAGTTTTATTGTTAGACCCAATAGAGTCAAATTTTTTGACTATAGGACAAGATTAAATATTATGTGTATATGCAATTTGAATTGCGAGAAAACATGTTCTCCACAAAAAATTAAAATCAGAGCACTGTTTTATGTTTTGAAGAAAAGTAATAACATAGTAATCAATAAGTCTTCTGTGTTTATAAATTCAATAGACCAAATATTGTCCTCGAAGAAATAAACTATATATACTGTATGTACCTTTCATACATTCTAATAATACTTCTGTATATACTGTGTTTTTTATTTTTCTAAGTGGTTTGGGGAATAATATAGTTATGTTGACTCCATAGACAATATATTCAATGAATCTATAGTTACAAACTTATGGGTATAGTCAAGCAGTAGTCTAATATTAATTTTAAAAAAAATGTTAACGATTTAAAACTAATAAATTATACTTTTTTAAAAAATAATGAAAACAAAATATATTTAATACATAGGTAAATATAAAAATATAAGTCCAGCAATAATAGATACAATTATAAATTGTATGGATAACCATTTAGATTATTTTGAATTTATTTATAAGCCATTCACAAATACAAATAATTAATATACTATACACAAAAAATTAGAAAGCAGTAAATAAATTAAAATTATAATAAATGAATTAAAAGTAGGTACCATCTTTAAATTATAACTAATAATACTTAATAACAATCAAAAATATATAAATTTATCTTACTGTATTCGAAGAGCCACTCTTTATTTCCAGCCATGTGAACAGAACGAGCACTGAACAAAAACTGTGCGAAATAGACCGCAATATTTGGTTTTATTCAGAGTTAAAACAAGATATTTTATGATAGAACTATTGGAAATAAACAGAAAATAATATACTGAACTCTAAACACAATTGTAGTATCAATTTAACAAATTATTGTTAACTATATTAACAAATTTTAAAATCAAATTTATTATTAACAATTTGTTAATGATATGGAAATTAAAACACAAATTTGCAAAAGTTGTATTACTACTTTGGTCTAATTTTCTGTATAGTAATTAATAATGCTATTAAAGCAATCATATTAACAAGACAATCTATAATAATAATTGTTGCTAATTTAACAATCATTTAAAGTTAGAAGAACAACTTTAATATATAAAGTTGGTCGTCTATATTTAGGCACATTTTAAAGACCTTGTTTAATTAACACCTGTACTTATTCATGTTACCATTTAATTAACGTATTAACGTATGATCTCACAAACATAGTGAATATATTTCTACTAAGTTAACAGTGTATGATTCAATAAATTAAAACAAAAATATATATTTTTAAATTGACATGCAAATAGTATGATGATAATATTTCAGTTCCGTCGCTTATACAGAAATCATATACATTTCATTATAGATATACACTGTAATATA
The DNA here is from genome assembly GCA_951394225.1 of Harpalus rufipes. NCBI lineage: Eukaryota > Metazoa > Arthropoda > Insecta > Coleoptera > Carabidae > Harpalus > Harpalus rufipes. The sequence continues at coordinate 14,591,503 of OX596291.1, forward strand.
ATATTTACTGAAATGTATAGTAGTTTTCAAATGATATTAGAGATATTAAAATTTGTTGTTCCATTAAAAAACAAGTAAAATAAACATTTAAAAATGGTGTTTAAAATAAATTTTGGATATGGAATACATGATTGACACTTTTAAAGAAAAGATCCTACAGTTTTTAAATGATATTTAGGATAGTTCAAAGTATATATTTTTACGGAATACAAGTAAAATTGACAAACAAATATAGTATTTTACAATGTTATAAGAGAAATAATACCAGTTGGTCTGAAATTATTCTTATATGTATAACACTCGAATACTAAAGGAGATAAAACTATGTTTTTAATGGATAATACTGTTATTTCATAGTGATATGTTATACTAGGCAATATAAACTGTAACTTCCTTGGAAATGCAAGTCAAACTACTACTGAAAACATGGTATTTCAAATGTCCCAATAATATTAATGTTTTTAAAAAATACTTGAAGCACTATCATCTGTATGTGTATTCTAAATACAAGTAAAATAATGACTGAAACAGGGAATATATATAAGCCAAAAAAATACTACTGTTTTAGGGTGATTTAGGGTGTAATAAGCGCTGTATACTACATGAAAAAACAAGCAAAACTGACAGTGAACCATAGAATCTTAAAACCGTGTAGATCTTAATGAATCCAACACTTTTTAATAATATTACGTTCATTTTAGGGTGAAATAGGGCGCTTTATAGGCTGTATCTTTCATGAAAAAACAAGTAAAACAACCAATGAAGCAAAATTACAAAAGGGCTCCGTATATATTAAGGAATCCAATACATCTTCATAATAATACTAGTATTTTTTTGTGATTTGGAGTGCACTATAAGTTATGTATTCCATGAAAATACAAGTCGACTATAAATGAAACATACAATCTTATAAAAACTGCGTATGGACCAAAATTTAATCATACTTTTTGAAATCCTGCAATACTTGAGGGGTATTTAGGGTGCACTAAGCGCTATACAAGTAAAACTATCAATGAAACATAATCTGAAAAAAATGCTTATTGACCAAAATGAGATCATACTTCTTTCTAATCTTGTAATACTTTACGGTGATTTAGGGTGCACTAAGCGCTGTATATCCATGAAAATACAAGTAAAATATCACTGAAACATATAATCCAAATAGTTCACAACACTAACACTTACACATAAATCATCACAAACTTCAAAATTAAACTATATCAAAACACTAATGATTACGGTAATCATCCGTATGATCGCCGATCTACCCCTACGACTTACCTACACCTCCGAGTCCGTTGATAAGCATAGGATCCTCTTCCAGTCCTCCGGCAGCACAACACTGTTTATTTAATGAGTACTGATATCTGACTGAGACTATCTCTCAGCGTAGGCGTAGGTGGAGCGATGAGCTCAAAGAGGAGGAGCTTTCAAACGGGCGGAGCTTTCCGGCGAGCTTCCATTGCAGCAATGGCTACGGAGTGTATTTTATAGCTTCAGGGATTCCAAACCAAAGGGCGAAAGCTTTAAAGGGTGTGGCAGCTCTAGCAAGATATCGAGAGGTAGTTGACTGTCTACAGATGGGTACTATCGATAATACCTACTGTCGAGACTATTATGAATATTGGCACCAGTAATATCGATAGTACTATTGATTATGGATGATACTACTCTCGAAATACTATATCGATACTATTGTCGATAATACTGAGGATACTACGAGTACTATACAGTCAGCTGAAGTCTAGTGTTTTAACCAGAAAAGTTAGGTTAAAATTTGGCTTTGGCGCGATTTCATAGTTTACCTAGTGTAGGTTGCATATGGGAGTTTGATTTTACTGACAAAAAAAGATATTTTGTAAAAGAAATTACTTAAGCTTGTTAAAAATTCGATAGTTTGATTTTCAATAATAGTTAGTAACAGTTTAAAACTCTTGAAAAGGTAAAGTAAGAAAATTATTAAAAATTAATATGCTCAGTGCAAACCAAAATACCGTATGTCTTTGATTGCCCCTAACCCGCCCGCAAATATGTCAAGTGCAACAGAAGATATGCAGTGTACCCAAATAGTAGGATCAAATGAACTCATTCATTGAATTTTATAGTGTTTAAATACTTATAAACTGTGCACAGTTCATGTGAGTATTATTGTACGGCTCTGGAAATAAAGGATCGGTTTAGGTGCTATATAAAATGATTTTCATAAGAGATTTACTTTTATTAGATTCTCTGGCCTTTTAATTTGAACAAACATTTCTCCCGTAAGAAATACACGGTGATCCAAACTATGTTATGAACCGAGTTTGAATTTGGCGCCCATATTTGACCGTTACAGATGATACAGGCACCGCTTAGTGCTTATACGGTCGTAGGTTCGCCTTTTGTACAAGTGTAACTTAGCCAATAAGCTGTATTCTTTTTTGGCATATTTTTGCTCAGCTCAGTTGATAAGTGACGAGATGAACTAAAATGTATATGAAAAGAACAACGTTTCAGATATAGGAAGAGTAATTCTTACTGTATATATGCCTTTTTTATTTTCAACCACGAAGACTCAGCTTACATAATATATTTATAAGCTATTATAAATTGGTATTTCTTCTATAACAGCTCTTCTACTGAACTGGATGGTAATTTTTAGTTTAATTCGTGATGCAGCATTAGTAAGGGGGGATATGAGTACGCTGAGTACAGCTCAACACAGACCAAAAAGAAATATTTACTGAGTTTATCTGAAGTGAACTGAGACAAATTAAGATTTTGATCAAAAACAATACAGGTACTGTCCATTTCGACCGCCCGTAGTTTGGGAAGCACTCTGCGCTATACTATACTCGGTGTGTAGCGTGTGCTAGTCGTTCTGTGTCCGGATATTTGCCATAATCATTTTAGTTAATGACCAAACCGCGTCGCTCTACAGATCGCGCTCTGGACTGCTGTACTGAAACCAAGCCAAGATGTTTTCATTAGAATACATTAATTAACCGCCCTGTTTATGTTACGAGCACCTGTGTTGAATTAATCTGCTTTTTAATGTCAGGATTTCTACTTGAATTTTCCCCACGGACCAAATTTTTATACATTTACAATAGGGAAAACCAAAAACTATAGTATATTAGCTAATTTACTGCCTTTGGATCATAACAAAATTTCATATATTATAGGCTCGGCATTCTCGTCTCCGGTTAAACGGTCTGTTAACTGTTAGTAAAAAGAAAAACATCACGATTAGAAAATTAAGATCGAATTTCGTGCGTTAGGTTCTGCTATTATTGTTATATTTAGAGAAATATATAAGTTGTTCAACAATAGTAGCGCGTTTGTAACATTTACCTTTGTGAATTGAAATAAGGTTTTCACAGCGCTGTAATTGTTTTATTTTAATAAAATATACAAAATATTGTTAAAATAAGAGGTAAGTTTTTATATCATTCAAAATTAATAAGTAATTTAGAAGAAATTCCATTTATTCTAGGGTTATATTAATGTCATTATAGAATTTTCGCTGTAAAAATTACAAAAAGTGAATATAATTGTTTTATTTTAAATCGAATATACAAATAACCGCTAATATAAAAGCTAAGTTCCTGTTTCAATTAAAATTCATGAGCAAATTAAGTGAAATATAATTTATTAGAGGTTAATGTTATGATGAAGTTTTCACCCAAAAAAACTTCTAAAAATAGGGAAACATGTGCCGTTTATGGCTGTAAATTTACGGCACACAATAATAGGAAACTAAGATATCTTTTCTTAAAATTAATATAATAAAAAATATGAACTAAACTAAAAATACTGTTAACCAACTGATTAATTATCCTTATTAAATGAAAATATTAATAAAACTATCACTAAAAATGCAACTACGGGAAACTTTAAACTAAACTACCGAAATTCATCAAAAAAAAACCCAAAACTCAAGAAAATTACACTGACACAATGCTACTCTTATTGAAGCCCGCGAATCGTGTATCTTTCTTGATAATTTGGAAGCCCAATACAAAATTACGGGTTTTATCGGAGTTGTCAACAATTCTTTTGAAAAGCTAAGATTAATGAATAACGTAGTACATAAAATGAGTATATACGAGTATAGTTTGGTTCACGAAAGATGACTCTTCAAGGTCACATGTTTGAAGATAGAATAAACAGCACTTTATGCAGCAATAGCTTAGCAACATTTTATGTTGAAAAAAGAAAGATTATATAACGTATGTCTATGTAATTTATGTGATAGTTATACGTAAATGGTGACATTACTTTCTAACACACCACAAATAATAATGACGTATGTCGTAGAGTTACCGATATCTATAACACTGCTATATGTGCTAATGTTTACCCAGTGACGTTGACTTCATGGTTTAGTTCAAATTTACGAAGACGTGACGTAGAAAGGACATGAAAGAAAAATATTTATAATTGCAAGTTTTATCTTGCAATTAGGCTTAATTGCAATTTGTATCTTGCAATTAGGCTTAATTGCAACTTGTATCTTGCAATTAGGCATAATTGCAACTTTTATCTTGCAATTAGCCTAACCTAACCAAACCTAACCTAATTGCAAGATTTATCTGAAGCAAACTATAGTAAAAAAAAAATTGTCTTTAACATTCTTGTTGATAATTTGCTAATAGTTGTCAAATCTAACAATATCAAATTGGCACCGTTGCTTAAGAAATTGGAATGCCCGGAATTAACCGAAGACATAGTTGCAATGGAAAGGAAATTGTATGTAACTATACTAATTATACTGGCGTTGTAAGTATGACAATTAATAACTATCTACCTAAAACCACTGTCTACCAAAAACAAAAACCACTGTCTACCACAAACCACTGTTTACCTATTTCTCTGTCTACCTATTAGGTACAAGCTTGTTTTCAGCCACGCTACTTGACAAATTAATAGCGGTTTTACACTTAACAATAAATCGTTCAATTTATTGACGGATAAATCGATCAATTTATCTTAAAAGGCGTTGAGAATTTACACTTAACGATTTTCTATCAATTTATTTTTGTTCTTAATATTATCTTATATGTTTGTGAGATTAGAGTTTAACCTAGTGCCGCTTCAGTTTTCTTATAGTTTTTAGAGTGTAGTTTTTCTGGTAGCGTACTTGTTAAAAATAAGTGAAACTAGTAAATATGCGTATTTATAACCTTACAAACAAGCACATATTAAATACTGTTTGAAATGTCAAAGACTGTAGAGTTGGCACTAGAAAAGCAACCAAAAATTCCTCAAAAAATCGACGGAAAATAGAACTCGTTCTATTTCATCAATTTATTGATCAATTTATTTTCGTAAATAAATCGATCGATTTCTCTGTTTTGCAAGTAGCGATAATTGAAGGTCACTAGTCGATTAATAAGTCGGTCGATTTATCGTTAAGTGTAATACAGCCATTCAGGCTTGGCTTGGCTTCAGAAATCAAGCTTTTTTTGAACGACAGGTTTGGCTTTTCAAGCATCAAGTCAAGCGAGCGAATCTCTAGTTTCTACTTAGGACGAAACCATGTTTCGTCAAGATTTTAATTTTTATAACAACCCAACATATACAATTTGGGACGCATCAGCCATAAAAGACTATCGGCATAGCCGCCTGTTTACTAGTCGACATGACACCTGAGAGGCATAGGATTCAAATCCCATTCTAAGGATTCACCATTTTTTTAATAATATACTTTATTTGTATATAAGTAACCACTTAACCAAATTCTGTAAATTATGCCATATGATAAATAAATACTAGTCTAAAATAATGAACTACTATAACCAATGAATCGTTTTACAATCTTTCAATTCTCCTTCCAGTTCTTTCATTAAACTTAGCAATTCTTCGCCCGTCGCCGAAATTGAATGGCGATCGATCACTGATAGCCGCTTACGGAACGTCGAGACTGCGTCGCTAAAGACGAGAAGGCGAACGGTCAGCTCACGAGACAATTATTATCCAATTACTAGTGTCGTTCAGGTTTAGAACGAGGTTAACGTAGGTTTCACTTTCTACTAGAGAACATTTAGACATGGCCGCAAAGACGATCGTTGCTGAATGATGAATTTTGGAGAAAACTTTAAAATTTACTATTACAAAAGCTTTGTGATTAGGGTAAGTCCGAGAGAGATGGCTTAACTGGGTAAGATGACTTTTGTGGCAAAATCCAAATATTAGTAGAACGATGTGTTTTACTATTTCTAAAAAATGGTTTAACAAAAATATATTTTTACCAATTGGTGACTTCTTCATTTTTATGTAATGCCTTAATCTGCAAATATATTTTTTATATGTTAACAATTACTCGAAATTCAGTCAAAAGTATTGTTTCTCTTCCAGTACATATTTTTAAAATGCGTCGAATTAAATTTTAAACATTGTCAAGTTGTTTGATATAAATAAACATGGTCAATATCCGTCCTCAGTTTGTTTAAGATACCATATTTTTAAAATTAGTCGAATTGAATTTTAAACATAGTTAAATTGTTTGAGACAAATAAACATAGTTAAATTGTGTCTTCAATATCTCTACCAGTATATGTTTCAAAAGTTAGTAGAATTAAATTTAAACATGGTTAAATTGTTTGAGATAAATAAATTTGGTCAAATTGTGCTTTCAGTTTCTCTACCAGTACATGTTTATAAAGGTAGTCGAATTAAATTTTAATGATAGTTAAATTGTTTCAGATAAATAAACATGGTTAAATTTTGACTTTAGTTTTGCTACCAGTATATGCATGTTTATGAAGTTAGTCGAACTAAATTTTAAATACCTATAGTAAAATTGTTTTAGACGCATAAACATGGTCAAATTGTGTTTTCAGTTTTTCTACCAGGACATATCTTTATAGTAAGTCGAATTAAATTTGAACATATAGTTAAATTGAAGATTAAGTTTTAAGTTTAAATAAAACACAGTAACTTTGTTAATATCACTTTTTATTTTACACAATTTTTGTGACTAGTTTCAACCATTTCGGTCATCATCAGACAATATATAGTTAAATTGTTTGAGACGCATAAACTTGGTCAAATTGTGTTTTCAGTTTTTCTACCAGGACATATTTTTATAGTTGGTCGAATTATAATCGTAGTTAAATTGTTTTGGATAAATAAACATGGTCAAATTGTGCCTTTAGTTTCGCTACTAGTATATACATGTTTATAAAGTTAGTCGAATTAAATTTTAAATTTAATAAAATTGTCTGAGACAAATAAATAAACATGGTTAAATAGTGTCTTCAGTTTCTCTACCAGTACATATTTTAAATTTAGTCGAATTAAATTTTGAACATAGTTAAATGTTTGGGACTAATAAGCATGGACAAGTTGTGTCTTCAGTTTCTCTATACTAGTACATATTTTCAAAGTTAGTCGAATTAAATTTTAAACATGGTTAAATTTAGGTGATTTTAAAATTCCAATTACATGAAAATCTAAATCGTTTCCTTAAGTGAAATAAAAATAATTCCATCGATCTTCTCCGATTTCATTGCGATTGAATAAACTGCAACTGTGTCTGTATATTGCTCCTTGGCGCTGTGACTATAGCGCTTCGCGCTTCGCTTCTTAGAGTGGTGGGGGGTGGGGGTGAACGAATCAAACAGCAGGGCATGAGCGCCGCCAAGCGACAGCTGCCGCGCGTTGCTAGGAAACGGCCCGGCGCTCGCATATCGAACCCGCAGTCATAGCAACACCAGGATACACACCTCACAAAGGAAAAATGTTGGAGATGTTGCGACTTGCTTATTAAAATTTTTCATAAATTGGAAATCGCAAGGCATACTCACACAAGATATTCAAAAGTCTTTTATATTATGTACAAAATAAATTATACATTTTTTTATTTGGACCCGGGTTTGATCCCGAATTCGAATTTTAATTGGTAAAAAATCAACCCTTGTGGTGCACTCTCCATGCTAGAAATGGGTGCCCCTGAGGTGATCATCATTATCGATATCTGTGTACAATGTTTAAAGCAGACTGGTACACCCAGCAATGGGTAATATGTCGTGATGATATATTTATTTAACAAATACTCGAAATGTCAATCAAGTCTCGGTATACAAATACCCTAACTGAAATTATAAATGAAGATTCAAAATTCTTGTGTCGTTGTAAAGGAATTAATAAAATATTGTATATTAGCCTTTATACGAAGAATGTAAAATAATTTTGCTTTCAGCGTAAAGTAAGAATGTAGTTTTTGTGTCCGGGAACTCAAAATTAGAAATACCAAACATTGCTGCTATAAATAAAAATATTTCCCAGGCTATATACAAAAAATTACGACTTAGTAATCAATATTTTGAATATATACACCGTAAATGTTACAACACAAAAATGAAATTCTGGTATACATGAAAAATTAAATTTGATATTGCAGTTATATGTAATTCACATTTCAATATAATTCTCTATTGGGAGCCTAACTGATATAAATTACAATCTATTTTAAAATAGTTTTATAAATGGTTTTTGTCAACAAGCATTAAATGTAAACGCAGAGCTCTGTATATATGCACTAATTTACATATGAACATATTACACTAATATCTAGTTTATTTTTGAGCTTAATTTTATTTTATTGGTATTTTACTCAAATGCCTTTATTAAATTTATTTTCAAATACTGCCCCACCAAAATGCTTAGAATAATAATAGCCTTATGTTCTTTTTAATAAACTTTACTGGACTTAAAAATTTAAAGTATAAATAAGCAAAAACAACCATAGTCCATATATAGTAAATATGACTTAAACATAATGTATTTTCAAGGATGTCAAACAGTTTGGGAAAACTATTTTTCGCAAAAAGTATCTTTGGTACATTTTGAAGTTTGAGCGTTTCTACAAAAATGTCCTATAAAAATGTCTAATTATTATGTTATTGTTCATCAATGTTTATTTTACTATTTACATCCAATAAACAGGGCCGGTTTAAGGTCTCAAAGCGCCCTAGGCGATTGGCAATAAAGCGCCCCTTTTTAGATAGTTTTTTTTTAACATTCCTCTGTTCGAGTAGTTTTAGTGTAAATAAAATTACGCCAATTCGATATATAAATTGATTAAGTAAAATAGAATTTAATTTTTAATAATCATTATTGCATAGAAAAAGTAAAATGAACAAAATGTAAATTTTTCCTTCGTGACAGCTTCAGCAAATGCTTCTACTAAATCTTCAAAATTTAAATTTTCGACAATATCACTATTTATTGTCATAGAACACAGTCCTGTGACAAACTACATCTTACAATTTTTAAAATTCTATGTAGGTACATTATACGCTATAGGCCATATTCTATGCTATAGGCTGTTTTTGAGCTACAGTGGTTAAAACTTTATTTTCGCTTATTTTGAAAATGCACCACATATCACTTATTATGACGTAGAATAACGCGGTGTAAAAGTTTTTTCAAGCTACTTAAAATATTTTAAACAGGAACCTACGCTGAAAATAGTCTCATCTTTTTTGGCGACAGTACACGAAGTTCAGTAGCACCTCCTATCTCCTAACGTGCAAATATTGCGCCGAAAAAGTTCATTTTGGCCCTAAAAATTCGATTTCTATTGATAGCTGTTATTGCGACGTGTTATTGGCGTCGAATTACAGAGATTTTTGAGTTAAGGATATTCGAATGCGAAAGATAAAAATACATGGCAATTTTATAAATTGTACAGGGAACAACAGTATACAGTAATTGTTTTTAAAGATGTCTGATCAAGGTCAGCTATGAATTAAGATTTTAGCTCCGCCCATACTGACAAATTCAGTAGTGTCGTTTACCCAGGTTTATGAGGGAACATAGATACTACTGTTATTTTATTATTATAAAAATATATGTTACAGTAAAAGTATTCAAAATTTAAAACTAAGTCAACTGGTAAGTTTATTGGCAAATGTAAAGCCAAGTGTGTGAAGAATGAGATATTGACACAGTGTCAGTGACAGTAACACTGACAGAAAGTAACGTTATTCGTACGGCTATGAATTAAGGTAATATATCTGAATTAATAAATAAACTTACGTTACAGCGAAAGTATTGTCAACGACGAGTATCGTTTTAAAATGAAATATCCTAACTTAGTCAATAAAAATTTTGAAAGACAACCGTGTTATATCCATCCTTATCGCACACACTTCGTGTTATGACAAATGACAGAGATAAATGTATGCCAATTTGTTAATTCGTTCGGGATACAGATGACCTTGATTGGACATATTTAATTTTTTTTACTGTACTTCGACTTACAATTTCGAGTTGTGGAGATTTGAGTTATAGAGGTATAAAATAGTCACTATTTTAACTAAAAGATATTTTCATGCTTTTAATTAAGTGTGATCATTCTACCGACTAAATCAGTGAATAACTCAAAAAATATTTTCTCCGCAACATTTCGACGGTCTTAAAATTCTGGCGCCCTAGGCGATCGTCTAGGTTAACCTAATGGTTAAATCGGCCCTGCCAATAAATAATATTCTAATATTTAAATATAATCCTGAGGTAAATTAAATTACAGAAATTATAAAAGTAAGGAAGCTAGAAAGTTGTTTCTTTGATTATCTCAAATTCAAAGAATGGACTAAGGTTGTTTCTACTAAGATCTCCAGAAGTGTATGGGGCTTAAAATAAATTTGCTAGTAATTTATCCAACTACTCTCTACCTTGTTCACGTGGTTCGCACTTCATTTTTGTATGCGTTGAATTATTAAGAAGACACATGGTTCATACATTTTTTAGAATTTTACTTTAAATATTTATGTTTCCTTCAACAATAATACACTCCATCATTCTTTTCTTCCACTTCTTAATAACTCCCAACCATATTTTTTGGAATGCTTTCAAACTAATTTCTGAGAGACTTAAAAATATCAAAGCTGTCAAAAACTGAAAACACTTTTTTTATTCTCAATAATTTTAACATCGTTTTCATTAGATTGGATTAGATTTCTTGATGACTTGTTTCATCCAATCTTGTCCTGACCCTTGACCCTAAGTTGTCTAACAGAACCTTTTCCTTTCCTCCTTCTCTCTGAATTTTCGCTGCATCGTCTTTATAATGAACAATTTAGAAACCATCAATTTGTTCTTTAGTATTGTTAATTAATTGATATAAAATTCCTTGAACAATCCATTGACATTCCCCCGGTCTTGAATTATGAATTCCTCTTTACCAATGTTGGCGATCCCAACCAATGTTCTGGTCATCCACACTACAGATTCTGTAGGCCATTGACGGCTTGTGGTTTATTACCCTGTGGAATCTATGCACTCTACACACTATGCTATTCGATACACGAATAATTGATGTTTTATTAAACCCCATACGTCACGAGAACGGTTGTTATGTTTTAATTGTACAACAAATAACCCGGGGATATTATTATAATCGTCGCGATAGTGTTTATCACTTTTGCTGATAGATAGATGCATATACATTATCAAGGAACTGGAGTATTCCTTATAAATATTTTTACCTTCAGTCACCTTTAAGTAAGAAAGGTATTGTCTTTGGTCAAAAAAATTAATGATGAGTTTTTAGTGAATAATCATGTTTTATAGTCCCTATAATACGATTTTACCATTTTTACGATGATGTCTGTGTGTATGTGTGTCTGTGTGTGTGTGACAAAAGTTTCGGATCGCATAACTTCAATACCACAATTCCAAAAATTATATTTTTTCGTATTCCTCAAGTTTACATCCAGAAGAACAACCGATTAGATTTTGGTTATAATTGGTAAACCGGAAGTAGCCTCATTTGAAGATTTAACAGTTAAATTTGATTTATTGACATTTAACGTTATTAAAACTTAAAGAATATATTATTCTATATAACGATTTGATTGCATTTTATACTTCATATTCAATAGATATAGAGTTAAATTGACAGATGTCAGTATAAATAAAAAGTAAATTAATGTGGCAGAGATGAGGATGTTGAAGTAGATGTTGGGGAAGACACGGAAAGATAGGTAAGGAAATAACTCTAGTGTTACAAAGTTTCTAGAAAGATACAAGCGAAACAATTACATTGGTTTGAAAATGTCATGAGGAGAAATGAAGAATATATATATTGGATGAAGAATGAATAGCTAAGTAATAGAAGGTTAAAGAAACAGTGGAAGACTGAATGAGAACGACACGTAAAACAGAAATGAGTGGAAGAAGAAAATAAAAAATAGCGACCCTTAACGAATGGGGAAAGCTAAATAAGAAGGAGATGTTAGTGTCAAGTGCAATTTGCATAGTTTGTTTATGAAATAATTTTACTGGAAATTTAGAATCTTTTGCAAGAAAATTTATGTATGGAATTTATACATAATACACAGGATTGACGGAAGGTATTGTACTGGCCACAACAGATTTTTTTTATTAATTTCTAATAAATTTACATTTCCGTATCGTACGCTTTATTGTGCTACGAAGGCCATTCAAAAATTAAAGATACTTGTACATAGGCTACTACATATCGAAAAAATAAATTATTTTCTAAAATCTTACATAGTTTCTGTTAATTTTATTCACCTTCTGTAGGCCACGAGATTTTTGATGCTAGTGTCGAACAACGTTGCCGCCTGTTCCTTGATCCAACGTTCCGCTTCCTCTTTTACCTTATCCTCGTCTTCATGTCTGATTCTTATGTAAATAAAGTAAGAGATGAAAATCAGATGGTGCCAGATCGGGATTGTGTGGCGAATGGTCCACAACATCCCATAAAACATCGTCTAGTAAAGTTCTGTGATTTGCGCTGTGTGAGGACACACGCCGCGAGTCAACAATCCCTGCCTTCGGTTTTGAATCGCCCTTCGACGTTTTTTTAGGATTTTACGGCAGTGATCTGCATTCATAGTAGACAGTAGACTCATGCAGAAAGCGTATGATCGAGCGGATCTCGTATCTGGCGGAAGAGACAAGGAGATGCTTTATCATAAACGGCTACTACTGCCAAATTGTTCGTTGTGTTCGTCCGACTGAGCTGCGGCTGGACCACTCGTTTGAAAGAGGAGGAGTCTCTCTACTCAACAGTGGTGCCAACTTTCCGAAACAAAGTTTCCCCAGGCCACCAGTGCCTTGGTATCTTTAATTTTTGTACGGCCCTAGTACATTATGCGCATAAGCATTTACATAGCTTTTGAAAGGCTTGAAAAAGCTTAAAAATGCAAAAAGCCAACTTTAAATTTCAAAAGCTTGATTTTTTTTCTAATTATGGTCCTGACTATCGTCATGCGACCTTTATTATAAATGAGTACATCTAGAGATTTATGTTACAATCTGTTAGAAATTTAATTATTTCATTGTGATGTTTTTCTGGCTCCTTGAGGGTGTTAATCAGCGTCTTCTTCGTTTGTTGTTGTAGTAATATTCTATGCTAGTCGTATTTTGTGCAATGGTTGACTATATGTTCCATGGTTTCAGATGTATTACATGTCTGACAGTCGGGTGAATCACAGATTTTTATTTTATGTTTTAAATATTTAGTTTGTCCATGTCCAATTCTCATTCTTATTATATTCTTTACGTTTTTTCTGCTACTTTGGAGGTTTTTGTACCATGTTTTTCTTTGTATTGTGGGTTGTAGATCATAATACCATTTTCCTTTTGTTTGTGCGCCACTGTTGTATTGTTCTTGCCATTCATTAATAGTATTTATTTTAATTCTGTTGAGTATGTCTGTACTTGGTATTTTTATTTCTGTTATCGGTTGTTGTACGTTTTTTGCTACTGCGTCTGCCATCTCATTTCCTAGTAGTCCTATATCCTGGTATCCATTGCAATTTGATGTTCTTTCCCTTCTTCGTTTGTTCTTCTATTTTGAGGTATATATCATTAGCTATTTTATTTTTTATTAGCAGGGTATTCGTAGTTTGTAGTATTTGTAGGGCAGTTTTCGAATCTGACAGTATCACGTAGGTTTGGTTTTTGTTATTTTGAATATGGTAGAGTGCCAGTTCTATTCCTTTTAATTCTGCTGTTGTTACTTTTGCTTCGTTAGGTAATTTTATTTCTGCCGTTCTATTTTTTGTTTTATTGTAGCATGCTGCACCTACGTATTCATTATATTTGGATACGTCTGTGTATAAATGAGTATAATTCTTGTACTCTGTTGTAATGTATGTTATTATATCTTGTTTTAATACATCTGGATGCGCATCTTTTTTTGTGGTATAATTTGATATTCCTAAACATATTTCTTCTAAAGGGCGGGAATTCTGTTGATTTAAAGCCCAAGAAAAGTTTTTCTTTTATGAAGCCCAAGCCAAGCCAACCTTGAAATGTTCAAAAGCTTGACATTTCAAGCCAAATCACTAATCATAACATTGTAGATGTAGATCAATAGTAAATATTATTATAAATAATATAATACTATGTATATTTATATCTTCTAAATTGTTTGTCGCTGTTCATCTAATCGCTATTTGGTTCAACAGCATTCACTATTTTCCTCTCTATATACTGCTGTGGTAATTGCAGCATTAAACGAAAAACTTGTGTTTAGAAAAGCGTAAATTGAATCTGTCGTTCACTGTCGCCTGTCGCTCACCTGAGGGGTGTACGGGGGGGTAGAGGACGACAAGAGGGCGGGAAATTGAATTACAAAACTGCGACGCCCTCGTTTCACAATGACACGTGCGATGAATGCGAATACACGTGCATAGACAACGAATAGAACAATGCCAATATGTTGATAAATAAATATACATATTTACTAATACTGTATTTAATACCCATTTTTGCCTATAAATAAATATACAAATTGTGTTTGAAATATGTGGTACTATCATAAATTGTAATTTTATTCGTCCATATCAATAAACATTTTCAATTATCAATCATTGTCACAACACTGTCAATAAGGGAAAAAGTGTTTAATTTCATGAAATTAATATCTCTCTTCAGTTAAATGTATTTCCAGCAACTGTTTGTACCAGACATATTACAATTTAAATTATAATAATTTGGATGTCTGGCTTTATGTTATTATAGAATTATACTTCCTTTTTTTTGGATGCACCCTTAGGAAGCAAACTAATCGAAGATTTTCCTAGGATGTATGGATCATACAAATGGCCTGTTTAAAACAGAGTCTAGTGTGATGATATCCCTGATCCTTCAAGGATCGAAATAACTTCCATGTTAAAAAAATCTGATGTGTCCAGCACAATACCTTCCGTCAATCCCGTATATTATGTATAATTTTTTTGCAAAAGATTCTAAATTTCCAGTAAAATTATTTCATAAACAAACTATGCAAATTGCACTTGACACTGATATCTTCTACTTCTTCTTTAGCTTTTCACATTCGTTAGGGGTCGCTATTTTTTATTTTCTTCTTCCACTCATTTCTGTTATGCGTGTCGTTCTCATTCAGTTCCTTTTCTCTCAAATCTTCCGCAATACAGTCCTTCCATCTTATCTTTAGTCTTCCTCTGTTTCTTCAACCTTCAACTAAGCTATTCATTCTTCCAATATATTCTTCATCTCTCATCATGACATGTTTAAACCAATGTAATCGTCCCTCTTTATGTTTCTAGAAACTTGTAACACTAGAGTTATTTCCTTACCGTATCTTTCCGTGTCTTCCCCAACATCTACTTCAACATCCTCATCTCTGCCACGTTCATTTGCTTTTCATTGATACTGATCTGTCAATTTGAATTATCTGAATATATTAGTAATTTTCATGGTTAGCATAGCTGGCTGATTTATGAAATTTAATATACTTATAATTTTTTAACTCTATATCTATTGAATATGAAGTATAAAATGCAATCAAATCGTATAGCGAATAATACATTCTTTAAGTTTAATAACGTTAAGTGTCAATAAATCATATTTAACTGTTAAAATCTTCAAATGAGGCTACTTCCGGTTGACCATTTATAACCATATCTAATCACCTCGTATTCTTGATCTAAACTTGAGGAATACGAAAAAATTATAATTTTTGGAATCGTGGTATTGAAGTTATGCGATCCGAAACTTTCGTCACACACATGCAGACATACACACACACATACATACATACATACATACATACATACATACATACATACATACATACATACATACATACATACATACATACATACATACATACTTACATACATACATACATACATACATACATACAGACATCATCGTAAAAATGGTAAAATAGTAATATAGGGACCCTAAAACATACTTATTCACTAAAAACTTATCATTGAATTTTTGACCAAAGACAATACCTTCCCGAAAAATATAGGAATGATACATACTTTAATATAAAACAGCGGTCCACCAGTAGCATTTAAAATTTTAACTTTCTGAAGGTTCATGAGCATTAAAAACAATGAAAACATTACTTTACTTATTGTGTGACAATTTTACTACCTCGATTTTACGAACGAAGTAGGCTATTTAAAAATTGACGCGTTTAAAACAGTATCCCATCTTAATCCAAAAAGTGTGTTCGTGTGACATACCCCGGCTAAACGGGCTTGGAATCCCTTAATCCTACGGGAACCCCTTGTGGGAATAAAATAAACCTCCAGGCATCCTGACACCAAGCGAGCAGGAATCGCTCTGGAGCATAAAAATAGCCTCTTTTCTTGCACAATCAAACGCCCTTACGGAGATATTTCATCCCTGAAGGTGACACGGACGCCACTGGAATCCTACTAGCACTATTAATATTAAATTGGGGGTTGGACATCCCACGGGGTAATAGCACAAAAGTTTATGAAGAGGACGATGTGGTAGTTAAAATAAGGGCGGTGTTCTTTCTGAAATTATTTCAAAATATACATTTTAACTTTCTGATTGTTACATATATTGTTTTATCATCTTCACCATAAGGAATTAATAAATATATTTTAGTTCATTTTTTTTTTATCAATTGGCACCCTGCAATTAAGTACACTATGTTTTCCTCTACAATAAAGCTGGTCACGTGACCAGCAGCATCCACACGTGACGTCCACGTGGCAAACACGCGACTGTCAACTTTCAATCAACCTGTCGACCTGCGACCTGGGAAAACAATATTCAGAGCCACCTTTATTATACACGACTATGTTTTTAT
Source organism: Harpalus rufipes (assembly GCA_951394225.1). Lineage (NCBI taxonomy): Eukaryota > Metazoa > Arthropoda > Insecta > Coleoptera > Carabidae > Harpalus > Harpalus rufipes. The sequence goes on from OX596291.1 coordinate 14,608,571, forward strand.
TTCATACGCATTGGCTTTGTACTTTGATGAGTAACCATGAATTGCAACTTTAATAAAGGGATGATGCAAGTAGATAGATGATTTAGATGTCAAAGGATATGAGAAAGAGGCGGGATAATAGTAGTTGATTAATTATGGAAGAATTATTTGAAGAAGTAATAAATAAAAAAATAAATAAATATATCATCACGGCATATTACTCAATGCTGGGTGTGCCAATCTGTTTAGTATGCAATCTGATATGATGATGACATATTCGAACCGTGCACGCGTTTACAAGGCGTCTCCTCACGGGCACTCTTTGCTGGCGTCGAAAGCGCACCACAGGACCAGGCCATTTAAAATAGAAATTAAAATACGAAATATATTAATATAAAATCATCAATTTAGTAATAGTATAATTTTCTAAAGCGAGGTCGCATCTTCTTCGCCAATGGAAATCCGTCCGCAAAACCGTGAACTACTTACAGTCCGTGAACAGTAAAGAAACCTAGTGCGGCAAGGGAGAGAATCTCACGTACTGTATTCCACCAGTCAAAAATACTAGCGAAACTAACACTCCTAAACAACAGGTTAATTAGAGAAGCTATTGAGATTTTCAAAACCAAGAGTAATAATCTCAATCATTGTGACTGTCTAGATCTTAGTCGTGCATGATTTCCTATATTAAATATGTTGTAATTGTCACCTTGGTTACCTATTGCTAATGTTTTTGTTATTATTTATATATTTGTTGATTTGTTGTTCATTCCCTGAAGAAGGCAGTAGTTAATACTGCCGAAACGTCTGTATTTAAATAAATAAATAGAAATAAAACTAAAAAATCTGTTGTGTCCAGCACAAGACCTTCCGTCAACCTGTATATAATGTATAAATTCCATACATAATTTTTCTTGCAAAAGATTCTAAATTTCCAGTAAAATTATTTCATAAACAAACTATGCAAATTGCACTTGACACTAACATCTTCTTCTTCTTTAGCTTTTCCCATTCGTTAGGGCTTGCTATTTTTGCGTGTCATTCTCATTCAGTTCCTTTTCTCTCAAGTCTTCCGCAATATAATCCTTCCATCTTATCTTTGTCTTCCTCTGTTTCTACAACCTCCTATTTCTATACGCTATAATTCTTGTTCCAATATAATTCTTCATTTCTCCTCATGACATGTTCAAACCAATCTAATCGTCTTTCTCGTATCTTTCTAGAAACTTGTAACACTAGAATTATTTTTTTACCGTATCTTTCGGGGTATTTCCCAAAATCTACTTCAACATCCTCATCTCTGCCACATTAATTTACTTTTTATTGATACTGACATTTGTCAATTTGAATTATATGTAGTTTCCATGTTTAGCATAGCTGGCTGATTTATAAAATTTAATTTCTTTAAAATTCTTTAACTTTGTATCTATTGAATATGAAGTATAAAATGTAATCAAATCGTATAGAGAATAATATATTCTTTAAGTTATAATAACGCTAAATGTCAATAAATCAAATTTAACTGTTAAATCTTCAAATGAAGGTACTTCCGCTTCACCAATTATAACCAAAATCTAATCAGTTGTTCTTCTGGATGTAAACTTGAGGAATACGAAAAAAATATAATTTTTGGAATCGTGGTATTGAAGTTATGGGATCCGGATCTTTTGTCACACTCACTCACTCACTCACTCACTCACTCACTCACTCACTCACTCACTCACTCACTCACTCACTCACTCACTCACTCACTCACTCACTCACTCACTCACTCACTCACTCACTCACTCACTCACTCACTCACTCACTCACTCACTCACTCACTCACTCACTCACTCACTCACTCACTCACTCACTCACTCACTCACTCACTCACTCACTCACTCACTCACTCACTCACTCACTCACTCACTCACTCACTCACTCACTCACTCACTCACTCACTCACACACACACACACACACACACACACACACACACACACACACACACACACACACACACACACACACACACACACACACACACACACACACACACACACACACACACACACACACACACACACACACACACACACACACACACACACACACACACACACACACACACACACACACACACACACACACACACACACACACACACACACACACACACACACACACACACACACACACACACACACACACACACACACACACACACACACACACACACACACACACACACACACACACACACACACACACACACACACACACACACACACACACACACACACACACACACACACACACACACACACACACACACACACACACACACACACACACACACACACACACACACACACACACACACACACACACACACACACACACACACACACACACACACACACACACACACACACACACACACACACACACACACACACACACACACACACACACACACACACACACACACACACACACACACACACACACACACACACACACACACACACACACACACACACACACACACACACACACACACACACACACACACACACACACACACACACACACACACACACACACACACACACACACACACACACACACACACACACACACACACACACACACACACACACACACACACACACACACACACACACACACACACACACACACACACACACACACACACACACACACACACACACACACACACACACACACACACACACACACACACACACACACACACACACACACACACACACACACACACACACACACACACACACACACACACACACACACACACACACACACACACACACACACACACACACACACACACACACACACACACACACACACACACACACACACACACACACACACACACACACACACACACACACACACACACACACACACACACACACACACACACACACACACACACACACACACACACACACACACACACACACACACACACACACACACACACACACACACACACACACACACACACACACACACACACACACACACACACACACACACACACACACACACACACACACACACACACACACACACACACACACACACACACACACACACACACACACACACACACACACACACACACACACACACACACACACACACACACACACACACACACACACACACACACACACACACACACACACACACACACACACACACACACACACACACACACACACACACACACACACACACACACACACACACACACACACACACACACACACACACACACACACACACACACACACACACACACACACACACACACACACACACACACACACACACACACACACACACACACACACACACACACACACACACACACACACACACACACACACACACACACACACACACACACACACACACACACACACACACACACACACACACACACACACACACACACACACACACACACACACACACACACACACACACACACTGCTTCCATGACCTTATTGTTACAATACACTATGAGCCTGTTTCACATTTTTCGAAAAGTATTTTAAATGAAAGTTTATGCAATATATCTCTTTCTAATAAGGTAAAAACCATCCGTCACTTTTAGGTAAGGAGGATATTGTCTTTGGTCAAAAAATTCGATAGTGAGTTTCTAATGAATAAGCACGTTTTGGCCTCCCTAGAATACGAATTTACTAATTTTACGATGTCTGTGTGTATGTGTGTGTGTGTGTGTGTGTGTGTGTGTGTGTGTGTGTGTGTGTGTGTGTGTGTGTGTATGTGTGTGAGTGAGTGAGTGAGTGTCTGACGTTCTGTTCGGATCGCAAAACTCCAATACTACGATTACAAAAATTATAATTTTTTCGTATATGCAGACATGATTAGATTTTGGTTATAATTGGTCCACCGGAAGTACCCTCAATTGCAACTGCATTTATTGACATTTAATGATTATAAATTTTAAGGAATATATAATTTTCTACGATTTGATTGCATTTTATACTTCATCTTCAATAGATATAGAGTTAAAGAATTATAAAGGTATTAAATTTCATAAATCAGCCAGCTATGTTAATCATGGAAACTGCTTATATATTCAGATAATTCAAATTGACAGGATGTCAGTATTAATGAAAAGAAAATAAATGTGACAGAGACTAGGATATTGAAATAGATGTTAGGAAGACATGGGAAGATAGGGTAAGGAATGAAAGGGACATGGCTCGAGTGATAAAGTTTCTAGAAAGATACAAGAGAGACATTGGTTTGAACAAATCATGAGGAAAGATGAAGAATATATAGAAGGTAGACGAAACTGAGGAAGATCAAAGATAAGGAACTGAATGAGGACGACACGCAAAACAGAAATGAGTGGAACAAGAAAATAATAAACAGCGATCCCTAACGAATGACAAAAGCTAAAGAAGAAGATGTCACTGTCAAGTGCAATTTGCATAGTTTGTTTACGAAATAATTGTACTGGAAATAGAGAAGAAAATTTAAGTATGGAATTTGTTCGTGATACACAGGAAAGACGGAAGGTAATGTGGTGGTCACGTGAATAATAAAATAAAAAAATTGGCGCCCAAAGTAGTCATGAAAAACAATCCCCACTCCTTTGACGTCCTAGTACATACATTACGTCATTCATAGTTAGGTAATAGGAAACTAGTTTGTCCATCACCTACGTTTTTATATAAATAAAAGAAGGCCATAGTTTGTCACATGTTCAGCTCTTTGTATTTTGACGTCACATTCTGTTTTAGATCACGTGACTTTTTCAAAATATTATTCAAATTTCTAAAATTAATTGTAAAATATCTAATAAATATTTCGAAATATTTTCAGGTTTTGGATCTATTTAAAGAATATATTTTTAAATTTAATACTTAGAAGAATATAAAAATTCTTGCAACAGCTCTATTGACCTCGTATATTTATCACAATTTATGTTATGTTAAGAAATAGCTATTTGTGTATTAAGAGTGCAAAATATGACATTGTTGATTGAGAGGTTGTTGCCTCGCGACGCAGGAGCGCGGCATTCTCTCGAAATCGACAATGTCCATTTGCGCTCGAAACATACAAGATTTTTTCTACAGTCGCCACAGAGGGGTCCTCCACCATAACAAAAAATAATAAAATGTACACTTTGTACTTACTCTACTTCTCAATTAATAAGGATTAATATAAAGAAAAAACGTCTTTTATATTTAATTTTAATTTATCGTTATTTCCCATTTTTCTTGACCTATTGCTTCAATCTAAACATTTTATACTTTCGTTTTTGTAAATGTGTGCCCTATTTTATTTTCACAATATAGTGCGGCATTTTTTTTTGGCTATGTAATATACCGACAGAGCAGTTAAATGTCAGATTGATTTGTAAAGGTGGTAAATGTGTGCCATTAGTTCCTGACTAAACGTTTTCATTAAAAATGTAGACAAGTGACATTTTCTCAACACTGTATAGTTAGAAATTTAGACAGCTAGCATTTTTGTCGCGCTAGAGCGGCAAAGTGACATTTTGTGTTGATAAAAAAGAGTGCGCAAATGGCTACTTTATATGTAGACTGTAGAAAAAATATTTATTTGATTTTGAACCAATTCTACGTGTACTTCAACGAGTACACTAAATAGCTAACTGGTAAAAATAGATCTATTTAAACCAATTTTATAGTTTATTTTACACGCAAGTTCTTACAGTTTATATGTACTAGGTATTTTTTATTATAATATTGTTATGTATACAATATTATTTTTCATTACAATTATAATAATTTGCATGGTTACAATAATAGTAGTAGTCGTAGTAGTAGGTATATAAAATTGTTTTGTATAAATATGTATGCAATTACCTGCCCTACCAATATAGAATAATATAAATATAATGTAGTTAATTTTAAACCCTTATGAATATCATAACAGTTATCGTTTTATTCTTATCATTATTGTATTTTCTATTTTATATTAAACATTTTCTTTATTTTGTGATCGAGTTTATAACACATTTCTTCTTTTCTTACAGGTAATTTTACGGTGATGTTGTGTTACACCACACCAGGGGAGTGAAGATGCCGGGTTCAACTGCTGTTCTTCGAAAGGTTAGATTCATATTTTTTATATGTTGTATATTTTATAGTTACTTTTTATGAATGAACGCAGGTAAAAACTTAGGACGTAATAGTGAGATATTAAAGTATTAAAAACTAAATATGTTATGCAAGTATTCCGCCATTTATATTTTAATTATATTATTATTTTAGGTTACTTCGCCTTTATTAGTAATAACAGCTTTAGTTGTATTAGGCACTTTATCCACAAGCCTTGTAAATTTTGCTGTTGGCCGTCCGAACTATTATGAACCTGAACTCATACACACATATATTTCACCTGAAATTATAATATTTCGTTTCTTTTCTATCGTATATAATTCGTCGCAATTCCAATTCGAAAGCAGAAATTTCCTCCCCTTTTCTTTTTAATTTTGCCTCTTTCCAATTCAAATATCTCTCCCCGTCCGTTTCTTTCGGGAAAGTCTTTCTGCCGGCGTCCGGCTCTTCATTACTTCGCGTCCTGCTAATTGAAATTGATGCGACGCCTGCGTCCGTACGCCCAGCGCCCAAACTTCCAGATCAATCGTCGCATGATCGCGTAGGACACACCATTTATTCCACGGAATCTTTCACCTAAGATGGGGAATAAAAATACGGAGAATATTGTTTATAATTAATGGGGTCTTATGGAATTGTGCCTGAGTGTCTGGTCGCGAAAAGTGACTCCTGTGGTGCACTCTCCACGCCAGCAATGAGGAACGCTCGCACAGTACGAATGGGTCGTCATCATTACCGATATCTGTGTACAAAGCAGATTGGCACACTCAGCAATGGGTGTGCCGTGATGATATATTTATATTTATTTAGTTTAATAATAATTTGCTGGCAAACTGTATTTACATTGCCTGTGTTGGGAAAAATACTCGTATATACGGCGATCATAATGTGCATGCGAATTTAAAGACTTGAAGTGAAAGTTTGTATTTTACAAGATTTAAACTGACGTGCAATCCAAAATCGAAGTGCGTCGGATTAATTTTTTTGTTGTAAATGGCTCCCTACATAGAAATGTCTCTGCTTAGTTAAAGCCAACATTTAATTTTTCTGGGATCAAATTTGATTGAGAAGAAACTATCACAAAGCAGTAAGATACGAACTACAACGCTATTTCTATTTCGTATGCTAACTGTGCCTACCTTGGCGTATATTGTACCTATCTGGTGTGTTTTCTCTGGCGAGTGTACTGTTGGAGACTGTACGTAGCTTCGCCGTCACACACCAGGAAATCAAGAGTAATGCGGACACGAAACTGCACTACGCTCGCTCCCAGGGGGCTGACAAAATGGCGGCGAGGGCAGCAGCAGGGTGGCTCAGAGGTATGCAGATGTGTGCAGTCATACTCCACCGTCACAAGCATCATATAACAATACAACGAGAAGATGATGCTATTTATATATAAATACGATTGAATATCAATTGGTCATTGGAAAATTGTCAAATTTTAAAATATGATGATAAATATTTGTGTCAGCATCATTAATAGCTTTTTCACCACCTTCAGACAGGAGCGGTTTCACCATAAAGTGGGTGAGGCGACGTCTTTAGGTCTCCAATTATAATCAGCCTCATAAAAATTAGTATTTGTTTTGGTTCGATCCCTACCAACGCCAAAAATTACTTCGAATTTTAATGGCACTAAATTGACCCTGTGGTGCACTCTCCACACCAGTATTGAGTGCCCGTGAGGTGACACCTGTAAGCGCCCGCACGGTAAAAATATTTCATCATTACCGATATCTGTGTACCCAGCAATGGGTAACATGTCGTAATGATATATTTATTTGTTTATTTGTTTTTATTGCTCTCGTGGCCGTGTGCCTGAGTGTCTGGTCGCGAATCTGGGGACCCGGGTTCGATCCTGATCGACGCCAAAAATTACATCGAATTTTAATGGCTCAAAATTGACCCCTGTGGTGCACTTTCCACGCCAGCTATGAGTGCCCGTGAAGTAACGCCTGGTAAGCGCCCGCACGGTACAAATATTCCATCATTACCGACATCTGTGTACAAAGCAGAATGGCACACCCAACATGGCATAATGATATATTTAATTATTTATTTGTTTTTATTGGTCTCGTGACCGTGTGCCTGAGTGTCTGGTAATATGCCGTGATGAAATATTATTATTTATTAGTTGTTTTTATTTTTCAAAAAAATATTATTTTTTTACAATCGTACGAGAAATAAGTGTTCCCGGGAAAAGCTGATTTTCCCAATACTTCGGAAAATAAATATTGTAATGGAAACAATTATCATGACAGCTTCAAAAGACTATGCATAGCCGCCCATGAAGATTTGTAAAAAAATTACAAAACATTTTGTAATTATTCTTATATTTGTAAACGGTTGCAGAATTTTTTTTTGTTTATAACATGTGAGGTAAACTTAATTTTGAAACTCCCATGCAAATTCTAAAACTTGCTTCGCTCGTTTCGGAAACTCGCATTCATTTCAGAACCACTAATTTACCGCACTTGTTACAAAAATAAATATGTACCTATTATAAATATGTACTATTTCCCGCAATGAATTGTTTTCTATTAATAGTAAGAAAAATATACCGTGTGAATCACGAAAAGCGAACCATAGGCGTTTAATATGGGCAAATAGTTTTTCTTTGCGCAAAAGTGGCCTATTAATTTTAGACAATAATACTTCAAAAAAATGTTGTAGAAAATTAAATTCTGCAGCCAGCTTAATAATCACATTTTATTTTCACGTTTTGTAACCGTGAAAATCGAATTTTAAAATTACTTTTTTCTAGTGTTAGCCGTTTGTAATAAAATCACAAAAATAATAACATTTTACCTGTCCCGATTTTCATATTATACCCCGGTATATTGATTGTAAAAAAGAATTACAATCTGTATTTCTAAATGTAATGACTGACAACAATATTTAGCGCATTATTTGTCAAAAATGCGTACGTTAAGCGATCTTTTTCATGTTTAAAAAGATTACAAATTTATCTACTCCCGACCATTCCTCAAGAGCGATTACAATCACAAATAATTTAAAAAAATATTGTTATAAGGGTAGAGATTTTGAAATCCTTATTAATTGAAATGATGTCATTATTTCATTTCAAAGTTTACTGAAGACAAATCGAAACGAAGAATTTGAATTAATTAATGTGAATTTCGCAAATATATAGTCAGAAACCCTTTTACCATAAGTTGTAGGGTGTACAAATATATTTAATCGAGTACAAATTTCGCACATTGATTCTTACTCCTTGCCATGTTCCTAACGTCTTGAGTAGTCGTGTTTTTCTTCACCAAGATCTTCAGTATTACTTTATCCCAGTTGTCTTTAGGTTTTCGTCAGTCTCTTTTTTCTACCACGTTCGTCATCCATATTTGTCTCACCGTTCATTCTGATCATGTGGCCCCACCAAGTTAGCTCTCTCCTCGATGAAGTCCAATACAGACTTACATTGTAGTTGTTCTCTAATTATTTCATTTCTGATTCTATCTCGTACTTTTCTTAAATATTTCATTTCAAGTACTTGAATTTTACTTTTCATTGTTCTAGATAATACCCATGATTCGCAGCCGTATGTATAAATGGATCTGTATATTGAATTTATCTTCGTTTTGATGTTAATCTCCTTCTTTTCTATGAAACTATTCATTATTGCATGGAAGTCTTTCGCTGTTTTCAGAATTATGTCAGCCTTTTGTAATCCATTATTTTCAATTTGGACTCCTAAATATTGGAACTTGTATACTTGCTCTATTTTATGTGAATTTTAAAATCAATTTTATGTTACACATATGAGAATGAGATTTTACCCACGTATATTGATTAATTGTTAATTCTGTTTATGTGATTTTTTTTATTTTCCTTTCTTTACTTGACTATTTGAATTTTGAGATATTCTATATAAATATACATTATTATTATTATTTTGGCCTCTAATATTCTTCCGCTTTAGGCCTCCAAATTTATAAAATCAGCACTGACTTCATATTTTTATTTAAACTATCTTTTAAAAAAAATCTGTTCGAATTCACCAACACCAAACTTACCTAAATCAAATTGTGACAAAAGTAAAGCGTCTCTCTAGACTATAAGATGATTGTCAATTCTGGTTGAACTATTATTACACGTGATTTGGCCCACAGTTTTCCAAAGATTTTTTTAGAAATCACTCCATTTGTGTAGGTTTTATAATTTGTTGAAAATGTAAGCCGGTCGAACTATATGAGTCTGGGCTCGTATATAATTTTCAAAATCTGTGAATAAAAGCAGATTGGCACACCCATCAAATGTTAAAAAAATTAATAATTTTCTTTAAAATTTGAGCATCCCTATCTATATTATTTTCAGCCCGGCGTCGTTTTGGATCCGACGCCTGGCGTCGCCACCGTGACGAAGTGACGTCAGGGCTCAGGGGACGGGCACGCTCTATTATGCATTGTGTTATTATACATATTTCACGCGATGACACGGCTCTAATGTAGTTTAAGGATATAATGGCTATCTCTCACACCGTCATATAGACACTGACGAGACACAGTCGGCGGAGGCGAAACCCTGATGGAAAGAGCGTCATGAATAGGTCAACAATATACAATACAAAATTATTTTGCTGTAATATCAATAGATTATGGTTTATTTTATGCCAGTTTAAAAGTATTGTCAAAGTTTTTCTTGATAAAATCGAACTACAGTAGCTTCTAAATGAGAAACTCCCGATTTAATTAAATTGAACCTCCTTTTAAATTATCCTCATTTCCTTTAATAAAGTCGAACTACTACTTCATTTATCCTTAATCAAACTTTAATCCCAGTGATCCTTCAGGATATACAAAATATATCATCACGGCCTATTACTCTTTTCTATCTAGGTTTGCCAATATACTCCCTCCCAAAATGCTCCCCGCTTAATACCCTCTTCTGGGTGTGCAGACTTTATCCACCTACACTAAAACTGCCCACGGCTTACTACCCATTTCTAGGTGTGCTAAAATTCTCTATCCTACAGTGGCTGTGCGTGAGTTTACAGTGAGGTTAGGTCAAATATTGAAGAAAAAATTCTTTCGGTTCAAGGTCAAACGTTTTTGAACGCTTCATAAATAATCAACAGACGTAAATGAACGGAAAGTTAAAAAAATAAATAAATAATTACATATATATATATATATATATATATATATATATATATATATATATATATATATATATATATATATTAAACCAATCCGGCGCTCTTTCATATTAGCAAATCTGTTGATTATGTCATCATAAAATTGTTCCTTTTTTGATGTCTGCTAACAATTCGTGTTTTATTAAAGTAATACAACCTTTTTAGTTTTAATTCTGTTTATTTTTTAAAAACCGATGTTCCAGCAGTATGAACTACTGCCTTCTTCAAGGTATAAACAGCAAATCAACAAATATATAAATAAATAATAACAAAAACATTAGCAACAGGTAACCTCGGTGACAAATTAGAATCTCGTACTTAATATAGGAAGCCATGCTCGACTAAGATCTAAACCGTCACAATGATTGAGATTATTATTCTTGGTTTTGAAAATCCAATGGTTTCTCTAAATAACCTGTTGTTTAGGTGTATTAGTCTCGCTAGTATTTTTGTTTCTTCGAATTTTATACGGCGCAATTCTTCCAGGGTATGCTCTGCAACTGAAGATTTTTCTGGCTGGTTCAATCTGATCGAACGCTGGTGTTCATTCAATCTTGTTGAAATAGTTCTACCAATCTGGCCAATGTAAACTTTCCCGCAGACACATGGAATCTGGTAAATCCCTGATGACTGAAGAGGGATGACGTCTTTTTTTAAATATTTTAATTCCTTTTCTATATAAATTAATACTAGAGATTATACTGTGCAGCATGTAATCTAGTAGACTGAGTTCTCCCAAACACTCAACCTAGGCCGAGAAATTCTCAATTTCACGTACTTATTCTGATGCTGTTATTTTGCTATTTTGCGCATGTAAGATTATATTTTTTTACCTTCCGACATGTTTAGGTAAGGAAGGTATTGTGTTTGGTCAAAAAAATCGATGGTGAGTATTTAATGCATAAGCATGTTTTGGGATCTCTAGAATACGAATTTACTATTTTTACAATGATGGCTGTATGAGTGTGCGTGCGTGTGTGCGTGTGTTTTGCATTCATAATAAAAACCCAATAATTCCAATAAATCCCAAAAAAGTACCATAATACCCAAAAAAATCCTGGGTTTTGGCAGTCCTGGCATTTGAGTTTCGTTGCATTACATATCCTTGCTCAGTTTCCGTCCCCGTATAGGGTTGCTAATCGCCTTTTGGTTGAGTTTGTTTTTTGATTAGATGGCGCTCATTCATTAATATCCTTGTTATTATAACTTTAAGTTTAGAGAAGCCGAAAATCTCACACCTACACCCACACCCGTCTCCAACTGTGGAGTTGCCGAGGTTCAACCGGTCTTGCCCGGGATTGCTCATCAGGAGCGTAGCACATTTCAACAGAGTGTAACAAATAGTCACACGTTAAGATTCTTTGTAAAAGCAAGCAGTCAAAGTTATATTCCGCCATATCATAAATACCTCATTTATAGTTCTATGCTCAATTGCATTTAAAATTGTTTGTTTACATCTTACTGGTCAACAAAACGTCAAAAATACAATTGGAAATATAATCAACACTCTTATTTTGAAAAAAGGTTTAAGGAATTTCCTCAGAAATTCCATTCAAAGCTCCAAGCTTTAAAAAAAACCTGTTGGGCCAGCACAATACCTTCCGTCAATCCTGTGTATTGTGCATAAATTCCATACGTAAATTTTCTTGCAAGAGATTCTAAATTTCCAGTTAAATTATTTCATAAATAAACTATGCAAATTGCACTTGACACTGACCATTCGTTAGGGGTCGCTATTTTTTATTTTCTTCTTCCACTGATTTCTGTTTTGCGTGTCGTTCTCATTCAGTTCCTTTTCTCTCAAGTCTTCCGCAATACAGTCCTTTCACATTATCTTTGGTCTGCCTCTGTTTCTTCAACCTTCTATTACTAAGCTATTTATTCTTCTTCCAATATATTCTTTATCTCTCCTCATGATATGTTCAAACTAATGTAATCATCTCTCTTATATCTCTCCGGAAACTTGTAACACTAGAGTTATTTTCTTACCGTATCTTTCCGTGTCTTCCCCAACATCTACTTCAACATCCTCATCTCTGCTACATTCATTTACTTTTAATTGATACTGACATCTGTCAATTTGAATTACCTGAATATATTAGCAATTTTCATGGTTAGCATAGCTGGCTGATTTATGAAATTTAATATATTTATAATTCTTTAATTCTATATCTATTGAATATGAAGTATAGAATGCAATAAAATCGTATAGAGAATAATATATTCTTTAAGTTACAATAATAATAAATCTCAATAAATCATATTTAAGTGAGGCTACTTCCGGTTCAACAATTATAACCAAAATCTAATCACTTGTTCTTCTGGATACGAAAAAATTATAATTTTTGGAATCGTGGTATTGAAGTTATGCGATCCGAAACTTTCGTCACACACACACAGACACACACACACACGCACACACACACACACACACACACACACATACATACATACATACATATATACACATACAGACATCATCGTGAAAATGTTAAAATTTGATTCTAGGGACCTTAAACATAGTCATTTACCAAAATCTGAATGTGCGACTTTTAACATGATTCCTATACCTCCCTTACCAACGGTAGCGGGAGGTAAAAATACGCGTCGGGCTTCAAATTTCGTCCGCAGACGTAAACCTTTTCTATTGACCCTGTCTACGTAAATAACTATTATTGATAGACCAGCCAGAGTTAAATTTCTTACTATACTAAACTCTTCTCATAAACGCTTTCACATAATCTAAGTGTGCCAAACTTTTATTCATGGATTTCGGTAATAACGACATATCTGTACTAAGGTAGTTGTGACAACGAATGTACCTATTCAAAAACTTGTTCTATGTTCAAAATAAAAATTAAGCTAATACAGTTTAAATTTGCAATAACTTATATTTTTTAACATTATATTATATACACAGATTGCATCAAAATAGTTAAAAGCTAATATCAAACACTGTAACAGATGAATTTTCTTTATTTTTCCGTAGAAAAGTTTTTCTTTTTTGAACTGTACCACTCGCACTAACACATACACAAGTGTCGTATTTCAATATACTCACACTACAGTATGAATGTTGAAGAATAACTGTGGCAACGTCGCACCTAGACATTTATTGATACATTCGGGTATAAAAGTAATAAGATATTTTGAGATATAATACTAATTCTACTCTACAAATGGAAACTGCAAAACAAATTAATATATTTCTTTCTTAAAATTACAAAAGTAGTATTATACTGTTTAAAGTTTTCATGCTTTTCACGTAAAATACAAATTTAAAAAATATTTTCTTCGAATGTACGTCTGAAATTTCTTTACCCAAAGATCACCTCTTGTTCACTAATACCAAGCGGGCATTGTTATCTTAACTGATACACCATCTGGAACGCTTGTACATGGTTGTCCTATACCTATTTATCGTATCTTCAGATTATAATTTTCTAGAGGCAATAAAATTAAATCTGGATGGTAAATAATTTTCAAATTTTTACATAAAACCCGTTAATTATATAACATACTAGTTTTTCAATTAAATGTCGGTATGGATATAAAAGTTATAATTTAAAATGTGTTTATGTTGCCATTTCCTATTCTTCACGTGTTAAAAAAGCCAAATTTAATTGCAAATATCTCAGGTACTGCGTGGTCAATTGTTTTAAAACTTGGAGAGAAGGTAGATTATACTTCAGTTGAGATGTACTTTAAATTAATTCTGGGTAAAATGGTTTCACGATATAACTATCTTAAGGGAGATTACCCGCCGTCACCTCACGGGTTCTCAATGCTGTCGGGGAAAGTGCACCACAGGCCACAGGGGTTACTTTTGTTAAAAATTCGGATAATTCTTAGTGAAGCTCTCATCTTGCAATATGCCTTCATCTCAGGGGAAAATACTCCGGTATTTTAATAAAACAATGAAGCTGTCTTCCCTTCAATATGCAGAGATATAATAAAGCCTGGTTTCATATCATCTTGTATCGATATCAGTGGAGCGAAGCCACGTACCTGTCATATCGATGTGCAGTCTCTCGTCGCATCAAGAGGTCGCATATTGCATTCCTGCTCCACTTACCTGCCCTTTACTCCTGTCACTAGACTCTGAACACGTGCCCCAAGCAGGAACGATGCAGGGAAATCAGAAGCAGGAGATATCAAATATGATAGACACACGGAGAAAATAATAATGTACTTGAACTTTTGTCGTCTTAAATAATAAATCCTAAATTTATATAGGTATACTACATAATGTCCATATATTTAGGATATCAGGTAATATAATTTTACAAATTATTTTATAAAAATTGACCCAGCGCACCAAATTTTTTTAGAAATTTGGTTACTTACAGTATTTTTTTAAAGATGTCCGATCAAGGTCATCTGTATCATGAACGAAGTAACAAATTGGCATACATTTATCTCTCTCCTTTACAAAGGCTATAAGCGTGTGCGATAAGTATGGATATAACACGCTTGTCTTTCAAAAATTCATATTTTTTCGACTAAGTTAGGACATTCCACTTTAAAACGATGCTCGTTGTTAACAATACTTTCACTGTAACGTAAGTTTATTTATTAATTCAGATACATTACCTTGATTCATAGCCGTACGAATAACGTTATTTTCTGTCAGAGTCTACTAATATTTTTTTATTACTTATAGATATTGAAAAGGTATATGAAATTGTTGTCATTGCACTTTGAAGCCAATTTATTAAGTCATTTAAAAAAATCTGTTGTGGCTAGCACAATACCTTCCGTCAATCCTGTGTATTATATATAAATTCCATACATAAATTTTCTTGCAAAATATTTTAAACTTCCAGTAAAATTATTTCATAAACAAACTATGTAAATTGCATTTGACAGTAACATCTTCTTCTTTAGCTTTCCTCATTCGTTAGGTGTCGCTATTTTTTATTCTCTCATTTTCTTCCACTCATATCTGTTTTACGTGTCGTTCTCGTTCAGTTCATTTTCTCTCAAGTCTCCCGCAATACAGTCCTTCATCTTATCTTTGGTCTTCCTCTGTTTCTTCAACCTTCTATTACTAAGCTATTCATTTTTCATCCAATATATTCTTCATTTATCCTCATGACATTTTCAAACCAATGTAATCATCTCGCTTGTATCTTTCTAGAAACTTGTAACACTAGAGTTATTTTCTTACCGTGTCTTTCTGTGTCTTCCCCAACATCTACTTCAACATCCTCATCTCAGCCACATTAATTTACCTTTTATTTATACGAACATCTGTCAATTTAAATTATATGACTATATTAGTAGTTTCCATGTTTAGCAAGCTGGCTGATTTATAAAATTTATTTTCTTTAAAATTCTTTAACTCTATATCTATTGATTATGAATTATAAAATGCAATCAAATCGTATAGAGAATAATATATTCTTTAAGTTATAATAATGCTAAATGTCAATAAATGAAATTTATCTGTTAAATCTTCAAATGAGGCTACTTCCAGTTCACCAATTATAACCAAAATCTAAACTTGAGGAATACGAAAAAATTATAATTTTTGGAATTGTGATATTGAAGTTATGCGATCTGAAACTTTTGTGACACACACAGACATACATACAGACATCATCGTAAAAATGGTAAAATAGTATTATAGGGACCCTAAAACATGCTTATTTACTAAAAACTCATCAAAGATAATACCTTCCGTCACCTTTTGTAAGGATGGTAAATATATATATAGTGCAAAGTATGTACCATATACAATGGGTATACTTTGCACGGTTTGGTGTTTGCTTTATTTTTAACCAGTAAACTGTTGCTAATGTAAAGAAAAACTACTGAAACATAAACTATGCACCTTTGGAAACATTCTGGAATTTTTACCTCTCGCTAAGAGAGGTATTGGAATCATGCTAAAAATCGCATATCTAGATTTTTAGTGAACAAGCACGTTTTAAGGTCCCTACAATCCCATAATAACATTTTTACTATGATGTCTGTGTGTATGTGTGTGTGTGTATGTGTGTTAGGTTGTTGGAGGTAGGATTTCTCAAATTCTATAAGAATAAAGACCTGTGTAACTACGGATTCCTCAATGTAACAGTAATGGGAAGAGTTAAATAGGCAACAATTAGACAACCGGAAGTAGTAGTATTTTAACAAAAACCTTCTAAATAATATTTTTGAATATTTATGTTATTACAAATATTAAAAAACAAAAATCTCTATCAAACATATTTAAATATTGTAATATACCGTCTATAGATTTATAGATATAGATATATAATTTATAAAATAATTTGTTGTAGTAAATCTCACAGCTCAACAAAATGTCTGTAATTGAAAGATAAATGTCACTAATTGTCATTGTCAAAAATTCAGAGATAGTACTGAAGGTTTTGTTTTTTGGTACCGATATTTAATATTTCTTATTGTCTTATTAATTATATATTTAACATAATAGGTATATTACATGAACCCTTCAGAAATAACGCCAATCCCGTTAATGAATTGGAAAAACCTCGAATATTTAGAAGAAATGGAGAAAACTTGGTCATAGAATGAATTTAAAATTTTAGAAAATACGTACATATAAAGATTAGGTGTAATTAGAATATTTTTGTGTGTACAAGAAATGTTAAATACAATACTTGTATATACCACAATGGAAAAGGCGCGAGAGATATTGTGATGGTCACAACAGATTTTTTTTAAATTTTCGCAGGGATTTTGTCATAGTAACACACGGTTTTTAGATTAATGTTCTTTATTGGCTTATAATATATAAATAACTACATAGAGTAACATAAACTCTTAACATTTTTAGAAAATAAATGGCTTCTTCCTTAAAAATAAATAGATAACATTCTTTCTTAGATATTACGCTTGTCTCGAACATGACATATTAAAGAAAGGTATAAAAGTCAATCCCATCATAACTTGTCACATTCGGGGATAGCATACAAATCATGCATTTCCAAAATTTTAAGAATTTAACCATAAAGTTAAGCAAAGTCCCATCTTCATTTAAAGATGTTATTACATCGGTATATATGTTTTCTTCATATAAAAATAAAATATATTTGCCAATAACTCTTTTAACATCTTTTAATGTTGATTTTTGAAGTTTTTCAGCAATAGTTGCTACCATAGTGCCGGCGTAAAGTATCCCCATTTTCAATGCACTTACAAACAAATAATTATTTTTTCAGAAAATTCTTTTATTAAAAGCTTTATTTAAACTAGTATATGCTTAAAGTAATAATGCTACGTGCCTTGAAATATGTAATCACCAGTATTTGTTAGTTGGGGATTTCTTGGTAGTATGAATTAGCAGAGCTTCAAAACGTCATACTTTTCAAGGTTAGCTTTTGCACATAATTTCTGGATGATTGATGCTTAAGAGCAGTGGTCCAACGTGTTTTTATGACATACTATAGTATAGTGTGCTCATATCGGTAGAAATCGCAGTGACCGCAACAGGATTAAATAAGGCATTAGGTTTACTAAAAATATACTGTTTTGTACTCATACTCATGCATTGAAATGTGCTGTTTCGCGTCGCCTAAGCAAAGTCCACAATGTCAATTTCCCAGGTCTCCGCCAGATAAGTGACCGGGAAATTTTGGAAAAAACACTCCCCTATTTCTAAAGCATTTCTTAAAAGACTATATTTTTTCGCTTAACAATAATAATAAGAGAAAATGATGGAATATTAAATGAAATTTAATTTTAAAATAATGAATTTAGTGCATTTGGTTCACAATGTTGGCAACAATTTCTGCTTGGTGGGAGTCGGTAACACTAACCTACAAACGTAATTTAAATTGTAACAAACAATAAGAAATTTAACAAGTTTCTTAAGTTTAAATTTGCTATATACTACAAGTGAAATACTTGGTAAGTAATAAATAGTTAATTACATACCATGATTAACACTAAATTACATAAAAATAAACATGAAAATAATTGGAATTTAAATTTGACACATCACTCTGAAATTAGCTACATATCTATAATATGTAATAAATTTCGATAAATAAAATTTGTACAAAAATTACTAATTATTAGTTTAATACTTTTCGTACAAAAAATATTGTACAAAAGACGTGCGTGAACTAGGTTCCCGGAATCATTCTATTGCAGCGCTTGCAATCTCGCGCCGCCAAAAATTCGTCCGGGAACCACGCGTTCCCGCAGTTGGTATGTAAACAAATACTAATAAACAAACTATTCGTTAGGGGTCGCTATTTTTTATTTTCTTCTTCCTTTCATTTCTGTTTTGCGTGTCATCCTCATGCAGTTCCTTTTCTCTCAAGTCTTCCGCAATACAGTCCTTCCATCTTATCTTTGGTCTTCCTCTGTTTCTTCTACCTTCTACTACTAAACTATTCATTCTTCTTCCAATATATTCTTCATTTCTCGTCATGACATGTTCAAACCAATGTAATCGTCTCTCTTGTATCGTTCTAGCCTCTTCTATAACTCGAGCCATTTCCCTTCTCCTTTCATTCCGTAGCCTATCTTTCCGTGTCTTTCCAACATCCATCTCAACATTTTCATCTCTCTGCCACACTCATTTTCTTTTCATTGACACTGACATCTGTCAATTAGAATTTTCTTAATATAGTAGTTGTTTCCATGGTTATAGCATAGCTGGCTGATTTATGAAATTGAATTCCTTTTATAATTCTTTAACTGTGAAGTATAAAATTCAATTAAATCGTGTAAATAATAATATATTCTTTAATATTTATAATAACATGATATTTAACAGCGATTTTTCAAGAAAAACTGTTAAAATCTTCAAATGAGGGTACTTCCGGTTGACCAATTATAACCAAAATCTAATCACCTCTTCTTTTGGATGTTAACTTGAGGAATACTAAAAAATTATAATTTTTGGAATCGTGGTATTATGCGATCCGAAAGGATCATCATACAAATACGCACACACACACACGCGTGCACACACACACATACATAATTATATAGAGGTAGACATCATCGTAAAAATGGTAAAATCGTATTATAGGGACCCTAAAACGTGCTTATTCACTAAAAACTTATCATTGATTTTTTTAATCAAAGACAATACCTTCCTTATCTAAAGGTGACGAAAGATAAAAAAAATACATAGAATCCAATAGTATAATCAACAGTTTTGGTGAGCAACATAAACTTTGTACATCGCAAAAGATACGATTTTAATTTTAATGTCATTCGATTATTTGGTTAAAATACCTTAAAATTAATGGTATTATAAATATAAATTTTCCCTTTAAATGGCAATAAACTCCCCATTATCTTTAAAACCAAAATCAAATCACATATCCCTCGACATCATTCAATCACATATACTACTCGTATATTAGCCATATGGCTTCACCAGTAGAATACGGTGTGATGTATCGTTTTAAATATCGCCGGCGATCCGAGCTACCCCTAGCCATGGCATATAGGGTGAGACGCAGGCCAATATGCGGGATAGGGTGCATTAAGGCTTGGATTTGTTGCTGTTTGATTAGACGCTTGTTTGTAAATTATGTTGGGGTGAAGCTAATATTCAGTTCATATAGGATTAGTCTTGTTTTTATTAACCATCATTTTTTATAGTGAAAAATGCAAAATAAATTTTCTATATTTTAATAAAATTGTTTATTATGAATTTTAACAAGTATAGGCTACGCCAAATTTTCTGTAGGACTCATGATTTATATATTTTTTACCTCTCGCTAAGAGAGGTATTGGAATCATGCTAAAAATCGCATTTATTTATTTATTTTTTATTTATTTATTTATATTCGGGAAGCCAACAGATAAATCCAATAATAGGCTTCCGCATCAATATATACAAGTTAACAATAATTCAATCAATAATAGACATAAACAAAAACATACATATATACATGCCTACAATATTATTAACAGAAGTGGTACTTAATAAGTTCAAAAGTTATCATTGCGGTTTAGAGCTGATTTCAATAGTGTTATGGATAATGAGATGTCTAACTCTTGGCAGTTGTATGTATCCATAATTCTATTGAGAGTCAAATTTTTGTAATTATTTAAATTACACCTTCCAACGTAAAATAATTTTTTGTTTCTTGTATTAGATTTCGGAACGTGAAAATTTAAATTATCCACAATGTTATGACCATCAATATAGTTATTTACAATATCCAGATTTTAGTGAATAAGCACGTTTTACGGTCCATAGAATCCGCGATTATAACATTTTTACGATGATGTCTGTGTGTGTGTGTGTGTGTGTGTGTGTGTGTGTGTGTGTGTGTGTGTGTGTGTGTATGGATGTGTGTATGTATGTGTGTTAGGTTGTTGGAAGTACGATTTCTCGAATTCTATAAGATTAAAGACATGTGTAACTACGGATTCTTATATCTAACAGTAATGGGAAGCGTTGAATATATTTTGGTAACAATTGGACAAACGGAAGTAGTAGGTAGTATTTTAACAAAAATCTTCTAAATATTATTTTTTGAATATTTATGTTATTACAAATATTAAAAAACAAAATTCTCCGTTTTTTATTATACCTTCTATAGATTTAAAGATATAGGTATATAATCTATAAAATAATCTGTTGTAGTAAATTTCACAGCCTGCTCACAGCCCAAATATCTTCATGGTAACTACTTGAGAAATTAAAATGTCTATAATTGACAGATAAATGTCACTAATGTCAGTGTCAAAAATTCAGAGATAGTACTGTAGGCTTTTTCTGGGAACGATGTTTAATATTTGTTATTGTATTATTAAGTATAAATTTAAAATTATAGGTATATTACATGAATCCTTCAGAAATAACGCTAATCCCGTTAATGAATTGGAAAAACTTCAAACATTTAGAAGAAATGGAGAAAACTTGTTCATAGAATGAATTTAAAATTATAGAAAATACGTAAATATAAAGATTAGGTGTAATTAGAATTTTTTGTGTTTTCCATTAAAAAATCTGTTGTGACCAGCACAATACTTCTCGCCACTTTTTGGTTACATAAGTATTGTATTTAACATTTCTTGTATATACCTACACCCTACACCAAAAATTCTACTTATACCTGTTCTTTATATTTAGATTTTTTAAATTTTAATTTCATTCTTTGAAGAAATTTTGTCCTACTCTTCTAATTTTTCGAAATGTTTCCAATTCATTGTCGGGATTAAGAGTATTTCTGAAGGGTATTTTCAATATAACTATAATTTTAAATATTTGTCTATTAGTACAATAAGAAATAATATATGTATGTACTTCCCAGAAAAAAAATTCAGGAATGTCTACGGATTTCTGACATTTATCTATCAGTTACAAACATTTTAATTTTTCAATTGGTTTCCATGACATTATTTGGGCTGTGAGATTTATTACAACAGCTTATTTTATATAATATGTTCTTTTATCTCTAAATCAATAAAAAATATAATAAAATATTTAAGTGTATCAAATAGAGGATTTAATTTTCTTTAATATTTGCAAGAACAAAAATTTTCAAAAAATAATATTTAGAAGATTTTTTTAAGAATCTGCTACTTTCGGTTGTCCAATTGCTACAAAATCTTTTCAACTCTGCCCACTAATATCCGATTGAGAAATACGTACCTAGTTAAAAAGATATTAAGTCTTATAGTTTTTGAGAAATCTTCCTTCCAAGATCCACACACACACTCACACACACACATATACACACACATACACACACATACATACATATACACACAAATACATCCACACACACATGTTAAAATCAGATTGTAGGGACCTTAAAACGTGCTTATTTATTAAAATCTACAGTAGATATGCAGGTAAAAAGAGGTCGTAAATGTTAATCTTTGACACATTCGATTGACGCTGTTTGTTGACACAACTTGAAATATTCGTATACAGATACATATTTAACAAGGAATAAAATGGGAAGAGTTAAAAACGTTTTTCTAACAACTGAACAACCGGAAGTAGCAGATTCTTGAAAAAAATCTTCTAAATATTATTTTTTGAAAATTTTTGTTCTTGCTAATGTTAAAAAAATTCTTTATCTGATGCATTTAAATATTTTATTAAATCTTTTATAGATTTAGCGATAAAAGAAATAATATATAAAATACTCTGTTGTAATAAATCTTATAGCCGAAATAATCATCCCAAATCTGTAACAAAGTTGCTAACTCTTTAGCAACACTGCTATGGCAAATAATAATTGCAAATACAGAAGAAAATATAAAAATGGCAGGCTTTACATTTGTTTTTATTGGCTATTTTTTTAGTAATGTTGTTAAGACTTAGCAACTTTCTTATAGAATAGGGATGAATACCATTGAAACCAATTGAAAAATTAAAATGTTTGTAAATGACAGATAAATCTCAGTGTCAGAGATCCGGAGACATTACTAAAGACTTTTTTCTCAGTACATACATTATATTATTTCTTATTTTATTAATAGTTAAATATTTAAAATTATAGGTATATTACGCATACCTTTAAGAAATACTCTTAATTCCGACAATGAATTCCAAAAATTTCGAAAATTTAAATTTAAAAAATCTACATCTAAAGAACAGATATAAGTAAAATTTTTTGTGTAGAGTATAGGTATACAAGAAATGTTAAATACAATTGGGCATGAACTTTGACTTTGTTAGCTTTGATAAATAGATATGGGGGCTCGTGCTAGAATGATAGCTAGCTAATAATTATGTACATAGATGTCAAATATCATAATTTTTCATTCTAAATTTCGTGATTTTCCAATTCCAAATAGTTTATTTTCCTAGGCAAGTATATTCCACACTCCTGGGGATAAATTAACCACGTGAATATGGAAAATCTTGAAATTTTGAATTCTGACATTTGACATCTATATACATAATTACTAGTTGTCATTCTGAGGTGGGCCCCTATATCTGCTTGTTAAGGACAACGAAGTCACATGACTGCTCGCTCCCTATACTTATGTAACCAAAAAACGGAAGTGGCGAGAGGTATTGTGCTGGCCACAACAGATTTTATTTTTATTGCAATTGTATATCCTCGCATGAGTCATATGCAATACATCACCTTTCAAAATTTCCTGTCGCCGCTTATGAATTTGATCCTCAAAAACATTAACAATTTCACGTTTTGGCTACCTGTCCAACTAAACTATAAACAGATTTGTGTATTTCAAAACGTTTTTTGGCAATTTTAACATGGTATAATATAAAGCAACTATTATGTATTTATTATGTCCAGGGACAAATAGATTAGACATTATTTAGTAATAAAATTTGGAGCGTAAAATTTTTCTGAAAACTTTTGTTACATACGTCAATATCACTAATTTTGTGGAATATTTTTTTACTGATTTATTTCTGTCTTGCGTTTTTGACTGGCGGATTAGAGCTGTGCCATCTTTGGCTGTTGTCTTCAGTGGCGGAGTTTGGGGGGATATTCGCGGGGCACCATCCATCACCGTGACGAGCCGCGGGTTGACAGGTAGCCCCTTTAATTAATATAGAAGCGGGTGGGATCGTGTTCCCGCGCCGCTCTAATGGATTTCCTCCCGCTCCCGTTGCCAGAAACAACACAACTTTTAAAATTGCGGCATAAATCTCACAGACTTTCAAAAACAAAAAGTTACCCACCCAGCATTATACGGGAAAATCCAAATCCCAACATTGATTTAGAAGAATACTATATTAAAAACGCCAAAAGAAATAACACCCTCCTATGAAGTTTAGTATTGAGTAAAAATGCACGATTTTTTTTCTTTGCTTTAATCGAAAGAATATGAAAACATATTTTACCCGTATTTTTTATTTTCTTTCATGAGAAAATTATCTCTGAAAATACAATATTTAAATTGCCGCCTTTTCTGTCGTCTGATGACGTGTGAAACCTACTCACCACTGAGGGAGTGGCTTACATTTGGCGCCGACAGAATTTAAACGAGTGACAGCCGTGACAGCTGTCAATTATATACTAGCTACTAGCTCTATCCATGTTACTGATTTTTATATTTAGTAAAGACTCAAACATAGTCGTAGTGCCTAGTGTACTAGTGTACCCAAATAGAAGTAGATAATAGTAGTAAAAAAAAAGTTTTAGTAGTGCCTCAAAACAAAGAAAGAATGAAATGGTTATCTCAAGTAAACATAAAATTATTAACAAAATCTAATTTAATTTTAAGAAGAACATTTTGCTGTAAGTATAAATATTTTTATAATTAAATAAGAAATATTAAATATTTTTTTATTTTTATCTTTCCAGTTCTGTCACTGGTTAGTGCTAGTATGTTTAATATATACAGAAATTCGAACAGAAAATCATATTTATTAATACTATAAAAAGGTACTTATTCGAATTTCAGAATAAAAAAATCTGTTGTGGCCAGCACAATACCTTTTGCCACGAGCAGTGACGTGACATTGTTGGCCTTGACAAGCAGATATGGGTGTCAGAATGACAATTTGTAATTATGTACATAGCTGTCAAATGTCAGAATTTTTTTATTAAAAATTTCAAGATTTTCTAAACTCACATAGTTAATTTGTCACCAGAAGTGTGGAATTTACTTGTTGAGGAAAATAAACCACATGGAATTATAAAATCACTAAATTTAGAATGAAAAATTAAGATATTTGACATCTATGTACATAATTATTAGCTATCATTCTGACACGGGCCCCCATATCTGGTTGTCAAGACCAACAAAGTGATATAACAGCTCGAGCCCTATTGTATTTAACATTTCTTGTATACCTACACTCTACACCAAAAATTCTACTTGCATCAATTCTTTATATTTAGATTTTTTAATTTTAAATTCATTCTATGAAGAAATTTTGTCCTACTCTTCTAATTTTTCGAAATGTTTACAATTCATTGTCGGGATTGACAGTATTTTCGAAGGGTATATGTAATATACCTATAATTTTAAATATTTAACTATTAATACTATAAGAAATAATCTAATGTATGTACTTCCCAGAAAAAATCTTCAGTAATGTCTCTGGATTTTTGGACACTGACATTTATCTATCAGTTACAAACATTTTTTATTTTTCAATTGGTTTCCATAACATTCTTTGGGCTGTGAGATTTATTACAACATATTATTATATACCTATATTTCTTTATTCCTAAATCTATAAAAGATATAATAAAATATTTATATGTATCAGATATATAATTTACTCAAGAACAAAATTTTTCAAGAAATAATATTTAGAAGAATTTTTTTAAGAATCTGCTACTTCCGATTGTCCAATTATGTATTACCAAAACCTTTTTAGCTTTTCCCAGTAATGTCCGATTGAGAAATACGTAGTTAAACAGATATTAAGTATTATAGTTTTTGAGAAATCGTCCTTCCAATCGACTCACATACACACACACATACATTCACACACACACACACACACACAAACATCATCGTAAAAATATTAAAATCGGATTGTAGGGACCTTAAAACGTGCGTAATCATTAAAATCTCTCAGCGAAAGGTAAAAAGATACGTTAATTTTTTTGGAACACCTCATTGCTTAAAACAGTTTACCAGTATTACCTTATACTTTCTAATAGCATAACTCGTACACACATTTTTACCTCTGTTCATTTGAATATTACTTTACATTTCATCCAATTAGTAACTGCATTTATTTTGTTTGACTTTACGGATCCCATACTAGTTTTTACATCCACGATACCATAGTCTTCCCATTTTGTAATATGTATTGAACGTTTTCTTGTATCTCAGCGTTGTATATCCTGGTAGTAGAGTTATGTATCTTGTAGATTTATGTATAAAGTGTAATGCCGCCAAAGCCCTGGTCCGCTAAGCCACGAGAGTGAAACACGGCGCGGACGTGAGGATTCCGCCCCCGAATGCCAGGACTGCGCCCCCCAACCCCCATGTACATTATTTATACGTGGTATTGGTTTCGTGTGACAGAATATACATTGCTGCATTTCTTTAATGTGAGGAGAAATCTTACACGGACGAGTGTGATAATGTAGTTAAAGCAAATATTTATAATTAATATATACATATATTTTATCCATTTTACTTGGTATAAAATACTATTTAGTTTATATTTTATTGAAAATATTAAGATTTAAACAAAGTACAAATATTATTTGATGTGGATGGTAGCATGAACAATAATTGATTAAGAGTGATTAGAGAGCAATTGGCAACACTGTCGATCGTTTTGTATTATTTTAGAAAAAAATACTTCAAATATAAAACAGAATATAAAACACAAAAGTACAGTAGTGAACTCTAGGTGAAACAGTGTCTAATAAAGAATTAGTAAAAACACTCGCGTCTGTGGTTAATAACTGGGCTAGGCCAGCATCTGAAAAATGACCGAGAGGTTAATTCGGATGCTGAAATCTTGTTTTTTTCTAATTCTTTATAGAAAAATTAATTGTACGCATTTCTTATTTGAAGTAGTTTTCTGCAGAATAATCCATAACGATTATCAGAAATAAAACAAACAGTTTTCATTACGCAAAAGTTCCAACAAATTCATATTAAAGCAAAAAGTTTCAAATAAAATTTCATTTAAATGACTTAACTGATTACATTTTGCACTTGCACTTGAAATTTCATAAATATTGCTCATTTGTTTAGCGATAGCCATGGAATTAAAATAAAATTAGAAACAAATGAATATCGTTTGACCTTTGACCTATCAGAAATTTGCAATACACTACAACATTAATGTAATTGTTTACGTGAATGGATGAACACTGTAAAATATATTAATTTTACTTATCCTGCAGTTAATGTAAGTAAAATTTCCTCTCTTATTTGCGTAGATATGAAATAGATGAGGGCATAAAAAAATGAAAAATAATATATACATTTTATATACCTAACTATATTTTATTGAATTCCTTCTAATATACAATTATTAATTTCATGAGGAAAAATGGAGTAAAAAAAAATGTTAAATACATTTAAATATAGAATCCCCAATACTTATACTTTGTACTAACATTATACAATTATCCATAATACTTTCAGAGCTTAGTATAAGCTAAATCAATTTCAAACTATAGTTCAAAATATCAATAACATTATAAGTAGAAAATAAATATCGTCGCTCTCTGGAAATGAGTAGCGCAAGCTACTCAATCGATAATTTAGAAAACTGTCGCTCAGTCTACGAGTGAGTAGATCAACTACAATCCCCTAAACCTTGCAACTTTAATTGTAGTAGTAGCTTTTCTTCTCGTATAAGCTCTGCGAGTCGTTCAAAAGCAGTGTCGATATTTTTTGGGGACGCCTTTGAGTAGGAAGCTCGAATGTAGTTACAGGGCTCGCTTGAATCTGTGCGGAAAGCGTGGCCAGGAGCAAAAATAACCTAAAAGTCAAATAGATATATTAGTGATCTTTTATATTATCATACCAGCTTTTGTAGTATGAATATTATAAAAATGTTACCTGTTTTTGAAGGCCACGCGTTGTAAGCATCTCATATACGTCTCTAATTCCGTGAACCCTTATCCACATAAACATACCAGCTGTAGGAATGGACCACTCAGCTAGCCCTGTTAAATGGCGTTCCATACAACTTAAAGTATAATCGCGTCTTGCTTTGTAATAATGTCGGACAAAATCTAAATGTTCGTCCAGTTTTGCCCATCCCCATGTATTCAAAAGTTTGTTCACCAATACCTAAAACAAAAAATAAGAAACATAAATAAATAATTCAGTATTTGGTTTTTTAACAGTATTTGTGCAGTCTCTTTCATTGACGTACCAGATAATCTGCAGATCATAGGTCAAAAAAGGTTAAAATAAAATCTGGTTTTCTTTGGTTTGGGCATGAAATAATATCAAAACATATAAAAAATAGGAAACAAATACGTGATAAAAATGACAAATAAGTTTCATAAATATGAACTTTTAACACTAAATTCTTAATGATAATTAGTAAACAAATTTTTCTTGCCGATTAAGAATTAAAATAATTAAGATTAGTTTGCATAGAAACAGATATAAAAAATAGAAGAGAACGTGATTGTTCACGTGTACATTGTTATTAAACAAGAAATTGTTACTTAACATGAATTGATAACAATATTGTTAAAATTTCGTATTCGCGTGTCTCATTGTTAGATGAGCTGTAACAATTATTGTTTGGTAACAATCTTGTTATCATTCAATATATGAAGTTGGGTGCAATACAACTGTCATTTTTTAAAATTACAGTGTCACAGCTATTAGGATATTAAAATTAAAATATATCATATTTAAAATAATGATTTTTTAAATTCTTCTAGGTTATAAATGTTACTTTTATTATAGTATAATATACAAGAATAACATCAAGTATTTTTTTATTAATAAATATCTAATTATAACAACTATTAATTTTCGAACTGGTATTGTAAGGGTGGTAGAAGTGCTTTAAGATTTATTTACTTTTTACTTTTTGTTTATAAACGACAAGTGTGACAAGTAGAGTTATTTCAAATTTACTTCAAATTCACAATATATGTATATGGCGAAAAGAACAACCAAAAAAATTAAATTGCAGCGAGAATCTGAACGTATTTTTTGTAGTACGAATTTTACTGTTATTACTTTGTTTTGTATTTTATATTATCGTCAACTGTTAGTTAATACCATTAGGACGTTGCCTAAAGAAGTGGTGTTACTTCAACAATTAGTTCAATAATTGTATTCTGTCATGACATACGAAATATTTGGAGAAATATATTTTTTCAGACAACGAAAACAGATCACTTTCATCTTTCAATTGCCGCATATTTATTCGTAATTCTTGCCTAAAGGGGTATAAAATTAATAAATTACCTGCAAATTATCTCTCTAAATCAAATATATAACTTATTTGAAATGGAAATTATTCGACATGTCAGTTTACAATTTAAAGACGAGACTACACATTAATTTCAAATAAAGAAATGACAGATTCTCTTGCTTGGTTGATAACAATTATTGTTAAAATAACAATAGTTTCTTGACACGTGAATACGAATTTTAACGATCATCTTTAAAATAGCAATATTACTTAATAGATAAGAATTTGCACTTATTTGTTACGTAAATGTTTTGAAACATGAGAGACAATACAAACATAATTTTTAATTACAATTATAAAGAGATTCGATCCCGGTATCTAAAGAACAGAAAATTATTGAAAGTTATATGAAACATATTCAAATGCCCGCGTAATAAGATGTTGCTACTGCCTAATAGGCGGCATGACGAGCAACAAAAATCGGCTTGTACATCAGAGTAACGCCGTTTCGCCCTACGTGTCTGTCCTGTGGAAAGCTATGAGAAATCTTCAAATTTTTGTTGTGAAAAGTAAGAACCTTTATAAAATTCATTGTAAAATATTGCAACAATATAGTGTTGTCTGTATTAATAATAAATAGAGAAGGTACGAGGTAGATATATTTAAAAGTAGACGAACATTGAACATTAAAATTGAAATTAAAAACTCGGAGCAAAGAATTAAATGCATTGAACATTAGGATAATACAACATAAAATAATAAAATAAATACTGACTTCTTAAAATATAAAATAAATTTTATAAAGATAAACATTAAAACGGAATAAGTTGAAATTTAATTTAGGAACTACATTACATTATTTACAGTTTATCAATTAAAATTGTTAATTTGTTAAAATGATATTCTGAGTTATTTCTTCTGGTGAGGCACTGCCTCACCTGCCTATCTTGACAAGTTGCCACTTGATTTACAGTAGAAAGAGCAAAAACAATCAAAAGAATTTTGCGAAGACTTGCACAATTATTAAAAATTTATGGGCCAGTACAAATATTTGAGACCGGCGAAAAATCGACAAAATAACTAAAAGCGCTGCAAATATCTCACCTGTGACAGAGTAGACGAATGCAGATAACTACTTTGAATATGCAGCTCCACTGCATTTATTAACTGCTTCGGTCCAGTCACCCATCCGACCCTAAGTCCACTGCTCAAAACTTTCGAAAAAGAATCAAATCTCATGACTCTTCCTTCAGTATCCAAACTTAAGAAAGTTTTCGGTGCTTGATCCGAAAAATGCATGAAATGATAAGGATCATCTTCAAGAATCAGAATGTTGTACTGGCAAGCTATCCTGTAGATCTCTTGGCGTCTGTCTAGAGGGATAGTAACACCAGAAGGATTACCTCCTGTAGGGTTGATGTACATTAATTTGGGCATGGATATATGAGGATTTGATAAGGATTGTTGTTGAATCGAATTTAAAGTTCGACGTAAACGAGATGGAATTATTCCTAAATGATCTTCTTCCATTGGGATCAAGTTTGCTCTGAAAGGCTTCAACTGAAAAAATAAGAAAACATTGTTGTATTCTTTTTATTCAAGATCTCAGTAAATTGTCTTAGAGGCTGCATCACCCGCGAAATAAATTTAAAATATGAGACATGCAGATCAGTGGAAGAGATAATGTTGTGAAAAGAAATGTCAATTTGGTTACAAATGTATTATAAAAGTTGAGCCGTCGTGGTTGAAAACAATATGTCATTCAGTTTAACGGCCGAATTCACCATTCCTTTATCATGAGTTGATCCACAGATCAACGCTGATTCTGAATCAATCCAATTCACCATTAAAAATCAAACTAATCTACTAATCAAATTCAATGATCAAGCTATGTCAAAATTCTGGCTGTTGTACTCATTTGTAACTTTATCTCATGCTTCTTATCTTTATTTAAAACCGTATTGGTTTTATTATTTTCAAATATACTTTTATATCTTTCATTTTCACTATATTTAAAAACACTTTTATTGGGATAAGTATACTTTGTACCTATATCAAAATATAATATTATTATAGGAAATATATCACCTCAATAGGAAGGAATGCTGACTAAGATACAGGATAGAAATATTTACTTTGGTGGAATAGCAACAAAATGTCCACCTTGTCGACATGAACCGAAGAGTGTGGAACATTTAGCAACTCACTGTGGCAGGCTGTTAAATATTGACTACAAAAGACGTCATGATGAAGTAGTCCGATGCCTTCACTTCCAATTCACCAAGTGATATGGACTAAATAATAACAAAAATTTAAAAAACTATAATGTTCAAAATGTGCTTTCCAATGCAACTGACATCCCAATATTGACAGAATTACGAATTGAACACAATAAGCCTGATTTTATGATCCACGACTTAAGAACGAAGGAAATAAGTTTAATTGAAGTTAGGATTACTAACATAAACATTCTGGCTACAACGGAGCGAACAAAGTCAAGAAAGTACGAGGTATTGGCCAATGAGTTGAAATGTATCCACCAAAGAACGAAGGTTACCATCATTCTAATGGTAATGACTTGGGATGGTCTAATAACTAAATATTTCAAGCGATATATGAAACAAATAGATGTTAAAAACAAACGTTTGGGCTACATCCAGACAGTAGTGCTTAAGAAAACATGTGAAAGCATTCTGATAGACTAAAGAAGGGCGACAAGACAACTGGCTTGAGGAAGAGACGTCAGAATTAATGGATCAGTTGGAAAGTAATTCAGCTAACCCGGTTGAAGATAATTATATTTTACCATATCTATGAATTTATTATATATGTATTTTTTTTAAATAAATAGGAAAATTTTGAAATATATAAATAAATAAAAAAACCTACATATTAATACGTTTTTATATTTTACCATATCTATGAATTTATTATATTTGTATTTTTTTATAAATAGAAAAATTGTGAAATATATAAATAAATTTAAAAAACTTACATAATAATTCGTTTTGAACGAAAAGTACGATTACCACGAATAAAATTACATGACAGTTACATTAAAATGTCAAAAACCAAAATAAAACTGTGAATCTGTTGATCATGATTTCTTGATTCAGAAATCAAGTTGGTGAATTAGAACATACGGTGATCTACAGATCAGCTTGAATCGTTATTATTCAACGGATTAATGGTGAATTGAGCCGTTAGAGTAAGAATTACTCTGTCTATATGTGAAACGTTCTTTTCAAAAAGAATACAGCTAATGAAGGAAGTTGTAAATATTACAATAATTGTAAGTTATCGTCAATATTTTACTATTGTATATTGCTTCATGAGGATTACAAAACACAACCGTATATATTCATGTTTTCAATGAGTCTGATACTAAATACTTATGAATTGTTTGTAATACTCTAACTAATACATCCTATAAAGTTATTTATGTATCAAGGTACTGAAGTGCTACTTATTATGACGAATATGGAATTTAGTTGCCGAGGCCGCAAGGCCGAGGAAAATAAACCATATGAGTAATGAAAAGGAACTTCAGGTGCATATTAAATTTTATTTGAAATCGAAAAATTGTGAACATGAAAGAAATAATGTCAGTCTGACATTCAATGTTGTCAATCTCGGACATTAAAGTTGTCGTAGAGAACATTCAAAAATATGTAATATTTCAAACTTGTCCATCGGAACAACTTTATTCGTTCTTCTTGCACATAATTTTGTAATTTTACGTACAAATTTGCTATTGTATATCGTACACTTGCTTAAATTATTTTACATGTCCAATTATTATCATAAGGTTGGCAACACTACATTTGTATGAAATCATCCTATAATGGATTACTTTAATGCCGATTCTGAAGTTTTAATGACGATTTTTGTGCATTTTACTGACGTATTGAAATAAAATATGTTATCGTAGAATATACGCGTTTCGCCACGTATGAAAACGTAGCCATGTTTTGACAATAATATAACCTTTTTAACATTTGACATTTTTATTTCACCATTAATATTATCAGGAGACAACAATAAACAATAATGAGATCATTGATTATTAATCAAAATATATTCAAAGCTTAAGCCGAACACAACTGCCACCAAAAAGTGTAACGCTGCAGAAGGCAAAATATACTTACAATTATGTCGACGCCAGCATAAAAAGGGTTAGGCACCAGAATCGAATCTCCCTCTTTGATGCACATTTCAATAGTCTTACTGATTCCATCTTGGCTTCCATTGGTTACCAGCAATTCCCTGTCATCCCAATTGGTAAGCTGGTACATTCTTTGGACAAAATCCTTTAAAGTTTTTACCAATGGTGGATAGCCTTGCGTTGGGATGTATTGCAATGCTGCACCAAGTTCGTTTTCCTTTAGAATAAGACGTTGACCGTCTTTTAACAGAACAGTGATTTCTTCAAAAGGAAAAGTGACTTCGTTTGGCATCCCTTCAGCGAGGGAAATGGCCTGGGGTGCTATTGTATAGTGCAGTTTGGCTAGAAGAGAAACCACATAAAATTACGGTTTTGTAAAAACGAAGTGTCTAGAACCACACTGCCATCACGCATCACGAAAATAATTCTTCCACGTTAATTACGTCATAACTGAAATGACATCAATAATGTATCGATCACGCGAAATGCTGCGACGTTGACAGTTGTCTGTTTAACGTTCTATATACAGGATGGTGACCGCGACCCCGGAACATAGGACTTTAACATATAAAATCAGATTTCGTAATTTCCTGCTTCCCTAATTATTTTAGGTAAAAAATATTTAAATAAAAGTTGTACGGCATAAATTTCTTCATATGAATCATTAATTTAATATGGCTTGTAACATCAAAAATTAGATATGAAAATGTTAAAATTCACCTCAAAAATAGCTATAGCCATGGAATTGAAACAAAAAATTAACAAATGTTAACGATTTATCTGTCAAGCTAGGTTAATTTAATTTCATTATTATTTGTAAAATCTGTTCAAGTGAACAAATATCAATTTAAATTAACAGATAATTGTTAATTGAAACAGAAATTAGAAATAATATCTAATAAAAATAAATTACCCTAACGTGACAAATAAACCGTTAGACATTTGTTATTTATTTTGTCTCAATTCCATGGCTATTGCTACTTTTGTTACAAGGCATACAAAATTAATGTTGCTAATTGATTCAGATGCAGAATTTTATGCTCTACAACTTTTATTTGAAGCATTTTTGCCTATGTTCCGGGGTCGCGGTCACCATCCTGTATGTAGTTTCTATGTTGCTATGTGCGTTTTGATTTTCTGGCATGACGATATCTGTAGTTTCAATTAATAGTGAATTTGGTAACTTGGAAATTCGTAGAAAGTTTTCATCGTATGAAGAATTAGCAACACTTTTAGTGAAACTGTCGATGCACTAGCTCACTTGAAAACTGAAGTTTGGTCGTGCAAAAGGTTTGTTTGTATGACTTTTGTACGTTAGGTTAGGTTGTTGTTGTTATATTTTCTAAATATAACATCGACAGTTTCACCCAAATTTTCTATCGACATATGAAAAATAAAAAAAGTTTTGGATACGGTCTAGTAGAACGTTCAATAATGCGAGGTTCGGTTAGGTTAAATATATTTTAGTTTTATAGGTATATAACTATTGCATTTGTTTTATAACGTAACTAGTTAACTATAAAAAAACAAATAAAATACATGTGTATTTTCGAGTGTTTTTACTTTGGTGTTGTAATACGATCCAATTTACTTTAAAGAAATAGTCACTTCAGTTACGTGGGTGCTGTCATTTTTTACCGGTCACGCTAAAGTTGACGTTATATCAGTTATGACGTAATTACCGTGGAGGAATTATTTACCTGATGCGTCAGGGTAGCGTGGTTCTAGACACAGCGTTGTAAAAATGGACATCAAGAAAATATTTATGTTTTCAAGGAAATATATTATTAACGATAACACTTGGCTACCATGTTCCAAATTTTCAGTCATTAAGCATATTATCTAATTAGTATTTCTGGAATTGCCCCAAGTAAAATATTACTATACATTATGTACGTTGTACGTATCTAATGCACGCACGTTTGTATATGTATTCATATTTTATATTGAATGAATATCATCATTAATACAAATAAGTGGTAAATAAAAGATTAGAATGTTGCAAGATTCATAAACTATTTGTTCAAAAAATTACATCATTTTGTTTTTGTATTTAAACATAAACATATATTGTTTATTATTAACCATCGATGTACTAAAATACTTGACGCAATATCTATAATGACGAAATATTTCTACAGTAGTTGCGTTTCTCAAAATGTGTAGTTGTTTTTACTTTTTTCTTTACAATTATTATTATTATCTAAATTGGTACCTATTAATACTATTTTAATTTGTTTCTCGAAGGTTTACCGAAGATAATATTATCTTGCCTGAAATATATGACCCAATTTTCCTAATAATTTAAGGTAATTACAAATACATAAAATTTGGCACTTGTAAATTTAAATTCGCGTGGCTAAGTGTGGTATGTTACGGTTGTAGTTGTATCCCTTTTCAAACATTTCTATAGTGCGGCAAATTTAATATCTACTTATAATGTCAGGAAATTGTAATTTCAGTAATATCTGTAGAAATAAATAGGATTTTTTTACGTTTATTGATTAGAGTCGAAGCGTCAATTATAAAAACTATTAAAATATTACAACAAAAGTGAGTTAGAGAGATAAAGTTTTTTGGGTGACGCTAAAGGAAAATTTTAACATGTGTAAATGTTTACAATCTTCAAACTTCCTCCTGTCAAAATACATTAGGGATGTTCCGAATATACAAAAACATGTATTCGCGAATAGGATTACGAATATTTTCGTACTATTCGCAAATACGAATACAAATACTATTTTTACCACCCGCTACCCTGGGTAAGGGTATAAGAATCGTGCTAAAATTAGTATATTGAGATTTTGATAAATATTTTTCAAGGTCCCTAGAATCAATTTTTAATATTCTCACGATTATGTCTTTAAATGAATGTGCGAGTGAATCCAGCATGTTATCTAATTCATTTTCAACCAATCAAAAAATTTTGAATACATGCATTTCCGCTCAATACTAAAATGGAAACACGCCACCATTTGATTTAAGTATCATTCAGAAAACCAGAAGTGGCAGATATTTAATTTCTTAATTTGTTAAAAGAAATAAAACCATTTTAAAAATTTAATCAGTTTTTCATTGTTAAATTATTTTGCAGCCCAAAATAACTTGGTTTGTTAATACCAATATTCAGAACATCCATAATATATACAGGGTGTAACACCAAAACCGGCAACCGCCATTATTTTCTTTATTATTATAGTAACAAAAAAATAATATAGAAAAAAGTTACAGGAGACTAAGGGGGCAACCCAATAAAGAAGAAAATATTTTTTTAAACGAATGGTTCTCAAGTTACAACACAAAGTTATATTTTTTCAAATATTATTATACATATTTTTTATGCCTGTCCAATAGCGTTTATTTTCTAAATTCAACCATATATTAGTTTTATATCCTTACATAATAAAAATATTGAAATAAATGCGATTGAAATTTAAATAAAATTGATTTTTATAGTTATTTTTCAGTAGGGGATGTATGAAAAACAAAAACTGCTATTTGTTAATTTAAATTATTTAGGATAGAAATCAAATAGAACACTGTTTATAATGTTGTTAACAAATATTTGTTTTATTTTAATTTAAGCTCAATTGTTTTTCATTCATAGCCTAATGAAAAATAACTATAAAAATCAAATTTATTTAAATTTCAATTGAATTTTTCTCAATATTTTTGTTATGTAAAGATACAAAATAATCATATGGTTGAATTCAGAAAAAAATACTCATCATTGGTTTAAATAATATTTTCTTCTCCAATGGGATGTCCCCCTTGGTCTCTTACAACTTCGTTCTATAGTATTTTTTTGTAACTATAATAATAAATAAAATAATGGTGGTCGGTTTTGGTGTATATATATGTGGTGCACTCTCCACGCCAGCATTGAGTACCCGTGAGGTGACGCCTAGTAAGCGCTCGCACGGTACAAATATTTCATCATTACCGATGTCTGTGTACAAAGCAGATTGACACACCCAGCAATGGGTAATATGCTGTGATGATATATTTATTTTTATATAATTTCTAGTGTTAATCATGGAATTGACATAAAATTACAAATAAAAGCATGAAATTTGTCAGAATAATACTACTGAATTATTTGTAGTTTCTTGTTTTAGTAAACATGTTCTATTTATAAACCAATACTTAATAAATTGTAATATAATAATTACGAAATCTATTTTTATAACATAATTAAAATAAATTAGTATCTAACCTAATAAAATATCTGACAGTAGTGATAATTCAAACATTATGCATCTATTTGTACTTTTATGTCAATTTCACTAGAAATGAGCAATATTTATAAAAGTGTAAATTCGGTTGCAGGTTAGAAACCGTACAAAATAAAATCTGATTAGTTTAGAATTTTATTATCTATAACCTTTATTAGAAACATTTTGGCTAAAATTAATAGGTAACTAACTATATATATATATATATATATATATATATATATATATATATATATATATATATATATATATATATATATATATATATATATATATAGATGGAAATATGTAAAATTAAAATATAGGGACAATATAACCCTCACCACTGAATTGGGCTTGGGACGTTTTGGTTCAATCGTATCTATTCATAGTACAGGAAAACTCCACAAATTTTGTCTGCAGTGAAAGTGTTAAAGCAGATTTGCACACCCAGAAATGGGTAATAATAAATATACTTACTTAGTTCTCGAGTGATAGCTGGGCGGCGTCTCGCAGCATGAGGGCTAATAAAGTATGAATAATCCATTTGATTATCTTCAAAATATACTTTTTTGTATATATCTTCAAATGCAGCAACCAATCTTGGTATATTTCTATTATTTGATTAATATATTTATCTTCAAAATCCCTCTTATATCTTCTTCAAATTGAAGCAGCAAGCAGCGATTATTTTCTTCTTTTTACCGGCACAATGGCGTATGTATTTCTTCACACACTTCTGAAGCAACGTCTGAATTTTTTCGGTGACTACTATCTGAATTTAAGCTGACGAAAGTCGCGGCGTACTTATATACGAAACGCTTGCTATTGAACTTGCAATCAAGGAGGGGCATTTCAGATATTAGAATGATGTAAGACAAGTTTCAAATTGATGTGAAGAATTGAATAAAAAAGTAGGTGATAGGAAAAGCAATAAGATGGTACATGAAGACAATTATCAATGAATAAAAAAAAATGTTTTTCAGTTGGTTAACTAAAAGTGTTGTGTACAGAACAATGCTGATAGATACAATTATTTTATTAATATTCTTATACACGAGCTCATAAAAGGTTAGTCGCCTTACATGTTCAACAATATATTTTCGACTACTTTAAATATAAAATATAAATATAAAAAACAGTGGCCCCCAATGACGAGTAATAGTTGATAATAGTTTGACCAGCATATGAAAACTTCGTAAAAATCCAGTGAGTGCACTAAGACCTACCTTGCAAGACATATGGGACAATATTCTAATAGAAGAATGTGCAGGGTTTGCGGATAAAATATATATGTCTTATAGAGTTAAAGCTGTTGTTATTAATAAAGGTGATGTAACCCAATATTAAATGACTGAATACTTGAATTGTTTTTGTAAGTTTAAAATTTATACTAGTCGAAAGAAATTTGTAGATATCTCTCATCATTTGCGTAAATTTTATAATTTGTTGAAAATGTAAGATGGCCGTTATTAGGGTGAGTCTGGGAAGACGCCCTCCCCCCCTTTAACTTTTTTATTATAAGTAATAGAAAAAAATGGCTGATATAAAAGTTTTATTATTTTAAATATACTATTTGATGGCGGATGTGGATTTGTTTTATAAGGTTCGCTTTACAAGATACAACTATCAACTTTTATTTTTTAAATAGCAACCTATAATTATTTTACTAAAATATATACCGCCATGTTTTTGTCTTTTCAACGATGTATTAGTTTTACTAATGTATTTGAAAAAAATCGAAAAAAGATGATTGATATATGAGAAATAATTTTTATTCAAATATTCTAGATGGCTATGTGAAATTAAATAATAAATAAATAGATAAATAAGTAAATAATAGGTAAGTAATAATAAATAAGTAACAAACAAATGTATACTTTGTTGATATGAACATTGTTACATTTTGTTTATTTTATTATTATTATTATTTAGCCACCTATAAAAATAATTTTCCATGTATTTCAATTATCTTATTTGTCTCTAATTTTTGCAAATACATTAATAAAAACTAAAACATCGTTAAAAAGAGAAAAAAAATGGCGGTTTATATTTTAGTAAAATAATTATAGGTTGTTATTTATAAAATAAAAGTTGATAGTCGTATTTTGTAAATATGATTATAAAAAATATCTACATCTGTCATAAAATAGTATAATAAAACTTTTATATGAACCATTACTTAAAATAAAAAATGTTAAAGGGAGGGGTGGACGTCTTCCAAGACTCATCCTGTATATCTAAAAGGGTCTTAAATGTATACAGGTGTGTATAGGTTAACTTGTTCAATATGGGGATCTTGAGAACTATATAACAGATACGAGGTCAGTTAAATTCGACCAAAATTACCCCATTAGGGGACCATTTTAGTGGTGTTTCGTTTGTTCGAAAAAATACATGGGTTACGAGATATGGGCAAAAATGTTAATTTTCCTATTTTCGTTTTTTGCTTGTAACTTTTTTTATGTGAATTCAAACTTTATCTCTTACTAATTTCGAGAAATTCATATTAACTTTCAATTTTAATATGGAACTCAGAGTAGGCTGTAATACCATTAAATAAGTATTTTTTTCTCTGAAAGTGCAAGTTAACATGTAAAAGTTACAAGCAAAAAACGAAAATGGAAAAATGTACATTTTCGCCCATATCTAGTGACCTATGCATTTTTTTCCGAACAAACAAACATCACTAAAATGGCCCCCTAATGGGGCAACGACTTCGTATCTCTCATAGTTCTCGAGATCCCTATGTTGAACAATTTATCTTGGACACCTGTATACATATGTACAGCGATTTCAATGTTAATTTTCAAATGTTCTAATACTGTCTCCCGTAATTATTTTTGAGAAAAACAGTTAAATAGTTTTTTGTAGAAATTTCCGCATCTAATTCACAATTTTCTATTATCGACTATTTTTAGCTTTTCACCATGTCTGGACGATTGTACATAAATCATATACAGAAGGTTTCTGCTTGCTACATTGGTTTTGGAATTGGAATTGTTTTTTCGGTAATATATATTTACGTTAGTAAAAAATAATATTGGTAGCAGCGTTGATTTGACATTTATAATTTTTATATTGTTATTTTTCAATTTGACAGTATGCAGTACGATCAAAATATTATCCATAACAGGTAAATGTGATATATTATGTCTCTCCAACAATGATTATATTGTGACCAAATCTGTGGGTGCTTCTGTGTTAGTATGTGTATATGTGTATGTGTGTATATGTGTGTGGGTGTGGATCTTCTGGACACTCTAATACTATCATTCGGAAAATTTTGAAACCATGTATTTCTATTCTAATATGAAAAGAAGCCATTAAATTTTGGTGTCAATCGGATAACCGAAAATGGCACTTAACTTGAAGCTCAAAATAATTTTTCTTCAAAAAATACCTTTATGTTATTTTGTCACAATTTATGTTTTTATATAAAAAAGATTAATCAATTTTCTACAGGTTTGCATTAAAATTTTCATTATATTTTATGGATAAATTTATGAAATAA
Organism: Harpalus rufipes; assembly: GCA_951394225.1. Lineage (NCBI taxonomy): Eukaryota > Metazoa > Arthropoda > Insecta > Coleoptera > Carabidae > Harpalus > Harpalus rufipes. The sequence goes on from OX596291.1 coordinate 14,650,509, forward strand.
TATAAAAATTATATCTCGGAGCTTATGCGTTAAACATAACTCCATTGTTACACAGTTCAGTTCAAATGTATGTAACTGACAGATAAATGTCACTGTCAAAAAAATAATCATTTCAAATTAATAATAGTAACGTTTTAAAAAGAAAATTGTAAATAGAGCAATAGTTACATGGAAAGGAACTTAATATACATAATTTCTAGCATTAGTAAATATGCAGGTATGCATTTAAATAATAAATAAATATATCATGACGGCATATTATCCATTGCTGGCTGTGCTAATTTGCTTTGTACCAAGCGTCACCTCACGGGTACTCCATTTTTCACAAGATTTCAGCATCTGAATCAATCTTTTGGTCATTTTTCAGATGCTGGCCGGGCCAAGGGCACTCATTTCTCGCGTGATGAGTGCACCACAAGGGTCAATTTTGTGCCATTTAAAATTCGAAATACTTGGCGTTGATCAGGATCGAATACGGTTTCCCAGATTCGCGACCAGACACTCCGGCACGCGGCCACTATACTCCATAGGTATGTATTTAAATTAATAAAAATGAAACGGCAGGAGGTATTATTTTTTTATTCTTAAATTTTCGAGCATAAACCCACCTTAACATGCAAAATCATATTTTCATAATTTCTCGCTTCCCTAATTATTTTAGATAAAATGCTTCAAATAAAAGTTGTAGAGCATCTGTATTAATAAGCAAAATTAATTTTTCATTCAGTGCAACGGCAAATATTAGGTATGAAAATATCGAAAATTACCCCAAAAATTGCGATAGCTATAGAATTGAAGTGAACAATTATCTATTAATTTATACGAATATTTTTTCACTTTAACAGAAATTACAAATAACAGTAAAAGTAAATTAACCTAGCTTGACAGATAAATCGCTAAAAATTGTTAATTTTAAATTTCAATTCCATGGCTATCGTTATTTTTGGGGTGATTTCTGCCGTTACAAAGCATGTAACATTAATTTTGCTTCTTGATGCAGATGCACAATTTTAAGCTTTTTTGCCTAAAATAATTAGGGAATCACGAAATTACTACAGTATGATTTTATATGCGGTCAGTATACACCCTATATATATATATATATATATATATATATATATATATATATATATATATATATATATATATATATATATATATATATATATATAGTGTAATTAATTTGACGAACAAATATGGGTGCACTATATTCATGAATGCCTATAAAATGTCCCTTGGGAAACACCTGTACATTAAACTTTGTTGTCATCACCCAGATTTTTAGGTAATAATTATTACTTATTGAATTAGTTTCCCAATGCGTCAGGGTCAAATTTTGGGAAATAATATTAATATTTTTTAACTATACGTAATAGGTATGACTGTTATCTGTATGAGTTATTAATCTTCATACATGAATGTTTTCGTTACATTTTACACGTCATAAAATGTATCCTAATAAAAATTATTAAAATCTGTCACATTATATATACCACTTTTTTATTTATGCGTTAGCCTTTACATACGTATATAAACTTATCTTTCTGAAATATTGAAATAAACAATTTTTCATAACAAACAAAACAAGTAATACATATAATAAATGAAAAAAATACTATAAGTATTTATATTGGAAGTAAATATTTTTAAGTTCGAAAATTAAACATTTTATTGCATCATATAAAAGATTGAACCAAAATATCAAGTTTCCAATAAACATATATATCTACATCGGAAATTTAGCTTATTTTTCTTTATCTTGATAATAAAATTATCTTCTTATTTCTCTTTTTTATTAAATAAATAAATAAATATATTATCACGGCATATTACCCACTGCTGGGTGTGCCAATCTGCTTTGTACACAGATATCGGTAATGATGGAATATTTGTACCTGCGGACGCTTACCAGGCGTCAGCTCACGGCCACATAATGCTAATAATAATTGTATTTATTGTTTTACAGCAATGCTTTATACAATAGGTTGGTACACAAATATACATATATATATATATATATATATATATATATATATATATATATATATATATATATATATATACCGTGTGTCTGTCGTAAAGATGTACATAGGAGATTAACATGGGAAATTAGTTTTTTGCAATTCAAATAAATGTTTTAGGGCATAAAATTCTGCATATAAATCAATAAACAGAATTACTTTTACATGCTTTTTAACCACAGATATTAAATATGAAAATGTCGAAAATTACGTTAAAAATATCGATAGCCATGGAATTGAACAAAAAATAAATAAATGCTTGACGTTTTTTCTGTCACAAATAAAACGTCAAGCTTTTATTTATTTTTAGTTTAATTCCATGGCTATCGATATTTTCAACGTAATTTTTGACATTTTCATATTTAATTTCTGTCGTTATAAAGCATGTAAAAGTAATTCTGTTTATTGATTTAAATGTAGAATTTTATGCCCTAAAACTTTTATTTGATGCGTTTTTGTTTGAAATAATTAGGTGAGCAGGGAATTGCAAAAAACTGATTTCCCATGTTAATCTCCTATGTACACCTTTAAGATAGACACACGGTATAGTTTCGGTACACAGACATACAATAATAATAATGGTATTATTATATTATTAATATAATAATATCAATTTAAAAATATAATAATACCAACTTAATAATATAATAATAAGTATAAAAAAGAAGCACTACCATTAATGATGTGCCGTAGAGGGTGTAAGATATAATTATGCCATTATTTGTTCAATATACAAAATAGTAACGATTTAATACAACTATAACAATAATTTAATAATAATTAATAGACATTTGATAATATCATAATTATAGGAAGAGAGGTACTAACAATGCAAATCTGCCATCGAGAGTGCTAAAGGTTTAAATAGATGTGCCTTTGTTCATTCAATAAAATAATAACGATTTAGTAACAAAATAATAATAATTTAATACTATTTAAAAGGTCCAAGAAATTTAAGTAGATAAACTTTTATTCGTTACAGCAGAAACTCCTCAGCTTAAAAGCATTTATTGTGCAATAGGCTATGCTGTTAATTTTATGAATATGTAAGTTTTCGAAAAGTTGAAATAGTTCGGTGTCGTTTTTAATAGTTTAATATATTGTGACAAGTATGATTTTCTTAACTCTTCTATTCCTGTGTTGCATATTGTGGAAATGTTTTCGGAGTCTAGTTCGTAATTTATGCCCTTGTACAAATTTTTAGGCCTCTTTTACTTGACACCCTAATTTAGGTAAAAATACGTTGTTTAAAAATAGATACTTTAAGTGATAAATAGTTATTATAGTTCAAGGTTAAATAAAGTTGTTTATAATGTCCATTATATCTAGAGTTAAGAATATCAGTGATGTCTTTATTTTGCAAAGTAGTTTTGTAGTGAAAAATAATCCAATTGATTTTATTTTTATTAATGATTTGTGTGTCCCATACCTCAGCGTAACCAAGCTCATAGAGAAATGTTTTTATCTGGGAGGCCCAGTTTCGTTCTGATTTATTAGATAAAGTCGTAATAAGATTATATAAACGATTGTAAATTATTTTAATTAGCCTACGATCATCCAGATTTTTTTTCCATAAATTTAGTTTTCTTTTCCATGTAGACACTGCAAGTTGAGACACTCCTGTTTCGGTTTTTATTATGTAGTTTGGAGTGCATTTTGGGCATTGTAAAATGTTTTTCAAAAAAGTGAATTGTGCTTTCTCAATTATGTTATGTTGACCGAAACCCCATATTTCGCTGGCGTATAAGGCAGTAGCATTTATAGAATTTAAAAGTTTTTTTTTTCAAGCCAATTGTTCGATTTTCCCATAATTAAAATATTTTTTACTGTTTGTATGGCTATTGTCGCCTTACGTAGATTTTCTTTTTTAATAGGTGTTTCGTATATAAATCTTATCAATAATAAATATAAATTATATATTACGTTTATTATAGTATGTGGGTTTATGTATTTACGCTATCGTGCCCGAATTTCAATAGAAATTTGATTTAAATTAGAACTTGACGTACACAATTGCATCATTTATTGGTTTTTCAAATAACTTATCAATAATAATCCTTGAACTTGATAGTAACTATTAATATCCGATTGATTTAAGTTAACGGAACGATTGATAAAATTACATCATGAAATCTATTAATCTATATTGGTAAACAAGTTTTTTTTTCTTATACATGTTTGTATTTATAATATAAATATTTTGTTTTTATTGTAGAAATATGCGCATTTTAAAAAGGAATATTTCTGTTTTTTACCTTACGTCAGCTGTAGGTAAAGACGGTATGTCTTTGGTCAAAAAATTCGATGGTGAGTTTTTAATGAATGAGCACATTTTGAGGTTCCTAGAATACGAATTTATTATTCTTACGATGATGTGTATGTTTGTTTGTGTGTGTGCGTATGTGTCTGTGTGTGACGATCGTTTTGGCCGCGATAACTCAAGACTACAATTCCAAAAATTACTACTTTTTTAGTACTCCTCATTCTTACAATAGAACAACCAGAAGTACTTTAATTTGATGCTATTAACTGTTTTTCTTAAAAAAAAAACCAGTTGAATGTTATTTATTCACATTTAATGTTTTTCTAAATATTAAAGAATATTTTATTCCCTATACGATTTGATTGCATTTTTTTCTTCATATTCAATGTATTTAGAGATAAAAATTTATAAGGAAATTAATCTTATAATGTTTAATGCGTCAACATGGAAACAGTTTTAATAATTCAATATTACTAATTTTCTGATAATACTAATAATATTTTTTTTTTACTTTCTGTATGGAATTTTTATAAAATACATAGAGATGACAAATGGCAGAAGGTATTGTGCTGGCCATAACAGATTTTTTACCTTCCGTTACCTTTAGGTAAGGAAAGTATTGTGCATGGTCAAAAAAATCGATGGTGAGTTTTTAAAGAATAAGCACATTTTAGAGTCTCTAGAATACGATTATATATATATATATATATATATATATATATATATATATATATATATAATAATAATAATAATAATAATAAAAAACTGTACAAAGTACAATTATGCGACACTTGGTGAATCTGTTCTATATAATATTATATATATATATATATATATATATATATATATATATATATATATATATATATATATACAGTGTGTTAATTAAAAACCTGGCCATAGGCGTTTAACATGGGAAATCAGTTTTTCCTTGCGCAAAAGTTCCCAAATTATTTTAGACCAAAAATGTTGTAGAGAATTAAATTCTGCACCCGAATTAGTAATATTATATTCATAACCGAGAACATCAATTTTATTTTTTTCTGGATATAGCTGATTTATAGCGGTAGCCATGGAACTCAAACAAAATTACGAACAATTGTATGCCATGTTAACTGTCAAAAAAGTTTGTGTTTTGTGATTTTCGTTCAATAAAATATTTCTTTGAAAGTATGGAACAGTTTTCTCATGAAGAAAAGCTTCAGAATATAAAATGGTGGACAAATTTTGTTTGCGTTGCGTGGCTATCGCTATAAATCAGCAATCTTCAGAAAACTTTAAAATTGATTTTCTCCGTTATTATATGTCAAAAATAAAATCTTATTACTAAGTCGGGTGCAGAATTTAATTCTCTACAACATTTATTTGAAGTATTTTTGTCAAAAATAATTTGGGAACTTTTGCGAAAAGAAAAACTGATTTCCCATGTTAAACGCCTATGGCCAGGTTTTTAATTAACACACTGTATATACCTACAGTACGTTAATTAAAAACCTGGCCATAGGCGTTTAACATAGGAAATTAATTTTTTCTTGCGTAAAAGTTCCCAAAGTATTTTAGACAAAAATTCTTCAAATAAATGTAAAGAATTAAATTCTGCACCCGAGTTAGTAATAAGATTTTATTTTTGACATTTAATAACTGAGAAAATCAAATTTAAAGTTTTGTGAAGATTGCTGATTTATAGTGATAGCCATGCAACTGAAACAAAATTTGTGCATCATTTTGTAATCCAAAGCTTTTCTTCATGAGAAAACTGCTCCATACATTCAAAGAAATATGTTTTTGAACGAAAATCACACAACACATACTTTTTTTGACAGTTAAGATGGCATACAATTGTTCTTAATTTGAATTATGGAAGGCCAAAAATAAAATCTTATTACTATTTCGGTTGTAGAATTTAATTCTCTACAACATTTATTTTAGTATTTTTGTCGAAAATAATTTGGCAACTTTTGCGCAAGGAAAAAGTGATTTTCCATGTTAAATGCCTATGGTCAGGTTTTTAATTAACTGTATATATATATATATATATATATATATATATATATATATATATATATATATATATATATATATATATATATATACACATATCGTTCCCGCCCGGCAAGTGGGAGGTTCCGGGAATATATATATATATATATATATATATATATATATATATATATATATATATATATATATATTACAGAATGTAAACTCTGCTATATAATAGCGGAAATAGTTCAACATTATTACTTCCGGTTCTTGAGTAATTGATAACAACTTTTAATTTTCAAATGAAACACCCTATTTATTTATTCAAATTTGAAAAGTACATGAAATTTACTATCCAACAATACAAAAACAATTATATGTCATGTCATATTAATAAAAAAAATAACACTACAATTCTAAAAATTATAATTCTTTCGTATTTTTCTTCGTTACATCCACATGAAGAGTTGATTAGGTTTTGGTCATAATTGGTCAACCGGACGTACCCTTATTTGCAATTCAGTTTTTCTTGAAAAAACACAGTTTGACATAATTTTTGACATTTTATGTTATTATTAATATTAAAGAATTTGTTGTTCTCTATACGGTGTGATTTCACTTTTTTCATCATATTCATCAGTTATAGAGCTAAACAATTATAAAGAAATTAAAATTTCATGAATCAGCCAGCTATGCTATAATCAAATAACCATGGATACTGCTGATATATTCAAATAATTCTTATTGACATACGTCAGTGTCACGTGAAATTTACATGGTATGTTCATAAGACGCGGAATGATAGGATAATGAATAAGAGTATAAGAGAAATGGCTCAAGTGATAGAAGTTTCAATAAAGATACAAGAGAATCAGAGACCAAAGAGAAGATGGAAGGACTATATTTACGGAAGACTTGAATGAGGATGACGCGCAAAATAGAAATTAGTGGAAGAAGAAAATCAAGAATAGCGACCCCTAACGAATGGGAAAAGTTAAAGAACAATTTGGTATTATAATTTTACTGGATATATAGCATCTTTTCAAAGGAACTATATGTATGGAATTTATATAAAATACATAGACTTGACGGAAGGTAAACTGCTGGTCACAACAGATTTTTACCTCCCGCTACCCTTGGTAAGGGAGGTTTAGGGATCGTGCTAAAAATCGCATATCGAGATTTTGGTAAATGGCCACGTTTTAAGGTCCCTACAATCCAATTTTAACATTTTCACGATGATGTCTGTGTGGATGTGTGCGTATGTGTGTGTCCGTGTGTGTGTATGTGTGTGTGTGTGTGTGTGTGTGTGTGCGTGTGTGTGTGTGTGTGTGCATCCTCTTTACGCTCTAACTCAAATACTATCGTTCAGAAAATTTTGATACCTTGTATTTCTACCTTACTCTTATTTAGAAAGATGCCATTAGATTTTGGAGTAAATCATATAACCGAAATAGCACTTAAATGTTATTTTTTCGAGATTTATATTATATAAAAATTAAAGATTATTAAATTTTTCTACAGGTTTGCATTAATACTTTTTCTATAATATTTTATGGATAAATTTATAAAACTATCTATAATTTTAATCCCGGAGTCTACGATTTAAACACAACTCATACACATGGTTACACAATTCAGATCTCAAATGTTTCTAACTGACAGATATATGTCACTGTCAACGAACTAATCATTTCAAATAATAATATTGACGTTTTATAAAGAAAATAGAAAATGGAACAATAATTATATGGAAAGGATCTTAATACAGTTTGTACCATAAGTAAATATGTAAAAATATAGGTAAGATAATAAAAACATATATCATCACGGCATATTACTCATTGATGGGTGAGCCAATCTGCTTTATACGGTAATAATGATGGGATATTTGTACCGTCCAGGTGTTTACCAGGCGTCACTTCACGCGAATCGACCGACGCTAAATATTTTTGAATTTGAAATGGCACAAAATTGACCCCTGTGGTGCACTCTCCACGCCAGCAATGAATATAGGTAAGTATATAAATAAATAAAATAAATATATCACGGCATATTACCCATTGCTGGGTCTGCCAATCTGCTTTGTACAGATTTCTTCGGTAAGGATGATGACATACTTACCGAATACAATATATATTTACATTTGGGAAATCATATTTTTAAACTAAATAGAAATTACAATCTATACGGAATAAATTAATTAACATATATATATAATTCTGAAGAAAATAAGGAAATATGTTGAATATATAAATAAATAAATAAAATAAATATTTCATCACGGCATATTACCCATTTCTGGGTGTGCCAATCTACTTTGTACACAGATGTCGGTAATGATGGAATATTTGTACCGTGCGGCGCTTACCAGGCGTCACCTCACGGACACTCATAGCTGGCGTGGAGAGTGTACCACAGGAGTCAATTTTGTGCCATTAAAATTTGATGTAATTTTATTCTTTTTTTAATAAATAACAATTTTTTAAATACTCATTAAAGGTATGATAACTTTTCCTTTTATATGTCAATAAATCATTTAATTTTGAAAAGAAAAATAACTCTAATAATTAAATTCTTGTATGTATTTCCGTACTCTAAAATTTGTTTATGTAATAAAGTAACAAATATTTAAATTATCATTAATAAAGTATAACATTATGATTTATTATACTTTTATCGTCCCTAATTAAAAAAAAGATAGATTAATTAATTGTGCTGATAATGAATGAATTGCAAATCACCAGTATTATCGTGAATTCCTAGAAATTTTGTAACATAATAAAACATTAACGTTAATGTTTCGTAAATGTAAAAAAAAGAAAAACCGTGCATTTATTTATCAAAATAATACGGATATTAATTTTAGAATATTGATCTATTTAAATTTTTTCTATCCGGATTTGTAAAGAAAAGTGCTGCCCTCGCTAAACGCACCTAGCGACATCTCAGAGCCAGCAGCCGTATTAACTAATATAGAGCTCTATATTATTTTATTACAAATTATTTTTTAGAATACAAATAATTCTCGACGCTTTTTTGGAATTTTATGACTATGAAAATCTGATTTTGATTTCCTATCTGCAAGTTCAAATCAACATAAATGAGATTCGAATACGAAGTAATTTCCATCTAATCGGAAATTGCGAATCTTAATTTCTATTTCGATAGTTAAAAAATCAGCGGAGAATTTCTCGTAATGGAAATAGTTCGGAGAGGGAAATAAGTGAAATTGTAATACGTTGGTCTAGAGTTATTAAAGAAAATTTATATTGGATTATAAGGAAAAGTATAACATTAAAATATTATGAATTGATAAAATTTCCTCATTAAGTAATAAATTTTTATTTTTTCTGTTCCACCGATAATTCGGAGAGCTAAGTACTGTTTATACGATGATTCATTTTTTTTTGAAAAGGGGATTTATTTGTTTTTATCATTTGACCTAATTTATTTTTTTGCAGTTAATTGAAGAATTATTATTTTTGTATAATTTATATAATAATTTTCCAAAATGAAAAGAAAATACCAAATATGAACTATAATATGTAAGTAAAACTAAATATAAAATCAACAATCAAAATTAACAAAATTTTGTGCAATATTCAAATGTGCCATTGTTTTTGCTCTCATCGGCATCTTTTCTACATTTCATCATCCTCTCTTTTTCCATATTTTGGTTGGCCAATCCTCCATCGCTTATTGTTATTAATTACTTGCTGAGGGCTTTAAGTGCTAGTCACTTTTGTCACTGCGACAATGCTAATTTGTGTGACATAATTGACTTGCCATTAATAAAAAAATATTTGATATTTAATAATAAATTAATTAATATAGTGATATGCAGTAACTTCCGTAGGTAAAAACGGCACTTTAGCTGTGTGAGCGAGTGTACCACGAAGATCCCCAAAAACCTTACGGTAAAATATTTACTGTGAAATCTATCATATTATATACTAAACAACGAAGTTCCATTGTTTTAGACCGTGAAACGTTAATGTACAAACTGTTTATCATAACACGTTCCCAATTCGTTTTACAATGTGTTTTCCAGGTGAAATAAATGTTTTTAGACTGTTTTGCAGTAATCCATAAGAAAAACGGCATTATAATTGTAGTGGCGTGGCCGAGTGCACCACGAGGGCCCCCAAAAACATTGTAAAAAATCTGATGTGGCCAGCACATTACCTTCCGTCAATCCTGTGTATTATGTACAAATTCCATATATAAATTTTCTTGCAAAAGATCCTATATATCCAGTAAAATTATTTCATAAACAAACCATGTAAATTGCACTTGACACTGGCATCTTCTTCTCTTCTTTAGCTTTTCCCACTCGTTTGTGGTCGCTATTCTTGAATTTCTTCATCCACATCCACTCATTACTATTTTGAATGTAGTTCTCATTCAGTTCCTTTTCTGTCAAGTCCTTCGAAATACAGCCTTTTCATCTTATCTTTGGTCTCTCTCTGTTTCTTCTACCTTCTACTACTAAGCTGTACATACTTCTTCCAATATATTCTTCATCTCTCCTCATGACATGTTCAAACCAATATAATCGTCTCTCTTGTATCTTTCTAGATACTACTATCATTCGAGCCATTTCCCTTATCCTTTAATTCCTTACCCTATCTTTCCGTGTTTTCCCCAACATCTATCTCAACATCCTCATCTCTCTACATTCATTTTCTTTTCATTGACACTGCTATTTGTCAGTTAGAATTTTCTTAATATAGTAGCTGTTTCCATGGTTATAGCATAGATTTGCTGATTTATGAAATTTAATTCTTTAACTCTATATCCATTGAATATGATGTATAAAATGCAGTTAAATCATGTAGATAATAATATATTCTTTAATATTTGTAATAACATTAAATGTCAAAAAATGATTTAACAGAGCGTTTTTTTCAAGAAAAATTATTAAAATCTTCAAACGGGAGTACTTCCGGTTGACCAATTATAACCAATATCTAATCAATTCTTCTTTTGGATGTAATCTTGAGGAATACGAAAAAAATATAATTATTGGAATGGTGGTATTGGAGTTATGGGATCCGAAAGTGTCGTCACACTCACACTGACACACACACACACACACACACACACACACACACACACACACACACACAAATATATATACATACATACAGACATCATCGTAAAAATAATAAAATCGTATTATAGGGATCCTGAAATGTACTAATTCACTTGAAACTCATCATTGAATTTTTTAACCAAAGACAATACGACCTTTCTTATCTACAAGACTACAAGTGACAGAAGTTAAAAACAGTGTAATCTATCATATTATAAACCAAACAAAACAACCAAGTCCTTTCGAAATTTTAAGTAAAATATGTGTCCTAAGAAATACGTAAAAAACTTTTGTTTTAGACAGTGAAACGTTTAAATCTGATGTAAAAACTGTTTTTCATAACATATCTCCAAATCGCTTTAGAATGCGTTTTCTAGTGGAAATACATGTTTTTAGTGTGTTATGCAGTAACTTCCATAAGAAAAACGGTAACCGTCATATTATGTCCAAAACATCCAGGTTAAATTTATGTTTTATATTGTCGGCCAATTACATGTCATTTTTGTGTGACTATCGTAGGGGTCCCATTACACTGGGGTCCATAATGCTGTTAAGCCGACTCTATCTATTATAATATAGTTCTATCTTAGTTTTCTCAAATTCTGGGAACAGAATTCCCATGAAGCCAGTTACTGCTGTAGGAATTAGTTTCCCGATCTCTTTTTACCCGCAAGGTTGAATCTACACCGGGTATATTTGGACATTCATATATGAGGTGTTTTCAAAAAGTATCCAGCCTTATTTTTGTCCGCGTATACAAATGAAATAAGCGTAGTGCTCATTAGTGGGAATATTCAGGGGACATTCTTGGACATGCATGCATTTTTCCCCAACTGCAAAATATATGTGTCGCTGGCCGTCAGCCAAAAATGAGTAGTGATTGCTCGTTGGATTATCAATTTTTGCAAAATGACAGAACGACTTTAGCTAATTTTCAAAAAATCAATTTCAAGCGAACACTTGGCAGTTCCATCACGATAATGCACCTGCCCATTCTTCGCATTTGATTCAAAATTTCTTAGCTAAACACATTTCCCTTATTCGTCAGGCTCCCTACTCTTCCGACATGGCTCCTTATGATTTTTGGCCGTTCCCCAAGCTGAAAATGCCGCTTAAATGGACCCGATTTTAGCCAAAGAAGGCATTATGCAAAATGCGATAGCGCATTTAAACACCATTCCACAGGAAGCGTTCCAAAAATGTGTCCAACAATGGCGGAACCACTGGGAGAAATGTGTGCATTACCAAGGAGACTATTTTGAAGGATATACAAGTAGATGGTTTTACAGCAGACAATGAATAGTAAGCATACTTATTCTAAGGTCATTTTTGCTAGCTGCTTGGTAAGGGTGAAATGAAATTATTTTACTGACTAAAACCCAGAAATGTCTCTCCAGTAATTTTTGGAACTAAAATTTTCAGTCCCATAAGAAATTATTTTAAATAAGAATAGCATTTATATGTTAGAATAACAGTAATATTTTATTTTGCAGAGTAGGCAGGGAATCCATTCAATGTAGGTCCTCATTTCAACAGAGCGGCACAAAGAATAGCACATTGACATCCAGTGTAAAAGCAAGCAGTGATAATACTGATAATATGTGCCGTCTTGTCATAATTACAATATTACCTTCCGTCACCTATAGGTAAAGAAGGTATTGTCTTTTGTCAAAAAATTCGATGGTGAGTTTTCATTGAATAAGCACGTTTTAGGGTTTTACGATGATGTCTGTTTGTGTGTGTGGACGTGTGTGCGCGCGTGTGTGTTTCTGTGTGTGTGTGTGTGTGTGTGTGTGTGTGTGTGTGTGTGTGTATGTATGTATTCGTGTATTACAATTCTTGTGTATTCCTCTTCTTTACAACCATATGCAGACTTGATTAGATTTTGGTTTTAATTGGTCAACCGGAAGTATCCTCATTTGAAGATTTTAACAGTTTTTCTTGAAAAACACAGTTAAATTTTATTATAACTTAAAAAATGTATTATTCTCTATACGATTTGATTGCATTTTATATTTCATATTCAACAGATATAGAGTTAAAGAATTACAAAGATAATAAATTTCATAAATCAGCCAGCTGTGCTAACTTACCCATGGAAACTGCTAATATATTCAGGTAATTCAAATTGACAGATGTCAGTATCAATAAAAAGTAAATGAATTAAAGAATAAGGGAAATAACTCTAATGTTTCTAGGAAGATATAAGAGAGACGATTACATTGGTTTGAATATGTCATGAGGATGAATATATTGGAAGAAAAATGAATAGTTTAGTAATAGAAGGTGAAAGAAACATAGGAAGAGCAAATATAAGATGGAAGGACTGTATTTCGGAAGACTTGAGAGAAAAGGAACTGAATGAGGACGACACGCAAAACAAAAATGAGTGGAAGAAGATGTCAGTGTCAAGTGCAATTTGCATAGTTTGTTTATGAAATAACTTTACTGGAAATATAAGATCTTTTGCAAAAAAAATTATGTATAGGGCGCGTGCAGTGACGTGACTTTTCTGACATTGGCAAGCAGATATGGGGACCCGTGTCAAAATGTCAGCAATTAATTATGTCCATAACTGACAAGTGTCATAATTTTTCATTCAAAATTTCATGATTTTCTTATTTCATGTGGTTTGTTTGTTATCAGGAGTATGGAAATCAGTTGCCGAGAAAGGGAATCATAAAATACCAAAAATTTAGAATCTTTTGCAAGAAAATTTATGTATGTAGTTTGTACATAATGCACAGGATTGACGGAAGGTATTGTGCTGGCCACATCAGATTTTTTATAGTTTTATTGCTGGACTCGATAGAATCAATTTTTCTGCCTATACCTCATATTCTGTGTAGAAAACTATTGAAACTATCATGATGGGAAATGATTGCTGTTGAACACAGCGATCTGCGTTGAACCGAAATATAACTTCTCTACTGCCCAGGTCTCTAATTGCATTCAAAAAATCATTACACGGCGCGAGACACCAGGGGCGGCTGGGACACACACATTGCTGTTTGACAAACTCGAATCACTCGTTTATGACATCATTTGTATACAACAGGGGTGCAAGTACAAAGCGACCGAATGAAAGTACGTAATACAGTTACGAACTGCTGTCCCTCTCCCGCTTACAGCACGATATGGATGTCTCTTTCTAGTCCAGAACCATTGACGTACAAGGGAATTTTACTTAGGGCTTCGCCATCAAATGAGCCCAGGCTAATAATAGTTCGGCCGGCTTAACATTTTTAAATAAAAGCATTACCAAATTTCTATAAAATCCTTTTTACTACTACAGATTTTAAACATACAAAAACTTAATATTTTATTCAATTTCCTAATAAACCTATGTTATATAACGAAGACTGACTAATTATTATAGGCATTATATCCATAAACCTTGCACATTCTTCTGGTATAGTATTATATTTATATTTATAAGTGTTTGGCTTCTCAACAGGAAAATTTCCCAATTAAAGAGAAGCTCAAGCGTTACAATTAGGTACAGTACACATGATATGACATATAAAAACTAATAAGCAAATGTTTAGAAAAAAAATATCAAAGAGCAAACATATTTAAATGAGAAATATAACTAATAAAATTTAAGTGAGCGTTTGAAACATTGTAAACTTGTGGAAAATTAATCTGGCATATTGAAGTTGTACAAGTGTGATATTCTTATGATGGGAGAATTTAGGATACAATTAGTACGGCAGAAAGAATGACTGAATAAATTTCTTGTTCTAGTACCATAATTGGGTACTCTGAGATGAAATGGTAATAATTCTGGTGAATCGACAACATTGTTGAAAAGTTGTCCCATATACTGTAAGGTAGCTTTTAATTGAAGTACTGTACAGCGTAGAAGTTGTTTTTCATATTATGCCTAAAGGTATTGATAAGATTTCATACTTCTGGAACCATGTTCGAGTAGTTGCCGTATGATACGGCGCACCGTTTTGCTGGATAATAAAGTTGCCTTTGGCTGTTTTATAATTGAGATCGAGTGTAAAATAATTTCTTCGAGAATATGAGTTAACTATGCATCAATAAAATGTAAGTTATATATTTATTCGTACAACCCCAGACCTTAACAGACTCGGGTAACTTAACTTTTTTTTACCAATCATTAAGATAAACCTCTGAAGATATACACGTTTCATCTACTCTACTAGAAAATTTTTGAAATACTGTTATTTCAGGTCTTACAGACAGTATTCCAGTTACGACTATGACTATAATGAGTTACTATATGAGATGAATATTCTGAGTTTATTCTCGCGTCGAAAACTACAAAGTTGTCTGCACCTATATAAATTACTAAATGGTCTAATAAACGATCCAATTTCTCTTGGTTTAATACTAATAAATGTTCCATGGGTTACTTGTAACATATTTACTGACTCTGAATTTTAAAAAGATCATGAATACTCTATTAATCTGAGATGTATTTAATTTTTTTTGTTTAATATTTAGCGTTATGTATTTTTTTTCTATTTTACTTTTATCTATTTGCACCATTCTGTAAATTTATATATTTTGTATAATCGTCTTGTAATTGGGATCGTAGATCCTATTGAATAGATTAAGTAATAAAGAAATAAATTTATCGTCATTGCTCCAAATTATGTTCAGTTAGTATACTAAAAAATCTGATGTGTCAATTCTATATATTTTATATAAATTACTCACAGATAACGTAGTTTATTGGAAAAGATTTTATATTTCCAATGAAATTATTTACTATGGTGATCTTGTAGCCGCATAGGTTGCAAGATTTATGAAAATTAATCTCTTTACAATTTTTTATCTCCATATACATTGAATATAAAGAAGAAAATGCAATTTATTCGTAAAGAGAATAAAATATTCTTTAATAATTATAAATAAATGAATATGTCATAACGCCATATTACCCATTGCTGAGTGTGGCAATCTGCTTTTTATACAGATTTCAGTAATGATGAAATATTTGTATCGTGTGGCAGCTTACCAGGTGTCACGTCACGGGCACTCATTGCTGGTGTGGAGAGTGCACCACAGGAGTCAACTTTGTGCCATTAAATTCAATATAATTTTTGGCGTTGGTCGATATCGAACCCGGGTCCCCAGATTTGCGACCAGGCACTCAGGCACACGGCCACGAGACCCCATTATGATAATTTGAAAAAAAAACCGTTAAGAACTTTAAGGTTTACCAATTACAGCCAAAATCTAATCAACACACACACACATACATACAAACGCACTCACACATATACACACACCCACAGACATGATCGTAAAAATAGTAAAATCGCATTCTAGGGACTCTAAAACGTGCTTATTTATTAAAAACTCATCATCGTTTTTTTGGACAAAGACAAAACCTTCTTTACCTAAAGGTGACGGAAGGTAAAAAAATGCTATACATAATATTATTTCTGTTTCATTCCTTTTGACATCCCCCGTGTTCTCCGTCACTGGCGTGAGTATATGCCTACCCCTACACATTTGCCGTAACGTTTATTTTCATATTTGATTGTGCCCGCCCCCCTTAGAAAGAACTCGCGAACAATTCAATTAAGCGAGCTCACTTCCTCGCGAGAAAGGATATTGTTTTTATGTGATTATTACCAGCAAATCTGCAAGTTTTCACGTCGCAAAAATACTTCATTACCGACTTAATTAGATTCAGGCGTGTTAATTGACTTTCGCGAGAGCGGCGGAGACGGTCAGTGCAAAAAAATCGAGGAGGAATTGTTAATAAACGGAGGAAAGGAAAGTATTAACAAAATGGAAATGGAACAATTTTTTTGTTAATCACGTATGCACCCCGAACAAAAGGTGTTTCTAATATTATGAAACTTACATTGTATATATAAAGGATAGTCACTACATATATTAGTAACACAAATTAATATTCGTATTATGGACAAAGTTCCATTTATTTCAATGGCACTCAATTTTTGTACACCAGTTTCGTGAAGCTTGAAATAAATTATTCTCTTTAATTAGTATGATCCCTATACCTCCCTTACCAAGGGTAGCGGGAGGTAAAAATAGTATTGCAAAGCCTCTTGTATTTAACAACAATGTAATATTTTAATCATTCGCCATTTTTTAATAATATAACATGATTGTTTTTACCTTCCGTCACCTCTAGGTAAGGAAGGTATTGTCTTTGGTCAAAAAATTCGGTGGTGAGTTTTCATTGAATAAGCACGTTTTAGGGTCTTTACAATACAATTTTACTATTTTTACGATGATGTCTGTATGTGTGTGTATGTGTGCGTGTTGTGTGTGTGTGTGTGTGTGTGTGTATGTGTGTGTGTGTGTGTGTGTGTGTGTGTGTGTGTGTATGTAACCGCAGTTTCGGCCACGATATCTCCAATACTAGAATTCCAAAAATTAAAATTCTTGCGTATTCCTCTTCCTTACAACCATATGCAGACTTGATTAGATTTTGATTATAATTGGTCAACCGGAAGTATCCTCATTTGAAGATTTTAATAGTTTTTCTTGAAAAACTCAGTAAAATATTATTATAACTTAAAGAATATATTATTATGTATACGATTTGATTGCATTTTATATTTCATATTCAACAGATATAGAATTAAAGAATTGTAAAGAAAATAAATTTCATAAATCAGCCAGCTATGGTAACTTAACCATGGAAACTGCTAATATATTCAGGTAATTCAAATTAACAGATGTCAGTGTCATTAAAAAGTAAATGAACGAAAGAATAAAAGAAGTAACTCTAGTGTTTCTAGATATTAATAGAAGGTGGAAGAAACATACGAAGACCAAATATAAGATGAAAGTACTGTATTCCAGAAGGCTTGAGAGAAAAGGAACTGAATGAGAACGACACGCAAAAAAGAAATGAGTGGAAGAAGAAAATAAAAAATAGCGACCCCCTAACGAATGGGAAAAACTAAAGAAGAAGAAGATGTCAGTGTTAAGTGCAATTTGCATAGTTTGTTTATGAAATAATTTTACTGGAAATATAGGATCTTTTGCAACAAAATTTATTTATAGGGCGCGTGCAGTGACATGACTTTGCTGACTTTGGAAAGCAGATATGGGGACCCGTGTCAAAATGACAGTTATTAATTATGTCCATAACTGACATAAACAGAAATGAGTAGAATAAAAATATTAAAATAGCGACCGCTAACGAATGAGAAAAGCTAAAGAAGAAAAATATATCAGTGTCAAGTGACATTTGCATAGTTTGTTTATGAAATAATTTTACTGGAAATTTAGAATCTTTTACAAGAAAATTTATGTATGGAATTTGTACATAATTAGTGTTTCATCAAGACAAGAAATCTTGTCTTGATTATCATTTCTTGTCTTGTCTTGATTTTCAAGACAAGAAAATAAAAATTTCTTGTCTTGCTCATTTCTTGGCGACTTACTTCTTGTCTTGTTTCAAGATTTCTTGATATTTCTTGATTCTTGACGTTTTAGGAGAATCCCCTTTCTCTATCGCTTTATCCAATCCGAACGCTCAAGTGTAGCGTTGGCGTCTGCCATTGGCTCTTTTTAAATGTTACTATAATTTGATTTTTACTAATAAACTCATATCCGGAAATAAGCCGTTTTCGAATTACAAGCTCTTAAAAGAGTAATTATTATCTACCTAATTTTAATTGGTTTTGAATTATGACGTCAGTTATTAGTTTACATACCATTGATTTTTACCTTCCGTCACCTTTAGGTAAGGAAGGTATTGTCTTTGGTCAAAAAATTCAATGATGAGTTTTTACTGAATAAGCACGTTTTAGGGTCCATATAATACGATTTTACCATTTTTACGATGATGTCTGTATGTATGTGTGTCTGTGTGTCTGTGTGTGTGTAACAAAATTTCCGGATCCAATAACTTCAATACCACGATTCCAAAAATTATAATTTTTTTGTATTCCTCAAGTTTACATCCAGAAGAACAACTGATTAGATTTTGGTTATAATTGGTCAACCGGAAATAGTCTCATTTGAAGATTTAACAGTTAAATTTGATTTATTGACATTTAACGTTATTACAACTTAAAGAATATATTATTCTCTATACGATTTGATTACAATTTATACTTCATATTTAATAGATACAGAGTTAAAGAATTTTAAAGAAATTAAATTTTGTAATTCAGCCAGCTATGCCAAACTTGGGATCTAGTAATATATTCATATAATTCAAATTGACAGATGTCAGTATCAATAAAAAGTAAATTCATGTGGCAGATATGAGGGTGTTGAAGTAGATATTGGGGAATACAGGGAAAGATACGGTAAGAAAATAACTCTAGTGTTACAAGTTTTTAGAAAGATACAAGAAAGACGATTACATTGGTTTGAACATGTCATGAGGAGAAATGAAGAATTAAAGGAACAAAAATGAATAGTTTAGTTAAAGAAACAGAGGTAGATCAAAGATAAGATGGAAGGACTGTATTGCGGAAGATTTGAGAGAAACGGAACTGAATGAGAACGTCATGCAAAAATAGCGACCCCCTAACGAATGGGAAAAGCTAAAGAAGAAGAAGGTGTGAGTATCAAGTGCAATTTGAATAGTTTGTTTATGAAATAATTTTACTGGAAATTTAGAATCTTTTGTAAGAAAAATTATGGAATTTATACATTATACACGAGAATGACGGAAGGTATTGTGCTGGCCACAACAGATTTTTTTAAAATAATTTTATTCATTTTGTAATACATATTAATAATTGCTCAAATAATAACGATCAATTTCAATGCAAGCATTGCAACGTACGTAACATATTTTGATACATTCGTTAAAAAACGTAGACAGAATTATTAGTTTTGTTTACAAAACTAATAATTTTGTTTACAAAACTACTAATTTCGTTAACAAAACTAATAATTGCAGTGACAGGTCACAGCCAACTAAAATAATAGTATATTAAAAAACAAGTTTCATAAGACAATCTGTTAACGCACAAGTCTATATTATGAAGACGAGGTATACTTACCTGAAAATTTAGACTTATACCTTCAACTGTCGCTTCGATTTAATTATTTATTTTGAAAATCATAGTCAGAGATGCAAAATTTTATATTTTAATTATAAATGCGGATTTACAAAATTAATTGTCAAGAAATCAAGATTTCTTGTCAAGAAATCTTGATTCTTGATGATACATTCTTGTCTTGTCTTGGGACATAAAATATATTTCTTGTCCTGGTCTTGTCTTGATTTCAAGACAAGATCAAGACAAGATCAAGAGTGTTTCTTGATTTTTGTGAAACACTATACATAATACACAGGATTGACGGAAGGTATTGTGCTGGCCACATCAGATTTTATACTATTGGATAACAAATTTCATGTACTTTTCAAAATATAAAGTTACCTACTATTGTGTAAAAATGGAACAACCTGTAGAAAAACCTGTAGATTTATAGACATTTTAATTTAAAATAAATTTCGTTTGCATTTTTTTTTCTATAATATATAATCGAGTTACAAAAAAAAGAACAGACTGATGGATCAGGCAGTATATTAGTACTTGACTATGTATAAATGCAAATATACCCCATGATCAATGAATAAATAACATATAATTTTGTATAAAAGTTAAATAAGCCATAATTTACTTTTCTTTATGAGTATCTTTTAACAAATTTATCAATTTCGCCATTACACTAATCTTGCACACAAATTTGTAAATTTACAACCCCCTCCAAAGCAACGCCATCCCCTTTCCCTTCTGGCTTGGTTTTCCATGACAATAGAAGCGACACCTCAGTGTATCTCGGATCATTAGAGTGGATTATTGCTTTGTGCTGGGCTTGTCACACGCAAACACCGCGGTACAAAGGGCCTTATTGTAACAGGAAGAATAGCTGGCCGCAAAAACACCCGGACAATGATATGATGCGCTGAGACGAGGTGATCATTAACAGCGGGAGGTGATCTGATTAGCGAGAGGTGTCACAGCAAACCTAGAGAACTCAATAGAGTATGTGTATGGTGGGATAGCATTCAATAGGATGTTTGGAAAAGCGTTGATGCGAAAATATTCTGAAGATTGTATAAGTAAGCTTTGGAAAACATATGAAGACTACAGAGGAAAAATTATAAGAGTCCAGAAATATTAGTTTGAAAGTTTATAGAGTCATATATTGTACTGCAAAAGAGAAATGTGAAAAATACATATATTTTTTTATTTAGATATTATATTTATGCGTACATTAAATGTTTATTAAGGATAAATCTATAGTACATAACAAGTTAAAAATAAAAAAAATACATTAATGCAAATCTGACAGGGTCTGGACTTTTTTGGTTTTGCTTATATTTCTTCTTCAGTATAAATAGAGGAATTGATTCTTCGGAACGTTTATTGTGTACAACATAATAAGCACGCAATTTTGAGACTGGACGTAGTTCATCAGGACCTTTTTTCAGTAGCAAGGTATTCCAGTAAATTAGCGAAAAAAAATTGTGCTCCAGGTGTACAAATCTGTTTCAAATGCTTTAGGTAACATGCATGGCCCCTAACTATATTTGGGCTACGCGCGCCGCTCACTTGTGTTTCGCACGTAGGATTTCACTTGAAGCCACGCTACTTATAATTGCTTCATACGATAATAGACATGGTATGGGGGATAAGAGTGGACGGCCCAGTGAACAAAATTTTTATAATATATATATTGTTAGCCATACACATATTTTATTATATATTTTGCACTTATTTGCAATCTTTTAGAGTACTTATCTATTTTATATAGTTGCAATTAACTAATGCCACACATTATTTGGTCTTATTCCATGTGCATTGCATGGCGCTAACTTAAGTTTGTCTAAAATAATTAACGTCATAGAAGGTGATTCTAAGACTTATTTATGACGCATGTTACTGTTTAAATTATAAAAAATCTAATGTGGCCCGCTCATTACCTTCCGTCCATTCTGTGTATTATATAAAAATTCCATACATAAATTTTCTTGCAAAAGATCCTATATTTATAGTAAAATTATTTTATAAACAATAAATTGCACTTGACACTGACATCTTCTCCTCTTTTAGCTTTTCCCTTTCATTAGGGGTAGCTATTTTTTATTTTTGTTTTCCACTCATTTCTGTTTTGCGTGTCGTCCTCATTCAGTTCCTTTTCTTCTACCTTCTATTACTAAGCTACTCATTCTTCTTCCAATACATTCTTCTTCTCTCCTCATGGCATGTTCAAACCAATGTAATTGTCTCTCTTGTATCTTTCTAGAAATTTCTAACACTCAAGTTATTTCCCTTATTCTTTCATTCCTTACCGTATCTTTCCGTGTCTTACCTCAACATCCTCATCTCTGCCATATGCATTTACTTTTCATTGATATTGACATCTGTCAATTTGAATTATCTAAATATATTATCAGTTTCCATGGTTAGCATAGCTGCTTCATGTATGAAATTTAATATGTTTATAACTTTTTAACTCTATATCTATTGAGAAGTATAAAATGCAATCACATATAGAGAATAACATATTCTTTAACTGGATTTTGGTGAAATATTTTTCCTGTTTAGCCAACAGTTAAGGGTCTTGCTAGAATATAAATCTGGACTAAAAAATACCCGTCATTTGACCCACAGTTTTTATAAGTTTTAAGTCTATATTTAAAGTAGACGAATGAATTTTGTCGAAGTTTCCCATCATTTATGTGGGTTTTATAATTTGTTAAAAATGAAAGTTGGTCTGGGCACGTACAATGCCAATAGCTATCATTCTAATGACACTTTTCCTGTAAGTAACAGACTAACAGATGTATAATAAAAGGCTCAGCACTGATTTCAAACTATAGTTGGTGTCCCGCTGAGTTACATTAGCAACAATAAAACACTACACAGTTGTTTTCAACCCTTCTTTTGTTAACAAAATATTTTCACGACTTGTTGAAGCCACAAGTATCTTCACCATTATTTAGTTGCACCGCTGATTCAGCTTTTATTAAAAGCGTTCACTATTCACTTAATCATTATTGGTTGAAGAAGCACACCTTGCCTGTTCCATATTAATTTCTGTGAGCTTTACTTGGTTTTCAAATTCATTGCTGAAGCAATAAGATTGAATACAAAACTACCAAGATAATCTCAAGAAACTTGAAACGCAAGTTGTAGTTTCTCAGTTGCAGCTTTCAATATACTCTTCATTTACAATGTAAATACGTTTTGTGATCGAAATGAACAATTACAGAAAGATATGTATCAAGCGGTGTCCACAAAAGTGGACAAATGTTACTTGATGCCTTCGGACAGTGGACAAGCTTCTCGAATTGCAACAAAATTCGTGTGACTGTCCATGATATAATCTTTTAGTATTGTGCGTTTACCGCAATTATTGGGGAATATATGGTGAATAGATTGGTATATATAGTAGGCCAGGTGTGTGGAATGGAGGAAGGGAACAACCTGTGCTAATTACTGACGTGACAAAGGAAATTCAATTGCCTCTGTTTATGTGTTCATGATTATTATATTGGCTGCATTGAACATTGAACAGGAAGGGTTATGTTCGTTATTATTATTCAAATGGTATGCCAGTGATTCTTTGGTACTCTTTCCACGACAGAATATGGTCTTATGGAATTGAAATCCATGGTTCAGATAGAAAGGAATTTTATATTAGAATGCTACAGTTCAAGAAGACAGGTTTTTTGAACATCTAGTGAAACAATTGAATCAATTTGTTGTCGCCTACAATTGGGGCTTCCGAAATCAACAGTACATAATAGTTATTTAACTATCATGTGTGTTAATGAGGCGATTAATGGTCGAGACATTTTAACGTTAATTGTTGAGATCATTAATCGCCAATTAACACACGTGTTAGTTACAATATTTTTTCGTTGACCATATCTTACTTAAATGGAAAATCTAATTTTATTCCATGACAATTTTTTTAGGTTAGTAATGGTTGACCGAACGTCAAATTTTACGTCAGAAAATGAATAAGTTTTGTCATCAATTGTTTTCAGTGGGTGCGTTTAGTTTACTTAATGCTATGTTATTTGAGGAATTTTATTCTTCCAAATTCATTTTAAAGGTATGCTACGTGAATATACCTAGCTAGTAAGTGTCAAAAGCATGAGTTTTAATTCTGTCTACCTTTTTGCTACAACTTAGCGTTAGCAATACATGCTGTGTTCCATGTGGTGAACGCACCCAATAAATCGTTTATTAATAAAAATCATGCATTAATAGGGATCATTAATGGATGATTTTCTATACATTAAGATAGCCTATTAATAAACGGTCGACGGAAAAAGAGATTAACTGAAAACCTTCTACGGAAACTCGGTACTACTAGTTACAAATTGTAGAATCAAATAATGTTGAAAGGACCAAATTGGCCCGGCAAATTGGTGTTGAACGAGAAGTGAAACTCCTGAGGCTGTATGGCGTTTATGGTTGATGGTAATGATTGGCTGTATATTTTAACGTCCAGTGATTATTGGCTAACAGATTTTGGGGTATGAATGCAAGCCACATAGAAAACCTTTGTGCTGTTGATGTTATGTAAAAATGGAACAAAAATTAGGTAATTTCCTGTGCGTTGTCAGTGTGGCGTGAATGTAGCCTTTGGATTGACAAATTGGATGTATTGTCCTATAGATTGTAATTATATTTATGACATAAAAATTGCAGAGAAAGAGACTGGTCTGTGTGTGTGAGCGCAGATCAAATTATGGTCTAGCCAATGATTGAGCGTCGACCGCAGTCCCATGCCGAAACAAAGCAGCGTCGCGGACCGTTCTCACTTGTTTTCAATTAACGCTGGGACAGCGTGAAAGCGCGCGCATGAAATGCAATTAAATTTTATTTGTGTTTTGGGCGAATCTGACACGGGGAAAGGGCGTGTGTGTTCGCATGCAGTTATTGATTATCGGAGCTCGAGAAAATGGGATTTCGCATGAGATACATCTGCCCAACTTACCCGCTAAAGGGTTATCCCATCAATTTTGGGATTTACTCTCTTACCTACAAAGATATAACACCCCTTTTGATTCAATCTCAAGGGTTATCTGACATCTCTAACCGATTACATCTTTGGAAAACTTAAACCTCGGACAATGCAATTATTACAAGATAAAATAACACTTCTGAATTTTCTGGAGAATAATAAGTTTATAGCGTTTTACTAAGCTAACTTTCACGTGTTTCATTTATACGTTTTGAGTGAACTGAACCTTACCGAATGTGCAGTCTGTCAAATCATGCATTTTGAGTTATAAAAAGTTTCTCTGTAAGTACAATGTATATATAAAAAATCTGATGTGGCCAGCACAATACCTTCCGTCAATCCTGTATATTATGCATAAATTCCATACATAAATTTTCTTGCAAAAGATTCTAAATTTCCAGTAAAATTATTTCATAAACAAACTATGCAAATTGCACTTGACACTGACATCATCTTCTTTTTTCGTTTTTACCATTCGTTAGAGGGTCGCTATTTTTATTCCACTCATTTCTGTTGTGCATGTCGTTCTCATTCAGTTCCTTTTCTCTGAAGTTTTCAGCAATACAGTTCTTCCATCTTATTTTTGGTCTTCCTCTGTTTCTTCTACCTTCTATTACTAAGCTATTCATTCTTCTTCCAACATATTCTTCATTTCTCCTCATGACATGTTCAACCCAATCTTTCTAGAAATTTGTAACAGTAGGGTTACTTTCTTATCGTATCTTTCCGTATCTGCCCCAACATTTACTTCAACATCCTTATCTTTGTCACATTCATTTACATCTGTCAATTTGAAGTATCTGAATATATTAGCAATTTTCATGGTTAGCATAGCTGGCTTACTTACGAAATTTAATATCTTTATAATTCTTTAACTCTATATCTATTGAATATGAAGTATAAAATGCAATCAAATCGTATAGAGAATAAATATATTCTTTAAGTTATAATAACATTAAATATCAATAAATCAAATTTAACTGTTAAATCTTCAAATGAGGCTACTTCTGGTTCACCAATTATAACCAAAATCCAACCACTTGTTCTTCTGGATGTAAACTTGAGAAATACGAAGAAATATAATTTTTGGAATCATACTATTGATGTTATGCGATCCGAAACTTTCGTCACACACACACACACACACACACACACACACACACACACACACACACACACACACACACACAAACACACACACACAAACACACACACACACATCTAATGAATCTTGAGTTAAGCAAATGATTATTTATTACACAAATTTGTGGTGACAAAATAAATCCTTTTTAAAATCCGTAATGATATATTTATTGTACATCTGCTTGCAAACCAAAGGGCTAACATTTAAACCTACCAATTTTCGGATTTGCTGTTACCTTAGTTCAATGGATAAACTGTATAGATGCGAAATGGCCAAATGGCTGGCACCCTTTCTAACTTAATCTAAAGCTTTGAAGGGTTATCTTTCATCAGCTCTCTGTATTTAACGACCAGCACTGATAAGATCTGAGTGAAGCTTTTTTGAAAGTGGACTATTAAAAAACACTTTTATACTACCCATTTCTGGGTGTGCTAATTTGTAATTTGTTCACATATAACAAAAAATGTGTGGAATACAGTTTATTGTGTATATCCACAAACATATAATCTTCAAAACTGATCCATTTTCTATACAACTACATTATATCATTTTGAAGGAGTATAAGCATTCAGGTACGCACCCACGCTGCGTCTTACTGGTCTTAGTATTGTACGCGCTGAAATGTTTCTGTAAACAAGCATTCGGACAATAGTTCTTCTATAGCATACACATGCCTTCAGCCTATAGGAAACCACAGAATAGATTCCGTTTGAACTACCGGCCTGGCGCTTGGAGGATCAGTATTTTCTAGAATAGACTATAAGGGATAATTACTATGGATACTTTGTTTGGGGTTCAAGAGCTTAAGGCGGATAGAATAGGTGAGAAGCTGTGGATTTAAAGAAAGGAATTATTCCACATCATGTACAGAGGAAATACACACCTACTTATTTAAGTAGTATAAATATATCATTAAATTTGTGGTTGTGCCAATCTCTTTTAAAAGCTTTGTAATGATATATTTTTATAGTTGAATGCTTTTACTGGATATCACCACACGGGTACTCAAAATTATCATGGAGAAAGTACCGCATATAAATATTATATTGCCGACTTCTAATTAAAAAAAATCTGTTATGGCCAGCAAAATACCTCTCGCCACTTCCGTTATTTGTTACACAAGCAATCTAAATATGAAGAATGGATATAAGTAGAATTTTAGGTGCAGAGTGTAGGTATACAAGTAATGTTAAATACAATAGGGCGCGAGCAGTCATGTGACTTTGTTGGCCTTGACAAGCAGATATAGGGGCCCGCGTCAGAATGACAATTAGTAATAATGTATATAGATATCAAATGTCAGATTGTTTCCTTAAATTTCAAGATTTTCTAAATTCACATGGTTAATTTGTCACCAGGAGTGTGGAATTCACTTGTCGAGGAAAACAAACCACATGGAATTGGAAAATCACTAAATTTAGAATGAAAAATTATGATATTTGACATTTATGTATATAATTACTAGCTATCATTCTGACACGGGCCTCCATATCCGCTTGTCAAGACCAACAAAGTCACATGACTGCTTGCGCCCTATTGTATTTAACATTACTTGTATACCTACACTCTGCACCTAAAATTCTACTTATATCCATTCTTCATATTTAATTTTTTTAATTCTAAATTCATTCTATGAATAAATTTTGTCCTACTCTTCTAATTTTTCGAAATGTTTGCAATTCATTGTCGGGAATGACAGTATATTTGAAGGGTACATGTAATATACCAATAATTTTAAATATGTCACTATTAATATAATAAGAAACAATATAATGTACTTCCCAGAAAAAATCTTCAGTAATGTTTTTGGATTTTTAACACTGATATTTATGTGTCAGTTACAAACATTTAATTTTTTCAATTGGTTTCCATGACATTATTTAGGCTTTGAGATTTATTACAACAGATTATTGTATACCTTATATTTCTTTATCTCTAAATCTATAAAAGATATAATAAAATATTTATATGAATATACTCTTCTTTAATAAGAATAAAAAAATTCAAAATATAATATTTAGAAGAATTTTTTCAAGAATCTGCTACTTCCGGTTGTCCAATTATTACCAAAACCTTTTCAGCACTTTCCAGTAATGTCCGATTGAGAAATACGTAAACAGATATTAATTATTATAGTTTTTGAGAAATCGTCCTTCCAACATCCACACACATACATACACATATACACACACATACATTCACGCACACACACATTCATCATCGTAAAAATATTAAAATCGGTTTGTAGGGACCTTAAAACGTGCTTATTTATTAAAATCTGGATGTGCGATTTTTAGTATGAATCCAATACCTCTCTTAGCGAGAGGTAAAAAATGTAATAATGTCTATGTCATAACGTGATAATATCTGCTGGGTGATTATTATTGAATGAGGCATCATTTGTGTATAATAACATTTTATTAAGTTTGCGTGCCCTTCTTCTGGGAAGTTTTTCCGCTAATTCAACGAGCGGGCGTCGTGCTCTAAGTAACAATGCGTCAATTTGTCGCCGTAAACGGGCCATTGTGTAGCGGCACAAATATAATAAAAGCATTTTTATAGAAGCTGCATGAGTTCCCATCTGGCGCTCTATCTTCCAACTAATCGCATTATATACTCCATTTTTGAAGCACCGTACTGCCCTGGGCGCGCAATTCAATTTAAAAGTCATTTGTACTGCGCACGGAATATTGTTATCATCGTTAATAATGATAATAATTTCATTTGGTACTCACAACGTCGAGACAGAAAAAGGGATGGTGTTCTTTGCTCGAGAACACTGCACACGAAAAATAAACATTCGGTGACAACAAAATATTTCGACGAAAATCGTATAGAATAGAAATTTTTAACTGGTTAAATTAAAAAATTGAAAAAAGGCGCGGAATTTGTGGATGAATGACAAGAACGTTGAGAACGAGAAGGACGTCAAGAATGAAGAAGACGTGAAAGATAAGTATGATACCGAAGATGAAAATAAAAGACGAGTAGGGCGAGAACAGAGAGGCAGGGAAAAGACACGGAAATGATGAATGGACAATAAGGACGTTGTAAACAAAAGGATGTGTAAGTCGAGGATGACAGGGAAGACAGTAAGGATATCCAGTATGAAGAATACGTGAAGAATGAGTATAACAAAGAAGACTAGAATGACACCGGAGATGAAAAGGACAGGCAGGAAGGATAAGTAGAGCGTGGAAAAAAGGAAGATAAAGTACGAAAAAATGGTAGATGACGTGCAAGAACGAAATGAACAAAAAGGACAGGAACGTGGAGCACAAAGAGGACAGGAATAAACAGTAAAGGTGTCAAGGATGAAGAAGACGGTGGACAAATTTATTGAAAACGATTAAACGTTAGTTTGGTTCACGAAAGATGACTATTCAAGAACACTTGTTCGAAGAAAGAATTCACAGCAATTTATACAGCAGTAGCTTAGCAACATTACATGTTAGAAAGAGAAAGATTATTTGACGTATGTCTATGTAGATTATGTTGTGTAACAGATATACGTAAATGTTGACATTACTTTCTAACACATTTCGAATAATAATGACGTATGTCATACAGTTACAGATATCTAATTATCTACAACACTGGCCACTGTGCTCATATTTATTCAGTGACGTTGACATTTAAATCAAATTATTATTCCATGGTTTATGTCAAGTCTATGTTTTCGTGTTTTGCGAAAACATCGGTGAAAACCATAAATCTTTGAGAAAGGCATTATTTATAAAGAAACATAATTTTCAATTAAATTACACTTATTTTTTTCAATTAAAATGTATCCATAAATATTTCATGTTGCTTGTCTATGTATACGAAATGCAGTGAAGTTAGATGCAAGTAATATTATACCACACGGTTAATAAATGACCTTGAATAGTCATCTTTCGTGAACCAAACTATACCTCTAATTTTCAGACTGTATTGGACTTCTTAGATCAAAATACTGTCATTTTGCATACATCAAGTTTTTAAAGCTTTTTAAAAGAATAAGTATAAAAATATTTATGAGTTTTGGTGGGTAGTTCGCGTCAGCAGTTTAGATTGACAGGTTCTGTAGGCAGTTTGAATTGGCAATTTCTGTGATGGGCAGTTTGCGAGGACAGTTTGGCTGGGTAGTTTTTCGTCCGTTTTAGTTTGTTCGTAGTGGATAGTTTGTGTAGATCGTAGCAGCTTAAGTTGGCAATTATGATGAAATGTGTTTCTGGGTATATTACCAAATATTTTAATATTTGTTATATTTAAAAAAATCTTTTTTTTTAGAAATAGAACTGCATGAAAAATACCCCATAAGTTTTAGTGGAATATATTTCTATTTTCCCTATCTTTTCGGGGAAAAAATTCGTCGCTTATTTTATGTCTGTTCTCCTCGGTCTTTGAGTCTCTGCCCGGCATCTCGGCGGCGACGCCCGGCATCGATTCGCGTCCCAATTCCTCCGACGTCGAAGAGTAAGCCATCATAATCCCATCCGTTACGAGCGCCTCACTGAACAAGAAAGCGCCCAGTGAAAAAATAACACGAGCAAGTCATTCCATTCGCATTATTATCTACTTTATTTCGAATTTTTTTGGGAAATTTTATTATTATTCACAATCTTGTAACAAGAGCGTTTATTAAAATCTTTCTCCACTTTTATCCTTCGAAGGATTCAACATTTTTCAAGTATTAAACAATTATTCGTACATTAGCGTTATCAACATTATCATAATCTTTTTTTTCTTTAAAGAATTTTGCTGATTGAGTTTATGTTTATCAGCAATACAATAACTAATGTAGTTCAAAATAGAACAATATATGCAATTGAACGTAATTCTAGTTACAAAGTCAATTGACTTGATCTAATATTGAACACCTACATAAGCAAATGTCAAACATTAATTGAATTGTTTCGTAGTTAGTGATTCGACCAATTGGTTAATACATATAATGAATAGGACTGATTTACTAGTTACAAACCACACTGACCGGTCTACTGAATTATCTACAACAGGGATGCCCAACATTGAATACAACACAAAATCACAAACTATAATTCATAAGTAATAAAGGTAGAATCGTGGACTGTAATTTAGACATTATTTTGTTGATTGCATTCTGAGAAGAGCTTCGACAAATTTTTCAAATTAAATTTGAGATAATCAAAGAAACAACTTTCTTGTTTCCTTACTTGTATTGATTTTTATAACTTAATTTAAATAAATAAATATATCATCACGGCATATTACCCATTGCTGGGTGCGCTAATCTGCTTTGTAAGCAGATATCGGTTATGATGAAATATTTGCACCGTGCGGACACTTATCAGGCATCACCTCACTAGCACTCATAGCTGGCGTGAAGAGTGCACCACATGAGTCAATTTTGTGCCATTAAAATTTGAAACTTTAAAATGTTGTAATTTATGACTAAGATACAGTAACATGTGCGCAATCGACGCCACTATGGTAGTAAGCACGCGACCGATGTCACTGGTGGGATCGATTGAGATCGTAATTACCGCGAGCAGCTGCGGCGGCCCCCTGGAGGCCGTGAAGATCCGCAAAAATATTTCAATAAATTATTATTAAATTCAACAACATAATAAAAATTGAATAAAATAAATTTTATAGATTTTTGTTAATTATTTCTCAAAATTAATTTCAGGGGGGAGGGGGGCTAGTTTTTAATTTAGGTACGTGAGTATCAAAAAGATTAAGAACCAATGTCTCAGAGTATTCCTATTCTAGAATATTGCAGAGATATATAAAGCATTTAACAGCTCTGAAGAGTTCAGTTAAGTTGAGGCCAATATGGAGTTCAGTTCAGTCAGTGCAGAGAGTTGATTACACTTAGTAGAAGGCAGACAGTTGTCTGGTGATATAAATAAATAGTGATATAAATATAGTGACAACAGTCTGCAACTGACCTGCAGTCTAAGATTGGAAGTCGTAGAGAAATAAATGGAAATAGTGAGATAAATAAACAATTGATGAAATAAATATCGTGTAAATAAATAGTTTTATGTGATTGTAACATAAATAAATTGCAATTAATTCAAAACAGGGCAATACGAATAATATTACAATGTAATAAATATACCAATAATTAATATGGTGTAATGCAAAATATTTATTAGAATTATAAGTAATTGTACTGATACATAAAATTAAAATAGGAATATTTTAGAAATAAATTAACAAAAATCAGTACTATACCATGAAAAAAAATCTGCTGTGACCAACACAATACCTCCCGCCATTTATCTGTGGGGTCTTGTTGCCGCGTGCCTGATGCCTGGTCGCGAATCTGGGGAATCCGATTCAATCCCGATCAACACCAAATAATTAGAATTTTAAATAGCAAAATTAACCCTTGTGGTAAACGCCCGCATTATACAAATATGTCATCATCATTACCGAAATGTGTGTACAAATCAGATTAGCACATCCAGCAATGGATAATATGACGTGATAATATATTTATATATTTCTTTATTGAAATACATTACTAATGCTAGAAATTATGTATATTAAGTTCCTTTCCATAAAACTATTGTTCTATTTACAATTTTCATTTTAAAACATTACTATTATTAATTTGAAATGATTATTTTTTTGACAGTGACATTTATCTGTCAGTTACATACATTTGAGCTGAACTATGTAACCATGGAGATGTGTTTAAAGCATAAGCTCCGAAATATAATTTTTATATTACTTCATAAAATTACATTTATAGGTAAACTGCCATTTCCGGTTATCCGATTGTCATCAAAATCTAATGGCTTCTTTCCATATTAGAATAAGGTAGAAATACATGGTTTCAAACCTTTCTGAATGATAGTATTTGAGTTAGAGCGTAAAGTGGATCCAGATACACACACACACACACACACACACACACACACACACACATACATACATAAATACATACATACATACATACACACATACCACACAAACATCATCGTGAAAATGTTAAAATTGGATTCTAGGGACCTTAAAACGTGGTCATTTACCAAAATCTCGATATGCGATTTTTAGCACGATCCGTGTACCTCCTTTACCAAGGGTAACGGGAGGTAAAAAAGCACTGCACAAGGACAAAATGTATTGCTGTTTTACACTTCACCGAAGAATAAAGAAACGTTACAACACTTTTGACGAAAAACAGTTTTGTCAAAGTATTTGGCATCCTTGAAGTAGGTACATGTCGCTGCATGTAACTCATATATTTACAATATTTAGACTATGGTTGTTTTTGTTAAGAGCTGTTTAATTGTATTTCAATATTTTTTTTGTGGATGAAATGTCTGAACCAATTATAGAAAAAGGCGTGATATCGACATTATTTCCCTCAAAGTATTAACATATATCTAACACTAATGCCCCTTTTTCAATAGCTTTATATCAATGCACAGGAAGTGTTCCTCTACCATTGATACTTATACTTTATTGTCCTTTTCCCCTAAGTTTTTTTGCAGGGTATAATTTCCTATCTGAAACTGACGGTTTGCGACAAATAATTAGCGACAAATCGTGTATTATATTACAGAAACATTTGTAACTTTTAATAGGCAGTCGGTGACGTCAACTGATCGTTAAGATTTTAAAGTGATTTATAATACTTAATGGATTTAAGAGTTTATTTACCGGAAAATGCTTTTTGTAGAACAGTTTTCCTTACTTATTATTTTGCAATTATCGGGAGCTATTAATTATATTTCTCGGTAATTTTTTATCAGAGAAATGAGATCGACAGATAAGTGACTCAATCGAAGAATAGACAAAATACTTTTTAATAATGTATGTAAGTTTTGAAACAAGAATTATATAACAAGAAGAATACAGAGTAAATATTATAAATATCCTATTTAAAAAAAACTGGATAATTATATAGGGATTAAAAGCCCTCTGAAATCATTTTTCTAAATTGGTTAACATATGTAAAATAATGCTACAAAAATTACATTATGTTGGAACTTAAGCTTTAAAGAATACCGGTTATCCTCTCTTTGTTTGTGATTATATTTTAGGTAAGCATTCCACAGCTTTGCTAACAACCCGACTAACCGTGAAATAGGGATATTATTTAGTCCTTTTCAAGGAAACTTTTAATCACACCAGAGAAAATTAAACGTAACGAACCGAACACTTTTAACGTTTTCGTACTCAACAATTTTTCCTTTCTGTTATTTTTAATTACAAATAAATGAAATTAATTAATTTTGCAGGAAACATTTTCTCAGAGGAACAACAACATTCTTTTTATTTTTCTTCCGTTTAATTCTATTTTATCTGGTAATGTTTTGTATCCATTTTAAAATCTAACACGAGCCTTTACTATAAAGATCTTTTTTCGATAACCTATGTTCTTTTGAACATCTGTCCAAAGATTCAAAGATTTCGAATATCAGAAAACTTAAAATGCTGGGCAAGATACAATCTTATTTAGAAACCGCTATTAGTTAGATGATTGGTGGGTTTAGGCTACGGAAATAAAAAAAAAGTTTCCTGTAAATTGTTATGAGGGGAAGTTATTGTAACCACAAATGTATATACTACAAATTACTATTACAGTTTGAATTACATGGCGTAGAATTTTATAGTATTGTATTACAAAATCGTCAAATCTCAAACTTTTAAGAATTCTTCCAACCAGCGTAATCTTCTTTGCATTCAGCATAAAAAAATACATACAGTAATTTTTTTAAAAGATGTCCGATCAAGGGCATCTGTATCATGACCGAATTAATAAATAGGCAAACATTTATCTCTTTCTTTTGCAAAGGCTATAAGAGTGTGCGATAAGGATGGATATAACACGCTTGTCTTTCAAAAATTCATATTGTTTCAACTAAGTTAGGACATTCCACTTTAAAACGATGCTCGTTGTTGATAATACTTTCTCTGTAACGTAAGTTTATTTATTAATTCAGATACATTACCTTGATTCATAGCCGTACTAATAATGTTATTTTATGTCAGTCACTGACACTGACATTGTCATTATCTTATTTTTAACATATTTGGTTTTACATTTGCTTATAAACTTATCAGTTGACTTATTTTTGAATGTTTTTACTGTTATATATATTTTTATAATAATAAAATAACAGTAGTATCTTACGTACCCTCATAAAACTAAGCAAACGACACTACTGAATTTGTCATAATGGGCGGAGCAAAAATCTGAATTCATACAATTCGTAGACGACCTTGATCGGACATCTTTCAAAAATTTTACTGTATATATATATATGTTCATTTTATTTTGTCTACTATTGCTATTTCGAGAACTATAAGAGCTACGAAGTCTGTTAAATTAGCAATAAAAGTGACATTTTATAAACTGTTAGCTGTCAAAAAATTGCACTTTTAACGTCAATCGGCAAAAAAAATTCTATCAGTGGTTCTCAAAATATGAGATACAACTTTCTTATTTTAAATGGGAGCCTATATTTTTTATTCGCTTATTCGATTCAGTATTTTTTTCTAAATTCAACGATGTCCATATGTACCTACTACTCTAATATTACAAAATATTTGAAAAAATGTAAATGAAAACTATGCTGATTTAATTTAAATCTGATTGTAATAAGACTGCTTTGAGTAAAACAATTGAATATTTTCATTATTTTGTTTTATGTTAATTGTAGTACAATGCCAAAACAAATGTTTCGTATACTTTCCCAGTGATAAGATGATTTTTTTATACTCCGATGTGTAAAGTTGATACTTTACACACTGTAGACAATGTCTAAAATAAACGATTTTCGTATTATATTTTATTTACACATTACAGAGCTACCACCATCAATACACGTTTGGCATTTAAATTTCTTACCTAAATTTAGTTTTTTTCTATACATTCTTGTTGGTAATAGTGACAGAACTACCGTATTCAACTTCAGATCTGTTATCTGTTAAATGTGAACTCGGTATTTGCTGTGTTCAAATTGTCGTCTGCTTGTATGTCAAATTCCAAATTTGTTTCAGGAATTATTTGACCTCATGACATAAAGATTGTGTTTGCACTCTTGTTGCATAAATAACTATTATTCACGAAGAAAAGCTTGATATGTATGAAGTTTATATATATATATATATATATATATATATATATATATATTCTAGCACTTTTATTACTATCTTATTAATAAGAAAATTGTATCCCGTATTTGAGAACCACTGGTTGAAAAAATATTTTTTAGTCATTGTAACAGTCTAGTAAAATAGAAAAAAATTAAATGTTTAATTAAAACTGTATCCTTAAAAATATTTTAATAAGATTTGGTAAACGTATAGTTTACAGTGAACAAAATTTATTGGTAAAGTTGTTGACACAGTGTTTTATACTCATTTTTGGGTATGGATGACGGAACATTTGAAAATGAAACACCAATTTTCTATTTGTGTCCAAATAGTTTAGCTGTAATATTGGTAACAATAATTGTTATTCTTAGTAATAAATATATGATACAATTATTAATAATATATTATTCGTTTTGAAAGGTAATTATAAAATAAATTTAGTTTATTTATTTATATGATTAATGTATTAAAATATAAATGTTTTATATCAATAATAGTAGTAATTTAATATCATTTTCTCCATTGTAATAAACGTTTAGTGCGAGCTAATTATTATATTTTTTATTCATATTTTTAATCAAGAAAATATTTTTATTGCTGATACAATGGTAATATAATGACATGTTTTTCTGTAACATATAATTCTAGAAAACTTCATTAAATATTATAATATTTTTATATTGTCAACAACAACTGCCACCATTTTTTCACGACACGCTTGATGTTATTTATTTATACCATTAGGACCTGTCGATATCAATTTTCAATTTACCAATAGTGTAAGACATTTCAAGACTTATTTGTCATCATTTTTCCCTCAGAAATTGAAATAACAATATCTAATTTATTATCGTAATTTCGTATCGAGGTAGTAATTCCTCATAAAATATGTAAAAGAAAAAAACACCTGGTATAATGATGATGACTTCTTTTCAATATATTACTGTCTAGTATTATTGTAAATGAAAATAATAATTGGACTGTTGATTAACTAGTTGTTAATTGTTTCAGATGGTAACGAGGTTACTAAGAAGATCGGTAAGGTATTTTTTTTTGTGTATGGTTCCAGTGCATATATGATTTATTAAATAATCAGGGTAGTAAATATGTGATAGTTTTTAATCATTTTTATTAATAATAATAAAAATATAATACGTAACATTTTTATTTCAAAAATAAATAAAAAAATCTGTTGTGGCCAGCCCAATACCTTCCGTCAATCCTGTGTATTATGTACAAATTCTATACATAAATTTTCTTGTATAAGATCCTATATTTCCAATAAAATTATTTTATAAACAAACTATGCAAATTGTAATTGACACTGATATCTTCTATATTAGCGTTTTCCATTTGTTAGGAGTTGCTATTTTTTTTACTCATTTCTGTTTTGTGTGTCGTCCTCATTCAGTTCATTTTCTTTCAAGTCTTCCGCGATACAGTCCTTCCATCTTATCTTTGGTCTTCCTTTGTTTCTTTTACCTTCTACTACTAAGCTATTCATTTTTCTTCAAATACAGTTTTCATCTCTCCTCATGGCACGTTCAAACCAATGTAATCGTCCTTATTGTATCTTTCTAGAAATTTCTATCACCCGAGCCATTTCCCTTATACTTTAAATCATTACCTATCTTTTCGTGTCTTCCGTAACATCTGAATATATTAGCAGTTTCCATGGTTATCATAGCTGGCTGACTATGAAATTTAATATCTTTTTAATCTTTTAACTGTATATCTATTGAATATGAAGCATAAAGTGCAATCCAATCGTATAAGAGAATAACATAGTCTTTAAAATATAATAACAATAAATGTCCATAAATGATGCTTTTTTCAAGAAAAACTGTTAAAAGTTGCAAATGAGGGTATTTTCGATGTACCAATTATAACCAAAATCTAATGATGTCTGTATATGAATCTAAACTCGAGAAATACGAAAAAAAAAAAAATTTTGGAATTGTGGTAATGGAGTTATGCGATCTGAAACGATCGTCACAAACACACACACACGCGTACACACACACACACACACACGCATACATACAGGTATCATGGTAATTTTTTTTTGACCAAAAACAATATCTTCCGTCACCTTTACCTAAGGAAAGTAATATATTAATGTAAAAATTGTTCTAGTCAAATAAATACGTATGTATATTACTGTACTAAAAAGTGTATTATACAAAAATAAATAAATGTACACAGAAGTATTTAGGGGTTGTTAAAAGTTTATTATTATTATCATCATCATCATCATCATCAGTTACAACTGTTTAAAATTGAAAAAAAAATGTATTTGACACCAAAAAATAATTTTTGTTAACTTACCAAAAATCAAATTATTCATGATTTTTTTTTCAGCAAATTTAAATTGGTAACAATTGATCACTTGATAAATAAAATAGGTAATGATAAGTTTTTTTTTATTTCTAAAAGTTTTGTTTTTACTTTAGCCCAAACTAACATAGGTATCTAGTTTTGTCATATATTGGTGTCTTATCATTACCTATTGATTTCAGTAAGGTATTAAAAGTAATAGTAATAATTTTATTTTGAAATATACAAATACAAAATTAAAATTCTTTAGCCCATATTACAAGTACAGTTTTATAAAAGCGTGTTTATGAAGCGCACATTTACATTATTTTCGTATAACGAATGTGCTCTATAAAAGCGCTTTTTTATAAAAGTGCGCTCGTAATACGGGCCAATATTTTGTATATTGCTAGCTAAATGATGTCCATTTCTTTTCAATATTTAATGAAAAGAAATCACAGCACAAAAAAGAATGAAAATATTGTTAAGTAGCTGATAAATTGTAAAAAAATATCTAGATATTTATTTGTTTAAACAATTAAAAAAATCAAAAGCGAAACATCTCAAAAACCCTCACCCTCCACCAAATTCTCGCTCCCCCCTCTTCCTTGGCTAATTACCCTCCACAGCTACTTGTGTTATTTTGAGTGATTTATCTCCTTGCCCATCTACAAATTAGCTTACCCAGCATCCGACTCCATACTTGCCATTTGATTGGCTGCCTCATTGTAAGCTCCTCCCCTATTGGCTGGCTCCTCCTTTTGCCACCACTACGATTTTCCGATTGAGCTACCCTCAGTCGACAGTGAGTGCTCGTGTGAGTGCCATGGATCGGGAAGATACAGCGGGGTTGTTACAGGGTTATGGGTTTATGGAGAAGAGCGGGAACAATCAAGGACCCCGACATACGATAGACCAGATTTTGGGACTCAGGAATAGGGAGGAGGAAAGGAGTGAAACTCCCGGAACCGGAGAAAGTGCTGGTAAGTTTGCATATTTACCAAAATATAGAATTTTGTATACTGAGGGGTACGATTTACTTTTTATATTCATTTTGCTAAAAACGATGCCTCACGATTTTTGTATGCTGTACACAATTTAGTCACAGACTGGTATTTTGAATACCGAGATTTCGTAGTGGTAACGTCTCAGTTTTTCATATAACGAATGTTCCGGGTTATAATCCACGTAGGATATAGATATTTGTGCCTTTGTCATCTCATCTTTGTCAACAAATATTAAGAAAAACAATGCTTCCTAGAAAAACTATGTCATCTTTGAGGGCTTTCGAGCCGGATAGCATCACATTAATAGTGTAAATCTACATGAAATTATTTAAAATATAGCGTATTTTTTTTCCCGTTCAGTAGTTTAGACATGAATTTTCTTCTGCTCTGTCTGGAGATTTTTATGTACCACTCTTACACGGCTAAAAATAGAAACCTGCGTATTAAAAATTTGGAATCAACATAAAATTCTCTGCAAAAATTTTTCCCGTTGAGCTGTTTAGACATGACAGGGTGTTAAACATATTAATTTTCTCACAAGTTTTCAGTACTTTTGTTCTCTGTTTGCACTTTTTTATCTACCACTCCTACACGGTTAAAATAGCAACCTACGGGTTAAAAATTTGATATCTACATAAAATTCTTTAAAATATGGCTTTTCAATTTTTTTCCCGTCGTGTGATTTTGATATAACAGAGTGTTAAACATATATGAATATTCTCACAAGTTCTCAGTACTTTTGTTGTGTGATCTTTAGCAATGTAAACAATCTTTTAATAAGAAAGCCCTTTTAAAAAACTTTATATTTTAAGCATAGATCGATATTCGATCCATATTATATTAATCAAACAAATAGACTAAACTACCATCAATAGGTCGCATGATTTCAACAAGTTCAAAATATATAGAGCGGTTTCATTTACGTTTAATATTGATTCATGCCACGGGTGTCACAATTTTGAAGACTTACGCACAGTAGATGGGATATTGTACAATACATTACTTTACAGTCTTCCATTTTTTTAAATTTTTATGATGCGCCTCCACCTTTTTTGTTAAAATATTCACAATAACTACTTTTTATAATACTTCCATTCTATTCGGAAACTATGATAAGTATAACAAGTAAATTAACTATTCGTAATTATATTTTCATTAAATCAAGATCAATTTCATGCCTTGTGCGATAAATATTTAATTACTAAATCAAGTAATTAGTACGAACAATAAGGTATCACCCTATTCTAATTACTCTTGTTATAAGTTTGAATATTTAATATATTAATGCAGCGTTTCACGAAAGGTTTAACACGAAGAATAAATTAACATATAATAATAATTATAATCATAACGATAATAATAAAAAGTATGTCAAAAAAAAAATTGAGGGAGAACATTGTTTTTTAATGTTAAATGTAAATATGTATTGTTGCAAATTAATACAAAAACAAATTTAATAACAGTATCCTTCCCTTCGTGATCGTGAAAGCTACGCGCGTGACCGCCTCACGCTCCACGCAATTAAGAAACAAGCTTACAGCTCGCGTGATTCCAAGGGCTGCTTGATTAGACCGTTTTCATAATACTGAATGAGCATAATGCTAACATATAATTGATATAATTATATGAGTTATTAAAGGGGTTTATCGCGAAACATGCTTTAAATAATTACTTGCTTTATATGGCTGTGAATTTTTATTATTAAGTGTAATTGCCGACTTAGTCTAGATGCTATATAGATTTTTTTCAGAAATTTATATGTCGTGTTTTATTTAAAGAAAGAAATGCAATAGTATATTTTTTTACTCAGCCATAATTGTTAGCAGCACCGTTTAGTTTAGTTTTTTTTCTTCAATAATTCAAATAATGTTTCGAATTTTGAATGACTCAATAGTGTCCATAATGGTGCATTCTCCACGCCAGCAATGAGTGTCATCATCATTACCGAAATCTGTGTACAAAACAGATTGCAATAGGTAATACGCCGAGATGATACTGCAATTTTCATTCGCATTTCATAGCATTTATGTTAAAGGAACAGAAAGATTATTTTACTGTACAAAGTAAGCAGGAAATCCATGGAATGTATATCTCTACTTCCACGGAGCGGCACAAATAATAATGCGTTGGTATTCAATGTAAAAGCATGCAGCGACAGTATGTGCCGCTTTGTCATAATTACGATATTTATAATTTTGTTGCTGGACCCGAGAGAGTTAATTTTACTGACTATAACATTCATGAAGTGTCTTCTTCATCCTGTTGTCTTCTCTGTCAGCTTCATCCTTGATGTCTTTATTATTTTCTGTCTTCTTCATTGTTGATTTCCTTATTATCTTCTTTATCTTCTTCATCCGTAATGTCTTATTTGTCTTATCTGTATTCTTCATCCATAAGGCTGGTTTATGCAAATTTTCATAAGGAATAAGGAATAAAACATAAAATAGAAATGTGTAATCATAATATATCCAATCGTTTATGCAGTTTTGATATGAAACATAAACATAATATACATAAAAATTATACATAAGAAATGAGCAAATTTTATTTCTTATGTCTTATCCGTATGTGTTATGCCAAAACGGCACTAGTTCCTGATTGAAATAGGTTAATGTGACATTGTTTTCGACTTGTATTTTTAATTATTACTTTTATATAGTTCCAGAATGTATCCCGATAGATAAATTGAAAGGCAATATGGAATGCAAGATATTTTTTTAAAGAGTTTATGTAAATTGCAT
Organism: Harpalus rufipes; assembly: GCA_951394225.1. Lineage (NCBI taxonomy): Eukaryota > Metazoa > Arthropoda > Insecta > Coleoptera > Carabidae > Harpalus > Harpalus rufipes. The sequence goes on from OX596291.1 coordinate 14,693,142, forward strand.
AAACTGAATTTATCAGCATGTGTTATGTATTATCACTATGTTTTATTTTTATCCTTATGAAAAGTTGCATAAACCAGCCTTAAATGTCTGTATTTTTATTGTTTTCTCTGTCTTCTTCATTCTTGATGTCTTTATTGCCTTCCCTGTCTTATTTATCATTGATATCCTTATTGTCTTCTTTGTCTACCTCATCCTTGATATCCTTATTGTAGATTATTTTTCGGCTGCCCATAAAACTTGCCTTGCGGTGAGCCACGAATGATGTGTTGTCTGTTTGTAAATGATGGAGGATCCATATTCTGGTTATCGCTTTTGGGACCTCTCCATTTAATGTACAGAAAATACCATAAAAAAATAAATATATAAAATATATTTCCCCAGAGGGAAAATATTTTTCAAGGCATCCATCATTAAGTTGATATTTATGATCCAGTTTAACGAAGTGAGGCATACATCCAATTTACAAACAATACCCGATCCAATCACCTAACTAAGGAATATATCTCTACGCATATAGACGTCTATATAGCGTACGGCGTACGGTATAAGAATTATTGACATCGCGCTAATTTGACGTGCGTCCGTAAGACATGGAATTACGGCTGATAGGATTACAAGATTGACAAATAGGATGAAGAAAGATTAATTGAGTATTAGCGGCCGAACGCTCGGCTGTCGCGCAATCATATCGGCTGTCGCATTAGGATTACCACGCGAGAAAGGAGACAAACACGTAGTTCGCGATTGGGCCAATTTACTAGAGGTGCCTTATTATATACCAACTACTGAAATGAAGATGGAATTACTTTATTTTCAACATACCTCTTTTAGCTTTGATAACGAATTTATTAGTTCTATTCATTTTTTATCTTCCGTCACCTTTAGGTAAGGAAGGTATTGTCTTAGGTCAAAAAATTCATTGATGAGTTTATAGTGAATAAGCATGTTTTAGTCCCTATAATACGATTTTACCATTTTTACGATGATGTCTATATATATATGTATGTGTGAGTGTGACGAAAGTTTCGGATTGTATAACTTCAATACCACGGTTTAAAAATTATAATTTTTTCGTAATCCTCAAGTTTACATCCAGAAGAACAACTTATTAGATTTTGGTTATAAGTGGTGAACCGGAAGTAATCTCATTTGAAGATTTAACAGTTAAATTTGATTTATTGACATTTAACGTTATTGTAACTTAAAGAATATATTATTTTCTATACGATTTGATTGCATTTTATACTTCATATTCAATAGATATAGAGTTAAAGAATTTTAAAGAAATTAAATTTTATATATCAGCCAGCTATGCTAAACATGGAAACTACTAATATATTCATATAATTCAATTTGACAGAGTCAGTATAAATAAAAAAAAAATTAATGTGGCAGAGATGAGCATGTTGAAGTAGATGTTGGGGAAGACACGGAAAGATAGGTAAGGAAATAACTCTAGTGTTACAAGTTTCTAGAAAGATACAAGCGAGATGATTACATTGGTTTGAAAATGTCGTGAGGAGAAATGAAGAATATATTGGAAGAATGAATAGCTTAGTATTAGAAGGTTGAAGAAACAGAGGAAGACCAAAGATAAGATGAAAGGACTGTATTGCGGAAGACTTGAATGAAAGGAACTGAATGAGAACGACACGCAAATAGAAATGAGTGGAAGAAGAAAATAAAAAATAGCGACCTTTAACGAATGGGAAAAGCTAAAGAAGAAGAAGATGTTAGTGTTAAGTTTTTACTGGGAATTTAAAATCTTTTGCAAGAAAATTTATGTATGGAATTTATACATAATACACAGTATTGACGGAAGGTATTGTGCTGGCCACAACAGATTTTTTTTTGTTGAGCTAGATTGGTCAATGAGCTACAGAAAGAATAATTCTTTACCGTATATGACATTTTTTTTTCATACATTAGGACTCAACTTTTTTAATACTATATTTATAACCTACAAATTGGCATTTATTCTCACAACATTACTCCTTCCACTGAACTGAATGGCTCGGATCATTTTGGGTTTATTTCACGGGCGATGCAGCATCAGTAAGGAGGGATGTGAGTATACTTAGTACCGTTCAGTTCAATTAGGAGAAAGAGAACATTTTACTGAGTTTATCTGAAGTGAGCTAAGACGAACTAAGATTTTTTCAAAAAACAAAACAGCTATTGTGTTGTGAAATTTAATGCTGATATATCTTTCGATATTATCGATAATTATTCAACAAAGTATTCTTGCCAGCGAAAATTATAAATGAATTAGTTGGAAGCTTTTAACCAATGACAGATATAATTAAGCCATGGCCGTCTTTTGTTTTAGATTGTTAAATAATTTACCGGCAAATTGGATGTTCTATTTTTATTTCTATATGAAATGGTTGAGTAGTTTTTATTGGTTAATAGATTATAACTGTTATAAATCGAATTAGAAAGATTAGAGTTTTATTATTTTTGGTCACGAACGACTATACGAGTAATGGTCTATATTTTACAATAATTTAAGTGGGTATATGGAATGTTTTAATAATACAAAAGGATATCTTTTAAATCGGTAAAATCACTATATAATTGTATAATAGAGTGAGTACCAAGCCACCATATGTTTCACATACAATGCATTGTATGTATGTATACTTGAAATTCACCCTCTTACGACTACACATACACATAGTTAAGATCTCCCGGCTCGAATGTAATTCCGAGTTATCAGATTGCCTGTTTCTGTTACATTTTAAACCCTTGTTAATTTTAACTCTGTTACTTTTTTTTAAGTCTCGGTTAATACTCATTTTCAACATAAATATTTTAATATAAACTTAATAAGCTCTTGAGTGCATGCAAGCATTAATTAAACTTTTGATGTAATGCAAAATTAAAGTTGTAATTATTTAAAACAATTTCTAGCGAAGTTGGAAAACGTAATTAAAAAGAACGGGAGAATAAATTATTAATTTTACAGATAGTGTGCTATGGAATTTGTCTCTTTGTAATTTAAAATAAATTATACGATAAAAAACGGACAAGTTTGTTTAATTTATTATTCAAAATAATTTGTTTATTTTTTCCGTATCATGTTGGGGAATTTTCTAGCTTTTTTATCTTTCAATCTATTATGAAATGAAATTAAGTTATGACTTAAGTTTTATTTTAATTAATAAGTACCTAGTACTTAATAATTGAAAGTGCGTGCTAAACAATATTAATAATAACTTGACACTTGCCCGATAAAGATGACTAATTTTTTACCTTCCGTCGCCTTAAGGTAAGGAATGTATTGTTTTGGGTAAAAAATTCAATAGTAGCTTGTAATGGATACGCACGTTTTGGGGTCCCTAGAATACGAATTTACTGTTTTTACGATGTTGTCTGTATGTGTGTGTGCATGCGTCTGCCTTTATATGTGTATGTGTATGTGACGAACGTTTCGGATCGCATAACTCCAATACCAAAATTCCAAAATTTATATTTTTTTTGTATTCCTCGAGTTTAGATCCATACGATTTTGGTTATAATTGGTCCACCGGAAGTAGCCTCATTTGCAACTTTTAACAGTTTTTCTTGAAAAAAAGCAGGTAAATATCATTTATTGACAATTACTGTTATTATAAATTAAAGAATGTATTATTCTCTATACGATATGATTGCATTTTATACTTCATATTTAATAGATGTAGCGTTAAACAATTATAAAAATATTTAATTTCATAAATCAGCCAGCTATGCTAACCATGGAAACTGCTAATTTATTCAGATAATTCATATTGACAGATGTCGGTATAAATGAAAAGAAAATGAATGTGGCAGAGATGAGGATGTTGAGATTAGATATTGAAAAGACACGGAAAGATAAGGTAAGGAATTAAAGGATAAGGGAAATGGCTCGAGTGATAGAAGTTTATATAGAAAGATATAAGAATAAGAGAGACCATTACATTGGTTTGAACATGTCATGAGGAGAGATGAAGAATATATTGGACAGCTTACTAGTACAAGGTAGAAGAAACAGAGGAAGACCAAAGATAAAATGGAAGGAATGTATTGCAGAAGATTTGAGAGAAAAGGAACTGAATGAGGACGACATGCAAAACAGAAATGAGTGGAAGAAGAAAATTAAAAAATAGCGACCCCTAACGAATGGGAAAAGGTAAAGAAGAAGATGTCAGTGTCAAGTACAATTTGTATAGTTTGTTTATAAAATAATTTTACTGGAACTGTATGATCTTTTGCTAGAAAATTTATTTATACATAATACACAGGATTGATGGAAGGTAATGTGCTGGCCACATCAGATTCTTTTCCTAATTTCTTGATTATTTGTTACCGGAACTGCATTATAACTTCTTAAGGAAGAACACCACTTCCGTTTTCGTGCGTGAAATGAACTAAAACAAACTAATGATTATCCTAAGTAAAAGACGTTGTCAGCAAAATTATATCAAGATAGAAACCTAATTTAGTGTTTCATAATGTCACGCATTTTAAAAACTTAGTATATAATAAATTGACGTAATCTCCTACCTTTAAAGATCGACTATTTTTGTTGTGTAGATTGTTAATGAGACATTTCCTGGATTTTTTTTCAGGATTTGCTCATTAAATTTTGTTCAGGTGAGGTAATTAATTTTTAAATAAAATTAATTGATTTTCAATTTTCCTAATATAATTACGGAAAATTAATAAATTTTTACTTGACTGCTGAAACTTTTTATATTTATATTACATTTTTTTATCATAAAATTATGCGTTTGCGTGTTTATGGTGCTTTCTCCACAGCAGCTGTACAAATAGAAGTTGATTGGCACATCCAGAAATGGGTAGTAAACACTTCATATAACATCAACGACAATACAAGTCGCTGTTTTCAATTATTTGGATTAAATTTGGAGTCCCAACGTAATTAATTTTGTGAGAACAAGATTATAAGTATCTAGGTCTGCGTAAATACGATTGAAAGGATAGTTGTATGTTTTAGGTACTAAATTTATACAATACAAAAATTAAGAATCAACTTATGATTTTTTGTCCCGGCAGTAGTGAATAATGTCGTTAATGTTATATAAAATGTTTACTACCCATTTCTGGGCCTGTCAATCTGCTTCTATTCGCAAGGCTGTCGGAGAAAGAGTACCACAGCCAAGACCGAAAACATGACGTAAGCAAAACTACGGCTACACTGCATTGTACATTGTGAGTTAATTCAAAACGTTCAAAAACTGAAATCACCTAATAGGCGCGAATTTTGTGCGTTAGGTTAAAAAATGTAATGTGGCCAGCACATGACCTCCCGCCAATTCCATGTTTGAAATAACAAGCTTTAAGTAAACAAAATCTAATTTATTGTTTCAACAAATAGAAAAGTTTGTAATACGAAATTTTAGATTGTATTTTATTGTTTTTCCTTGAAATTCTGTTAAGGGCTACCACATCCGTTTTATCATATATAGTCAAAATTTAATAAGTTGTTTCCAATCATAAGTTTTAAGTACCAAGAGAGAAGTCTTGGATTTTATTTTAATATATTTTTTAAAGGAAATCTGTTCAGAGCTTCAACTAAAGTACTACATCCGGTTTATCAATTTTAGTAAAAATCTAATATGTCGATCTTATTAATACAAAAGTCTTATAAATAACAATTTTGAAAAGTTTTGGAATATATCATTATATATATTTTCACGAAAATCTGTTCAGAGCTTCAAGTAAAGTATCATTTTCGGTTTATCAAGTTTCACCAAAATTTAATAAATATGAGATAGAGAATTTACTCTTCTTCTTTTAGCAAGAACAAAAATTATCAAAAAATTTAGACGATTTTTTTTAAGAATCTGCTACTTCCAGTTGGCTAATTATTACCAAAACCTTTTCAGCTCTTCCCAGTAATATCCGATTGAGAAATACGTAGGTAGTTAAACAGATATTAAGTATTATAGTTTTTGAGAAATCGTCCTTCCAACATCCCACACACACACATCCACACACACACACACACACACACACACACATACATACACACACACATCCACACACTCACACACACATACATCCACACACACAGACATCATTGTAAAAATATTTAAATCGGATTGTAGGGACCTTAAAACGTGCTTAATCATTAAAATCTAGATATGCGATTTTTAGCATGAATTCAATTATTCAATACCTCCCTTAGCGAGAGGTAAAAATGTTATGGGCGTCAAGTAAAGTACCACTTCTCGTTATCAAATTTTATCCAAAATCTAATCAACTGTTTATATAAATGTAGGAAAATAAATTTTTGGAAGTTTGATATGAGTTATCGTGGAAGAAAAAAATCGTCGCACGCACGCACAGATATCATCGTAAAAATGGTAAACACGTATTGCGGAGACCCTAATTGCTTACTGAAAACTCACTAAAGAATTTTTGGACCAAAAATATTTTCTCCACTACCTATGTATGTGGGTTGGCGGGAGGTAAAAAAAATAACAAATAAATTTCGGTATTTGTAAGTTTACGTAAATCCACAAAGCATTGTGGCTTACTAAACATATTTGGTCTTTGTTGTGCAGTAATATAATAATTGGAATAACATATGTTAAAAAAAAAAATGTTAGGAAAAGTGAAATACCTTGGATATTTTTTTCCTCGCGTGTATCGTTAATTGGTCGTTTAAAACAAATGAATGAAATGAATTTCATTGGTTGAAAAAGGCGGAGCACAAACCAATTCGTCATTCCCATTTGAAATGCAAAAATATTACATTAGGTAATGCTGACAATTAATTTATAACGCGTGAACCGTCTTATCTTAAAAGCATCAGAGATAGAAATTAATCATGGCCTGCTTTAAATTGGTAATAAGTTTATAGTCGAGGCTCATTAGCGGCTGTTTGAGATCCATAGACGGCGATACGGGGGCGAAAAGGCATAGACGTTCGTCAGCGACTAAATTGAGCTACCTGGAAGTTATGAGATTGAGCGGTGATAAAACTAACGTTTAAGGATCGAAGACGACTTTGTTTGCAGATGCTCTTGAGGTTTCGCTTTTTAGAATTTCATTACCATAAAATTGTTTTTCAACTTCACTACCTTTAAAATAATAAAAGTGGTACAGAAAAATATGAACATATAAAAAAATTCAAATTGTTTGTAAAGGTAAAACCATTCAATTAATATAGAGAATTTTATGGTGACAAAATTACATTTAATTTCATCGTTCTGTTATTGCTTAAACTTTGCAACCAAAATTTTAGCTCGACAGTTTTACCGGCCATCATCTTTAGGTAAGGAAGGTATTGTCTTTGGTCAAAAAATTTCATAGCAAGTTTCTAAAGAATAAGCAAGTTTGGGGGTCCCTAGAATACGAATTTACTATTTTTACGATGATATCTGTATGAGTGTATGTGTGTGTGTGTATGTGACGATCCTTTCGCATCGCATAACTCTAATACCACGATTCCAAAAATTATAATTTAATGCTGGAAAGACACGGAATGAGAGGATAAGGGAAATGGATCGAGTGATAGAAGTTTCTAGAAAGATACAAGAGAGACGATTATATTGGATTGAACATGTCATGAGGAGAGATGAAGAATATATTGGAAAAAGAATGAATAGCTTAGTAGTAGAAGGTTGAAGAAACGGCGAAAATTCAAAGATAAGATGGAAAGGCGGCTGTATTGCGAAGGACTTGAGAGAAAAGTGGATGAAGAAATAGAAGAATAGTGACCACTACCGACTGGTAAAAGCTAAAGAAGAAGAAGATGTCAGTGTCAAGTACAATTTACATAGTTTGTTTATGAAATTATTTTACTGGAAATATACATATAATCTTTCGCAAGAAAATTTATATATCGTCACTCTAATTAGAAAACTTCATGACTCCAATTTTTATCGATATATTAAAGATCACATGATATGAGATCTCATTCTCATTAAAAAAAGTTTTTTTTTTCGTCTTGTTAAATTTATAAATTTGGTGTTACGAGGTTTTCTAATTAGGGTGACGATATAGAATTTATACATAATACACTGAATTGACAGAAGGTAATGTGCTGGCCACATTAGATTTTTTTAGTTACGAGTATATTTATTTTTTCATGTGTATGTATTTACATCACTCTTCATTCTTCACATTGCTATGTAATATTATTCTGTGATTGAGATGTAAGCATCATGTTGAACTGAAAATAATAACTAAATAATTAATTCTAAAAAAAAAATTATTAATTATTGTTTGTTTTCGGGCGTCCATTCCGGCTTCGATTTCCAGTCGCCGAAGTATTATGTATTATTATTTAATAAAAAATGTATACATCCATCACTTGCAATCTCGGGCTAGATTAATTATCACATTCCGCCAATTGAGGAGTGGAATCTAGCAAAATTTAATAGTTTTTTTTTTCAAGAATCTCACGTGCTAGTTGTTACGTTGGGAAAACTTTATAGGCCCTCGGTAAATAAAAGCCAAATTGTGCTCGCTTTTGAGGACGAATAAACAAGTTCATATTTCCAGATATACGCGATAAGCATGGTAGGATCGTGGAAGAAGACAGATAGACTGGGAGGGAAAGAGATAGTTATAGATCAGTGTCGCGGTTATGTTGTAGTAGATGTGGCATGACAATAGCTGGCTATAACTAATCCGTCTTCTTGGATGATTCTACCATGCTCACGTCACATGTCACATATCCTTTCCCCAAATTTTTAATATTTATTTTCTCGTAAAATACGAATAATTAATCGATTTAAAAAATACGTTTTTTTGTTGTCTAGTATCATATTATGTAAAAATTAAAATTTGGTCACATATCCCATTGGTGTAAAAAAAATTATGGCTTTACAGCGGAAATCTTGTGTAGTGATATCCATTGCTACATAATCTCTCTGTTTGACAGTGACAGCTAACAAACTGGCACTGGATTTTTGTAAAATGTTTTATTTAAAATGCACTATGCATGTCTTGTAACAACAACTAGTGTTAAGCATGGTGTTATTAGCTGCACTAAGTTAAAAACTATGGAAAACGGTATTAGAGTTTTGAACAGACTATATAAGAGTGGAAACCATTGGAATGAAAGTTGAAAGTACTATAACCATCTAAAAAGACACAAATTAAATAGTGTGTTATTGATGGTGTTTGTAATGTGTGATAATTCTTTATCTTTTCCGGAATTGAACCGGGATTATCAGGTAATTAAACGCACTTTACCCGTCACGCTTCTTGTACGTGACGTCGGGCGTCGTGACGCACCGCGTGTAAATCACGCGACGTTATTTACGCCGATTTAATGGTTTAAGTAAAGGCAACAACGAGACGTTATTTATTGTTCCACTAATTTATGCTTCGCTAAATGGGATACGATACTTTATAGAATACTAATAGAGTAGGCTGTCAAAATTTGGATTCTCCATAAAATTCTCTGTAAAAAATCTCATGTGACCAACACAATACCTCCCACCATTTATCTATGGGGTCTCGTTGCCGCGTGGCTGGTCGCGAATCTGGGGAATCCGATTCGATCCCGATCAACGCCAAATAATTCGAATTTTAAATATCATCGTCATTACCGAAATGTGTGTACCAATCAGATTAGCACACCCAGCAATGGATAATATGCCGTGATAATATATTTATTTATTTCTTTATTTAAATACATACCTGCATATTTACTAATGCTAGAAATTATGTATATTAAGTTCCTTTCCATATAACTATTGTTATATTTACAATTTTCCTTTTTAAACGTTACTATTATTAACTTGAAATGATTATTTTTTTGACAGTTACATACATTTGAGCTGAACTATGTAACCATTGAGATGTGTTTAAAGCATAAGCTCCGAGATATAATTTTTATGTTATTTTATAAATTTATCCACAAAATATATAGAAAAAGTATTAAAGCAATCCTGTAGAAAATGGAATAATCTTTCATTTTTATAATAACAAATTGCGAAAAAATTATATTTAAAGCTGTTTTTTGAAGAAACACTATCTCGGGCTTCAAGTAAACTGCCATTTCCGGTTATCCGATTGCCACCAAAATCTAATGGCTTCTTTCCATATTAGAATAAGTAATACTTGGTTTCAAAACTTTCTGAATGGTAGTATTTCAGTTAGAACGTAAAGAGGATCCACGCACACACACACACACACACACACACACACACACACACACACACACACACACACACACACACACACACACACACACACACACACACACACACACACACACACACACACATACACACAGACATCATCGTGAAAATGTTCAAAGTGGATTCTAGGAACCTTAAAACGTGGACATTTACCAAAATCTCGATATGCGATTTTTAGCACGATCCTTATACCTCGGGAGGTAAAAATGATATACAACAATTTTGGCTGCAGATTGATAATTGCAGAACGATGGAACTAAATGTAATAATTTTGTCTCGTATGGACTTATTTAACAATTTCTAGTTGTTTACGGTTGAAGATAGAAAACTTTTCTAACCACTCTCTATTTATCACTAATATTGATTGCAACATATCGATCTATGAAACAATTTAATCTTCTGGCTGAAAGCGTGACATCGTCCTAAGAGTTTTTAAATTAAATAACGTTTTACATTATATGCCCTATGCACACAAAATCGCTCGCTTACCCCTAGCCCCAGAACAAGGGGAGTTAATAGCTTTCTAAGGGTGGAATTTCAAATTAATAAACTGTATCTACCACAGAGAGTACATAGGCTGCCACGCGCTACAAACATCACTGATAAAGGGCAGGATTTAATTAAGTATTTTATTTTGTGAATTAAATGTCAATTTGATGTGTTCTTCTTGTGAAAATTGTAGAAAATATTGCTTTACAATTTGTTGTGCAGTAATTATACTCGTACTAGTCGTGCAATCATTTTGAAAATTTAATTATCTAAATAAGAATTACACAAACTATATTTCTGTTCGTGAATGATATAATTCTGTAACCCTATGAATTTAAATAACATTTTGGTTGGCTTAGGTATAACTGCTTTATTTCCTTAAATTCTGTTATCTAGATCTATATCACGCAACCTCTTTTATAACACAGTAGGGTAGTACAGTTGTAGTCATTTGAAAAGTGTTGCATTGCATTTGACATTTGACAAAGTTCATGTTTTATAAATTACAATACCGAGGCTATTTGGCGAGCAATTTACATTTATATTACGGAAATTCTTTACTTTTGTTGACACAAATAATTTGCTTACCTATTTAAATAATAGCTGTAACTACTTAACAATTTTACGAATATTTGTTTATTTTTCTTTAAAAATTTAAGAGCCAGGGAAAAAAAATGAATGTCACATAATGTGTATTTTTCACTACACGAATTTTAAAGTTTGATACCCCATATACTATTTTTGGAATGACAAAATGTATTCAATTTCAGGCCAAAACTCAGATTGGTCATTTCGTAACATTGTTATACAGGATATTATATTTTAGTGGACCCAGCAAATATCTTGCTTATTTATTAAGTTAGTAATTTTTCTTGAAAAAACGCAGTGAAATATGATTTATTGACATTTAACGTTATTATAACTTAAAGAATATATTACTTCACATTCAATATATATAAATAAAAAAATATTTCATCACGGCATATTACCAGGCGTCACCTCACGGGCACTCAATGCTGGCGTGGTGAATGCGCCACTGGGGTCAATTTTGTGCCATTAAAATTCGATGTAATTTTTGGCGTCGGTCGGGATCGAACCCGGGTCCCCAAATTAGCAACATGTAAGCTACTTGAGAACGTATGCACATTCATGATACTACTGGATTATTTTACGTGATTGTAAAGCAAATTTGATGTACTTTTCAAATTTGTAAAAAATATAGTATCTTCCATTTGAAATTTTAAAGTTGATATTAATTACTAATAAACCGGAAGTTGTATCATGAATGTACATCCGTCATCAAGTAGCTTACATGTTGCTGTATAAATCATGGTATATGAAAGAAATTACTAACTTAATAAATAAGCGAGATATTTGCTGGGTGCATTAATATATAACATCCTGTATACACAGATGGGTCGAGTTTTAACTTACGTGGGACCTAATAGCATTTTACGTGTCCGACTACCGAATCTAGTAGGCAAAAATGATGAAAGTCCATAAACTCACATATTTTTTAAATTCAACGTTATTGGTTCTGTAACGTTGATAGAACATTTCAATCTGCACCAGTTTCATAACTTTGCAGTTTGTTCTTTTTTCTCTACATCAGTCACTCGTCCAAACTTTTTGCGCCGTTTCGTGGTTTTATTAATAAGTAGATTATGATGTAACCCAGTAGTTAATTTTTAGCAATTGGTTAAAAAAAATTCCAATAGATATTGATTTTACAACTAAAAATCCAATTTTTTGTTATTACATACTTAGGCTAATTTTTTTTTACCGGTTTCAGGATATTAATGACTCTATTCTGAGCAAATGGGTAAGTCTCATAGATCTGTAAATAAAGAACAAAATTGCAACGAAGCTACCACTCCTATGTATAATTTTATGTTAATCAACAAAAATAGATGCGTTTTTATCAGGTTTTTACAGATTTACAAAATTGTAAAACTCACAGATTTGTTCAGAATTGGCCCATAAGCCTTTGTTTAGATATAAAAAGTAGGCTGGTATAACTAAGTAATAACTGTATATGTTCGATAATATTACCATATTAACATGTCAACAACAGTCTAAATGAAAATAAAATAAAATGAAAGTATAATGTTCTTCATTAATACATACAGATTAGTGTTAGTGTATCGTTCTTAACACAGTTTACTTTAGATCTATTTGTTTGTCTTACTTTAAACATGTAGAAGTACTCTGATATTTTTCTCTTATTCGCTTAGATCAGATTTGAGCAATCAATCGGAGCGTATACAAACGAACGTAATTTTTGTGTAATGTAAGGAATTTATTGTCAAAACTTTCTTTAGAACTCTCTATCATCACGAAACAAATATTTTGTAAACATTGATCTTTTGATTAAAAACGAAATAATAAATGATTGAGATTGAAACAACCTAATTGGGCTTGCTCTTTCTTACTCCTCCTTTCTACGTGGAGTAAGAAAAATCATGATCTAAACAGAGATGAGCAATTGCTCGATTGAAACCAAACAAAATTCAAATAATGATCTGTGACAAACGAACGCGAATTTCCGCATGGAGTAGAAAGAGTAAGACAAACGAACAGACCTTTTGTTCTAAAATAATAAACGTAAGGAATAAAGCACATAATTTGAATATTTGTCATATTGACATGACAAAATAATTGTTCTGTTTATCAGAGCATTCTGAAAGTAGCAATAATGAGAGAATTTCATAAAATAATATTTATTGGTTGTCGTATTTTAGAGCAATGCTCTTTGAATTTTTTGTACGATATTTAATAAATTAACTGAAGGTTTTGTACGGATTTGTAAGATCTTACTACCCCGAACAAGGTGCAAGGGTGCACCGATACGTTGGTATAGTAAGAATAAATGCTATTTGACTGAACTTTCGAGTAATTGTTAACACCTAATCCACATAACAGTCGATAAATTACCCACAATTTATTAATAATATCTTCACTTGCTGAAACCGATAAATTATTGAACAAACTACGTATGTTTTGAATCATAACAAGCCGTAGATGTCTTAAAATCCTTGCTCCACGAACTCGGATTTCACACCACATCTGCGGCAGTTATGATACTCATAACAATTCTAGTTATGTTAATAGCTATAACCAGTTGCTAAAAATTAACCACTGAGTTATAATTATCATCAATCACCACTGATACAGCTCGTACTGACCAGAAATCAGCCGACCAAGCTATGCTTGTGCATGGCGCTGTCGGATAGACATTCATTTTTTTATACCTTGACGCTTGGTCCTTCATTCTTTTTAGCTCTTGCATTGTAATTTCTAAGGTCTGCATCCTGAAACTGTTACTGTTTTTTCCCTCCTTTAAATATATAAGTAGGACCAATCATTTCATTTTACTAGAAGATGGACATTCATCCTTTTTCTCCTTCAATTGTTTTTAGCCTGTATTTAAACACAGTTTGATTTTTAAAGATGTTCAATAAAGGTCATGTCTATCATGAACGAATTCATATATTTATCTCACTCTTATTTACATTGAGAAGAAGTGCGTGCGACAAGGATGGATATAACACGCTTTCTTTCAAAAATTCATATTCTTTCGCCTAAGTTATGACATGCCATTTTAAAACGATGCTTGTTGTTGACAGCGCTGTCACTGTAACTTAAGTTCATTTATTATTTTGGATATATTAACTTGATTCATAGTCGTGCGTATAGCGTTATTTTGTCACTGTATTTTATTTTTGAATTTTGAATGATTTTACTGTTACATATATTCTTATAATAACAAAATAACAGTAGTATCTTATGTACCCCTATAAAAACTAAATAGTTACACGACACTACTAAATGTGAATGATCTTGATCAGACATCTTCAAAAAACTGTAAAAGTTTAGTACAGATTCCTTTAAATTGAAATGGTACATTTTTTGCACTGGGTGGAAGAAATTTAATAAAAAATCTGATCCTTCCTAAGTCGGCACGTGGTCATCAGAACATCTCCATTAGGAAAACAAAAAGAAGAAAATCATGGCCAACTAAAAGCCTGCTTATCTACGATCGGCTGTCGAAGAGAGCGTTCTGAGCATCAAGCAATTACCTTAAGTATATGTAAGCCTACCACTCATCAGTGACAGATCAATCTGGGCCCCGAACCACAACACTAAAACGCGCGCTGCTCTATTGTGAAGCCGGCTTTCACTCTAGCTTAATTAGCGCTCTGTCAACAAACATGATTAATTCACTAGCGTATTATTATCCATTGCTTGGATACAATTAATGTTATTACCGAAATTGGCTGCGTTGTTTAAAAAAATGATTTTTGTTTTTGAAGTGACGGGCGATCAAAGCTGACTTGGATTTTTTAATGAATTGATAGTTAACTTGTTATTAATTAAAACCAGCAGGGGGGTGATTCAATTATTTGGAAAAATTGTTCCTTTAACGAAATCGTTTAATGTCACCAAGAGACTCTTTGATGTTTATAACAAATTTATAATTTATTATAATCTGCGATAAACGATTTAGCGATATCCAATTTTCACTTTTATTTTATTTTATTTTCCTTGTTGGAGAAATTAAATTTTATCTATACGAGTGCTACTTAGTAATACTTACAGATCTTTATAGTATATTCAGAAAATAAACCACGGTTCAGTGCTGATTTCAGGTAGCAACATCGTGGTTTTGTAACCGGACATGAATATACCAATGCTTTGGCCTTGATCATTTGTTATATGAATTGTCAGTTTAAGTTAAATATTTATTGAAAGATAAATTGAAATTATGGAAGCGTGGATGTTCTTTAATGAGTTTATTTTAACTGATAAAGCGACAACGAAAATATCCATTTTCAGGTTAACTCATAGGTAGTCTTTGTTTATTCGCCCAATTATGCCCAATATTCTAACCTAATTTTTTAATTTCTAATCGCCGTAACCGCCAGCTTCCTGCGGAAGCTGTAGTCATGCAAAAGTAACCAAAATTTTCAATAACCGTGTTCGAATTTGTATCCGGTTTGAAAAATCTAACCGCGGTTAGCGTGATTTCTTTTTCGAATATATCTTCTTTTGGCTTCATTTATAGCAGGATATTCAATGAGTGGAACTCAATGAATCTACAATGAAAATCAGTGGTTCCAGGTTGGAACTCAATCTTTCCAAAAGCAAAAATAATGGATCCAAAATAGACAACAATGATACCAAGGTGGTATTTAAAAGTTCAACGATGTAAGAGATCTTGCAGTAAAAGTATTTAGTTATTTAACAATCTTTTTGAAAATCATTAGATTCAACATGGAACACAATAATTATAAAGGTGCAACTTCGTGGTTCAACGGTAGAACTCTGTGGTTCTAAGAAATGGATAACAAACCGTGCAAATATATTTATTTGTTAATATTATTATGTACAATACGTCCATTATTCATTGGCTTTACACAAATGGGAAACGTAATAAACTTAGTAAAAATATTCTCTTTGATTTCCCTGATGAGTTCTATTGTAGCAGTTGAGCTAGTAGATGACCACCTGTCGTGATGTTTTAATGAAAAGCGCAACGTCTTAATCCAAAGCAATTCATTAATTACGCGGCATTCTTGTAAACAATGGCGAGCTAATGGGAGTATATTGGAACTCAGCGGGAATCGCTGCCGGGACCTCGAGGTCAGCAGTCAACACCCTGGAATTACGGACGAGCAGATGGTCTTCGAGGAAGAGTGGACGATGATGACTTATTTAGATTTCATTTGCTGTAGCACTTTTGGAAAATATTTTTTCGGATTCCGTCAGCCTCTCTACAGATTTATTTGTAGGAATTAAGCCATTTTGGATATTTTATTGTTTTTCCTCCAATTTAAGTACCACATCCGGTTTATCATATGTAGTCAAAATCTAATACGTTGTTTTCAACCATATACCAAATTTGAGAAGTTTGTGGATCATATTTGAATATATTTTTTCAAGAAATCTTCAAGAAAATCTGTTTCAGAGCTACAAGGAAAATACCACTTCCGGTATACTAATTTTAACAAACATCTAATGTGATGTTCTTAGTAATATGTTTTAATTGCCAAATTTGAAAAGTTTTGGATTGTATTTTAATATAGTTTTTCAGTAAAAACTGTTAAAGGCTTCAAGTAAAGTAACACTTCCGGTTTATCATTCATCATATATAGCAGAAATCTAACATATTGTTCTGAATTATATATGAGTTTTAAATACCAAATTTGATCATCACTTTTAGGCAAAATCTACTACGTTATTCTCATTGATACACATTTCCAGTTGTCCAATCGTCAACTTTTTATGTGAATGCAAAAAGCTTAAATACGGAGAATAGAATTTGTTCAAAGTGTAATATAAGAATTATCGTGGAGGAAAAATCGTCATACACACACACATACAAACACACACACACACACAAACAGATAGACAGATAGACATATATACAGACACCATTGTAAAACTAGTAAAAACGTATTGTGAGGACCCTAATACAAGTTTATTCAAAACTCACTAGCGAATTTTTGGACCGAAAACATTACCTCCTTTATATATGTCTATAGGTTGGCGGTACAAAACCATGCAATCAGCATAAAATAATTCAGATTTAACATATATTGAGTGTCGAACAATAATACCGAAATGCTATTAACTTGCGCCGATTAGTCTTGATGCAAGAAAAGCACTCCTTCCGTCTCCGGCCAGAGCTCTGTTTGCTTGTGTTATATTATAGATGAGTCTTCGCAGTCCTTAGTTAATGCGTGGTAACGCGTCAGGCCTAGGTGTCGACTTGTCGAATAAAAATGCGTAGTCATAGCTACACCACGGCCGTGCTTATTCTCCAAACGAACCTGGTGCGGCCGTATTGCTTCCGTGTATAAAAAATTGTTCGTTTTTACTCCGATTGGACCAGGATAAACTGAGCAGACAATACAAATATGCGGAAAGAAGAAAAAGATTTTAAAGACGGTGGTATTGAAATTTCTTGATGTTTAAATTAAATTACGATGATCCTTAGCTTGTTAACAAGCGATGAAGATGAGATGAGATGAGATGTAGATCTTACGCATGCGTGCTCTCGAATCCATTACCTTACATTAGCGCTTTATTCCACTAAATCGAAAATAAAAACATCAAGTTAAGTAATCTAAGTGGTGTTCCATTAAAAGCGTCATATCGTAAGTTGACATGATTAGCAGCACGCGATGGTGGAGCGAGAACGGAGCGGAGCTCAGCACAGCCCGAGTCCAGCCAGCGGTAATTTGTATCTGCGCAACGTCACCTTGCGTAAAAACGCCATGCATGCGAAAAAGCAATTAACAATTACTTGCCCTTATCGCACATCTCTTGTGTTTATTATTAATGCGGGCAATTAAGACCACATGCGAGATGAAAGATTTCAAATCCCTATATGAACACAACCCCGCTACTAACACTTGTCTACAATGTATGCATATGCACGGCTAATGAAAAAGGGGCCGCAAATTATTCATAAATATACTAATATACTGCTCACTTTTTCCATCCATTAATAACTGTTTCGAATTATTATTAATTACTGGAGGACTTTAAGCGCTAGCTACTTCTGTCACTGCGCCCTATGATCGTATCTTACTTTTCTGGAAGAAGTCCCAGACTTCTTATGAACCCAGTTAGTGCCCCAGGAGTCAGTTCCCCGATCTCATTTGCCGTGAAGTACCATTTACCTAGATGGTTGTATCCTTACGACGTCAACTGGACCTTCATATACAATATGTTTCCAAGTTTTTTATTTATTTTAGATTAGATTGGATTTCGACCTAAGGGTTACTAATCCTTATACTGTTATGTTATATGTGTCATTTTTATACATCTATATTTTGTTTACAAGATTTATTAAGTTAATATCAGTGAAGGTATTTTATTACATTATTTGTGTCATCCATCTTGTTGCTTAGCGCTTCCTTCTATGGGTCCCGTATTCGCGGCATTTTGTTGTAATGTGCTTGACCGTAATTGTGGTTGAGCAGATTTCGTATGTTTTAGGGTCCGTTTTATTTCAATATACAGGTGAGACTGAAAAACTTTTTTATTTATAATTATTTTTATTCTCTTTCCATATTTGTAAACTAGGCTCAGGGGCTCACAAATCATGGTATTTGCCATGATGGTAGCACTTCCGGTTTAACCGGAAATAATATTAACTTTCATATTTAAAATGGGACACCATATATTATATACATTTGGAATCTACGTAAAATTACGAATTAAACGATTTGATTAAAGTGAGTTTTATTGAAGAAATAAGTTACAAAACCGCGAGAGAAAATTATGAATAATTAATGTCGTAATCCATCAGGTAAGCTAGGATAACAAATTGATCATTTTTTTAAACATAATATGGAATCTTACGAAAATAACTCCTAGTTAAACAATTAACTTAAATATTCTTAATATTATCTTCAATGTTTTCACATCTTGCCTAATATCATGGCTTAACAGGTTAATTATGTATAATTTTCTTTTGTTTTTTCTGATTTATCTCTTCAATAAAAATCTACTTCAAACATATCGTTGAATTCGTAATTTTACGTAGATTCCAAATATGTAAATATATACGTGTCCCATTTGAAATATGAAAGTTAATGTCACTTCCGGTCAAACCGGAA
Organism: Harpalus rufipes; assembly: GCA_951394225.1. Taxonomy (NCBI): domain Eukaryota; kingdom Metazoa; phylum Arthropoda; class Insecta; order Coleoptera; family Carabidae; genus Harpalus; species Harpalus rufipes. Next base: position 14,712,409 of record OX596291.1, read on the forward strand.
ACGCTATCATCATGCCAAATACCGTGATTTGTGAGCCTTTATGCCTAGTATATTTAAAGAGATTTAGAAAATAATTATAAATAAAAAAGTTATTTTAAGTGGCCTATTTTTCATTGTCATCCTGTATGTTCGTATGTGTAATTGGTGTGTTCAATGTTCCGAAGTTTCTTCGTCCTCTTCGCAGAGTCGACAGATATTGTTTTTTGCTAGCTATATCAATCTTACATAGTTGTTATTTCAAAAGACTGATCAGTTAAGATCTCTGTCATAATTCTAAGAGAGCTAATAACTCTTTGGCGTTTGTCGACGAATGTCTTCAGCCCGGAAGTTTATTTCAATATAAGGCCATGGTTGACTTTTCAAGAGTCCACAAAAAGATGCAGAACCCTATTTTGCGAGCTCATATACTATTTCATTGCCTAGAACTCCCTCGTGCCCGGTACCCACCACAAAATGACGCGGTTGTGTTTGACAAGCTGTTGAAGGGTGTTCAAGAAATTCCAGACTAGCTTTGACTCAAAGTGAAGGCATCTAGTGAAACCTTAAAGAAAATAATATAAAGGATTAAAAATTTGTTGCTTGAGTTTCACCTTGAAACCATGAAGTTCCCGCGAATATTTTCAAACGAAATCGGGCTAATTATAATGTCATTATTCGAATGTGGTGTAATATTTAGCGCCTCGAAATGCAGCGCCGGTGCATCGTGGATGATTGCACCACTGCATGATGCATTTAAGGATTCGATCATGGCGCTCAGCGACGCGTCTGTGAGTCCGGCTGGTGGGTGCCTCAATTATTCATCCCGCTGGAAACACATTAATTACTCGGCCGCTATCTGCTCGCCGATCGCTAAATGACATGCGGCGTTATAACGACCACGCGGGGACGCGTAATTACCGCCCCCACCGTCCCGACGCTCTACACCTGCATCGCGGTGAATCATACCAAGGCTACAGAACACTAATTTCGGCCAGCAAATAGTCAAATAGTTTTAATGAATAGTTAGGTGTTTCCTGTCCAACTGTTGTCTATCTGCTGCACGTGATCTGAGGTACGAGCTCAGGTTTATAATAGTTCGGCCAGATTTCATTTTCAACAAATTGTAAAATTCATTTTCTTAAGCTGTCGTCTCTATAATAATAATAATTTTACTATTGCCTAACCAAAAACATATTTAATATTGCTAAAAGAAAAACACCTCAGTATACATTTCCTTACAATTCATACTTAAAAACATTGTATTTGATTCTTCTTTTACATAGGTGAAGGTTCCTGCAACAGTAACGACGCTTCGGATCTCCGTTATCCTGCGTCGAGTAGCGGAGCCTGCAAGTCAGGCAGCGAGGACGAAGGCACAGCAGGAGGATCCAGCCTGCCAGGAGACCAAGACTCCTGCAAAAAGAAGCATCGCAGGAATAGGACAACGTTTACAACGTATCAACTTCACGAACTGGAAAGAGCGTTTGAAAAGAGTCATTATCCTGATGTGTACAGCAGGGAAGAGTTAGCAATGAAGGTTAATTTACCTGAAGTCAGAGTACAGGTAAAAAAATATTTCGATATTTTTTATATCATAATTCGTGAACAGGTTAACTTATTCGCACAATTCCAACAATATTATATAAATATAACAACAATAACCTCACCTAACGCACATAACTTGGCCCGAGTTTTCCAAGCATGACATTTGTACGTTAGGTTAGGTTATTCTTGTTGTTTTTAGAGAAATATACAAACTCTCAGGTAAACACCAGTGTGTCTCAGAGCTACCACAAAACAGAGGACTCTGTAGTACGCTGGGGTTTGTCTAATGAAAGTAAGGAATCATATTCGTCCGCTCTGTATTGTACAGCGGAATGGCTTTATGCCGCCGGGTCATAATTTTTCCAGCCAGCAAGAAATTGTTCTGGGTTTAATTATTATTGTGAATATATATTTATGAAACCGTTTCCTTCTTGAGAGTTCTGTAAGAATTGGTATCGGTTCTGGTGCGTGCGCGGTATTGAACATGACACTGTCGTGTGTTATCGTTGGTCCCGCACGAGGACTCTAATTTCCTGGTGCGTCGCGTGGCAGCCCAGATTAAATTATTTAATTATGCAGCCGGGCGCACGCGAGTCTAATAGTTTGTGAAACGCTGTTGGTTTAGCCATGCGCGGGCGCTGCACAGCACACTGCGACTGCGACCAAATCACCGCCGGGGGAATATAATGTATGATAAATTAATTTTATTGCCGGCTAAACAGCCGAAGATTGTTGTTGAGTCGCTCACGCGATCCCAGCGCCGCTGACGTGTATTTATATCCCTGAGGCACGGAACGCAAACTGCACCGAATCGTTTTCGCCCATCGCCGAATTGTAACAAGATATCTACCAATACCTCATCATCATTATTTAGAATTCTGTTTTTGGATAGGTCTCAGCGGAGATATTTGCCTTTATATTCTAAACCAGTCTGTCCTGCGCCTCTCGTCATTTTCCCTCTTTCCCATGTATTTTCCCTTCAATTATAATTTTCTTTATACAATCCCTTCTTAAAATATGTCCAATCCAGTTAGCTTTCCTCTTTCTTATTTCTCTCAACATTCTTCTTTCTTCTTAACTCCTTCTCAATACCTCATCATTCATGACTCTCTTTTTCCATCCAATCATTGCTACAACCACGTCTCAAAACTTTCTGATTCGGGTTTACACCAAGAAGCTAGACAGAGGAATGCCAAAAGAACTGCAACCATCTTTGTGGAATACCTTTCAGAGTAAAATATAAAATATAGTACTGGAAAGACATAATGCTAAAGCTTACAGTATAGGAACTAATATAGAGGGAGTATAATCTGATGAGGGGAATGAAACCATGACGCGGAAGGGGAATTTCAGTGGTCCCTACACAAATGGCGGATAAAATCGCGCGAAATATGAAAAATTAATTTTGTGGAAACAAAATCGCACCTAATATGGATATTTAATTCACAGAAACTAAGTTTTTTATCAATACAAAATATATAAAAAAAATTAACAATACTATGTAGGTATTTTCCTTTTTTATAATTTAACAAAATACATAATTGAGTGAATAAATGAGATAGAGACAATGCCTTGAAAATAGTGTCCACGAGATGATATGAAGAAGTTGATAGTCAGAAATTGGACAAGGAATTTGAATAAAATGACAAGTTTTCCATCCCTCAAAGTTTCTTTATAATTTATAGTGATAAATAGAGACAATCTTATTGTTCACTAAACTCTATTAATTTTGTAAAAATATGTGAAATTTCTTACTTTGTGAAGTTAGTTCGTTTAGTTTAGTAAATAATAAAAAGTCTTATATTAAAATATTTTTCAAAAATTGCTCGAATTAATTTAATCTTATGGTTTTTATTAACATTATTCTCATGCCTATAAAATAGAAAGTAAAGATACAGATACACGAATGCTATGTCACAAATTAAAACCTGGTCCCTACAAAAATGGTGGACACTAGGCGATCAGCGGATAGAACTTCGCTTCACTTTTTGCTACTGACGCTCCCTCTATTGTAGTTTCTATACTTTAAGGTGTAAAGCTAGGCACAGATGAAAGCCCAGATGGTCAACGTAGCCATCCAGGTGGTCAGGTTGATTCTGGTTGAATATGCCTTTAGACAAAATACCTTATCCAACTCGAGACAATGGTATACAGACTTGGTTCGGGCTTACGCCAAAAAACCACAGGTTGGCGAAAGGTGATGACAACTGCAACCATCTTTGTGGAATGCCTTTCAGGGTAAAATATGGCAATCACATAGTGTGAAGGTAGGCACGGATGTAAGCCCATATGATCGGGGCATCCACCAAGGTTGTCAGGGGGGGACATATATATTTATAGTACACCTGCAGACGAAGTATCCAGTTTGAGGCGATGGTATATTCAGACTTGGTCCGGGCCAAAAAGCCAGGCAGAGGATGGAAAATACTATGACAACTGCAACCATCTTTGTGGAATATTTTTCAAGGTAAAGGAAAAAGAAAACATAGTGCAAAGCTAAGCACGGATGAAAGCCCAGATGGTAGGAATAAATTCCCAGATAGTCAGGCTGGCGAGTATATAGTACGCCTGGAGACCCAACTCGAGGCAATAATATGAAAATCTGATTCGAGATTACGCCAAGAAGCCAGATTTTGTAGAAGTTTGGCTTAATATTTTGGCAAGTAGAAGATATTGGGATATTTGTGAATACAAGAGTTTTTACTAGGTCTTTACTTAGGCACAAATTGTCATCACTTTTTAGGGAAAAAAGTTGTGGGTGGGCCACCATAGAAAATGGTGTAACACAACACAAGACCAACATCCCATGGTTAAGAATGATGCAAGAACAGAGAAGAGTAAAAGAAGCAAATGAGTCGCAATTTTCATAATAACTGTACCTACTCGTAATCCAAAAAGATTGAAGCGTCATGTTTGGAAAACATAAAAGTGAAATATTTTTAGTGGGTACTGTAGGTTTTAGAAAGATCGTCCATCAATAAACTCATCATTCTCTTTTCAATTTTACAGTTTGTAAATTTAGGCTTGTTGAATTGAATAGAGCAAATTAGGGTGTAAAACAGGAAAGGTTGAGTTGAATTTCCAGTCCGCGGACGAAATTTAAAGTTTTAAATTAAATTTCCGTTTTTGAATTGCACGCAACAAGCCCGACCAATTGACATTTCATATAAACCTCGCCGCTCGGAGCTAGCCTGGCAGAAAATAGCTTTTCTTACCAGCCAATATGAGATTCGGCCCGCAAATAAAATAAAAAAGACACAAAGTTATTCAATTTGAAGGAATTTTCCAGGCGAGTTAGCGCGTACTGAAAACGCAGACGGCCTTAGGGAGGCAGTGTTGTGCTTGTGCGGTGCGTGCGTGGAAACTCGTAACTGGTACGGGGCTGGACATACAAGCCCTTTTTCGCTTTTTATAAACCCCACTAAAACTAAAGATTAATAGCAACAGATTCTGATAATCGATAGATAAAACACACGGGGGTATAATCAATAATTAACTTGTTATGTTGCTAGTAAACAATGTTGACTAACCCGTGGATATACTTACTAAACGGAAGAAAATTTATGAGGGCTTTGTAGTTACTTTACATTAACTTCAAGGCGAGTAAGTTGTATGCGTTTCAAATGTAATAAGTAGTTACATTTATTTATTTGTAATTACGGGGTCTCATGGTTATGTGCGTTACGTAACCCCTGTGGTGTTCTTTCCACGACTCTTTTGAGTGTCCATAATGTAACGTCTGGTAAAAAAGGAGATCAAAAACTGGGAGAAGTCAGCCATAGCCTCATAATGGAGAAACATTTCGGGCCTTGGTCGACAAACGCCAAAAAAATATTTGCTCTCAGTAAAACAATATCTTAAAACTGTGATAAATATCTTTACTGGTCATTGTCTTCTAAACATATCTAAATAAGATTAGTATAGCTGAAAACAGTATTTGCCATTTCTAGTGATGCCGTGAGACGAGAAACGGCGAGAAACAGTTCACTCTCGTCTCGTCTCGTCATCTTTTTCATCCTCTATTCTCGATCTCGACTCGAGAGTCTCGAATTTCTCGAATTTATAATGTATGGGTGTTCCATAAGTTGGCAGATTAGAGCGTGTTTGTATGGTTGAAGGTAGCAAGCAGTGACGCTCTAATTATTTATTATTTGTATATGAATACATATAAAATAAATTCATAAAATATTACCTTTACATCTTATAAATTTTCTATACTTTCATCTATCAGGAAAATAAATTAGTATCAACTTCGACGTAATAAAGGAGTAAGTAGATACTACTGATTAAAACTTTATTTTTATTAAGTTTGGCAGGTAAGTAAAAAATACTGAACAAATATTACTCGCAGCAAGGGCATTTAATACTAGCGTGGAGAGGGAACATTTTTGTTCCTATAAACCCTATAAATTTAAAACGAATAAATAAATAATAAACAGGCAATGGAAATATTTGTACTGATAATTATTTTTCTTATTGTATATCTTTAATTATATACATGTTAAAAACAATAGTGCAATCGAGTCTCGAGCAAATCTCGAGGGCATTACTCTCGTCTCGTCTCGACGAGACTTATGATAGACTCGTCTCGAAATTTCTCGATTTTCGAGACGAGATCTCGAAAACGCGAGATCCTACGGCATCACTAGCCATTTCTGCGAAGAGGACGAAGAAACTTCAAAACAATTTGTGCGTGAATGTTCAACTTAAGAATTAACCGCCACGTCAAATAAGATCGGAAAATTGACTATAAATGTACAGTAAATGACCTCGTAAGAACTTTAGGGCTACTTCCAGAAAACCAAGATGTGTCATGTTATAATTTTACAGGTCGCAGTAACAAAAATGACTAGCGCTTAAAGCCGTCAACCTAATAAATAATAATAATAAATACCTGGTAAACGCTGCACAAAAGTGGGAAAAATATTGAATGGCATAACTTAATATTTGTAAACATCAATCCAAGATTGAATTCATCACAGGAAAGGATAGAAAACTCATTTTTTACCGGAAATTTATTTTAAAACGTTCACCCCTCCATAATTTCATTAAAATCAAATCTTGAATCTTTAAGCTCTGACACCTTTCGCAGTTTATATTCCATAGTCTTTCCACAAAAACACAAATATTTTTAGAACCAAAAGGAACTCCGTTCTCTATTCCAGTAATTTCCTATTACACCGTAATTACGTCATCTTAACACTAATGTTCCCCGGATTAGAGAAGGGTTATATCCATTGATTGATGCCTGTAAGTGTCCAGATGTTCCAGATGTACTGGACTGCGGAAGATGAACGTGCTCTTGACACTTTAACCCCTTGCACACTACAAGTATTAGGGGAGTTACCCTTTGTTTTGAGTATGTACATAACCGACAATATTTGGATTATGAAAATGAATATTAGATTGAACTGTGAACTTAGTGGATACGTAAATCTGATCATCGGGAATCAATGATGTAATTTAATCCAAAAATAGTCGATCTTGGGTTAAAATCCCGCTGAAGACAATGAATTTTACACAAAATAAAGTAAACTGGATCAGCATAAAATATGATTGGAACTATTTAGATATTTAGTAGCAATGTTGATGATTTTCATGTTGCAAGCAAATTTGTCGCTCCGTGTGAACTAATTCCTAATAGTTTATCCTCTATCGGAAATCAGTTATTAACGATGTCTGGCACTTGTATCTTCACGGCTCATCCCTGTGTTGGACAGAGCTAGCGCGATCCAATTCTCTCACGCGTTGAAGTGAGACAAATAGGTTGATTAGTGTTCATAACAACCTCCATTAAAACTTTGATTAATAACCGCCAAATTGAGTGTTAAATTCATTACACAAAGTGAATAAATTGAAGATTAATTAACCATTGATAATTTAAACTCGCTAGGCCGAGGGCTTAACGAGGTTAAAATTTGCATTTGAGGACGGAAGAGCTAGAGCACTTCTCGCCGTTTACAGGCTAAACACAATTAGTAGCAGGCGGGCGTGCAGTGCAACCTAACCATCGCGTGCGCGCCAATCACGGTACGATACTTTATTGTAGATGGATAATGTTCTAAGTACCAATTTCATTACCATGGTTCAACATCTCGTCAGGCTTTTCATTACTAACATCAAGAAAAATACGCCTTCCAAATTTTTAAAACAAATTCTGCAAAAATAAATCAACATTTTAGTTTAAGTGTTTATACACAGTGTGGTTATAAAATTTTAGGACTTCCCTTATAAGACAAAAGACGTTATCTCATCAAAATCACAATTTATTCTCCAATATACATTCCTTCTAAATCCACACAGCGCTTAGTGTGGTCCTTAAGTTCACTTCACGGCGTTTTGGTAGACTAAAACTGCTATGCTATTCAATGTCTTCGTCACGGTGGTTTAAATGTGTTACATCGTCCTAACGGTTCCCTTTTAGCTTCAATTTTAGTTTGGAGAAGGAGAATAGTCAGCCGCAACCAAATCAGAAGCATACAGAGGATGCGGAAATACAGCGACATATTTTGGAGAATAGAAATTGACGCACGACCAGTGCGCGCGCACAATATTTGTTTTTTGTTTATGGCTTCAACGATAATCAATTCAGCTGTTTCTTTGTCGATGATCAACTACACTGCAACCATCTTAATCGTAAAACGTCGATCGGAAACCAACAATTGTCGAATGGCTAGATGCGGGGCTGACCGCCCTCTTTGGATAATTTTTGTTTTCATCTCGACATCCCGAAATATTTCTTGCCAGCCAAAATGTTGCAACGAGTAAATGAAGAATCCTCAAACACTTCTTCAGGGCAAAAAACATAAATAAGTAATTAAAAAATCTGATGTGGCCAACACAATACCCCCCGTTTAATTTAATTTTTATTTATGTAAATACTTAAAATTAAATTAAATTTAAATACCAAGTTTGATTCCGACCGACGCTATATATATTTCAAATTTTAAATGGCACAAGAATGATCTCTGTGTTCTACTTTACACGCCTAGTAAAGATCGCACGGTACAAATGTCATCATTGTCACCGAAATCTGTGTACAAAGCAGATTGGCACACTCAGCAATGGATAATATGCCGTGACGATATATTTTTTATTTATTTATGTACTTACCTATATTTCTACATATTTACTTATGATGGTAACTTTAGTTCCTTTCCATATAATTATTGTTCTATTTACTATTTCATCGTGAAAATGTTAAAATTGGATTCTAGGGACCTTAAAACGTGGTCATTTAAAAAAATCTCGACATGCGATTTTTAGCACGATCCCTATACCTTCCTTACCAAGGATAGAGGGAGGTAAAAGGTAAACAAGTAGCGAAGGTATACTTTGTTTCGAAATGAGCTGGAATAATAAATAAATTTGCAAGAATAGTATTGGATATTTGCCAGTGATACGGCAAATAAATCCACCAGAAAAATTAAATATGTACTTGGGTGTTCAGAATACCGCCCGCTTTATGCCGGGAACAAAACTTAAACAATAGAAAGAGCTCAATAAACATGTCGATAATCCCTTTTGAAAAGTTACTTAGGCCCTTAGGCGTAGACAGTTTTCAAAAGTATCTGTTCTTTATCAAAATGTATATTTATCTCAATAAAAGGTAACTTCAGTGGATGTTGATTGAGAACTGAAATGGTCGATCACTATCGAATTTAATCTTTTCGATTGCAATTATTGACGTGCTACTGGAATATCTTTAACGGATTGATTTATTATTATCATTCTGAAACGAAGTATAACATCAACGAATTCTATGCCTTCCAAATATATTTAGAACAAATTCTGGTCTTGTTAGGTTGAACTTAGAAAATAAATCAATTCATATGTGATCTCTGAACTCAAGCAAGAATTGACATTTCTTGGATGGATCAACGTCTGTAATCTTCGGATTTCAGTTAAATTTTTCATTATTAAAACCGAAACTATTGTTTCAAAGATAATTCATAGCTCATCTTTAAAGGTACAAAATGCAATGTGTACGTATTTCCATATTCAAAGTTTCTCATGTTTCTATACAAAGTTTTACCCCGTATTTATAGGACAATAAACGCCCTGTCTCTTACAATATGGCTAGTCAATGTTCTGTTCACTATTATAGTAGGTATATATTGCTTAATGACGTAAATAAATAAATAGACCCCGTAATAGTTGCGCACATGTGTGTTCTCCCAGGGTCCCTAATGACTGGCGCTAAACGTCTCGAATCGAATTAAGCCGCGTGTTTTATCACAATTCTCGCCTATAATCAAATAGCCGTGTAAAAGCGGCCGTCCCCTACGGAGATCTGGGATCATTTGTCTTCGGAAAAACCCGGCTCCATTTTCCTGCGCCACAAACGAATTTTCCGGCTCGACGCGCCCGGCTGCTGGCTCCCACACTTACAGCTCACCACCCCTAGTAGACGGAGAGAACTGCTTTTTATATAAAACAAGTAGAACGGTATGATTTTTTGCTAGGAAATACGTTGCAGTGTGTTTTCTTCTAATGCAATTTGTCGGGAAAAGAAAATAAAAGATAAATGGATCATCACCGGTTGTTACCTCTTTCTGGGTGTGCCAATCTGTTTTCATTCCCAGGTTTATGTATGGTAGATATGTCTGTTCCATTCAGGTAGCTTACTAGTCTTACAGGTTGCAATACTTGATTCTGAAAACTCGGTTTCAAACATTAGTTTTCTACCCGGTTCAGGGACGCAGTTTTATTAAATATACTTGACACTAGCACATGATACACCTACTGAAATACGTTATCAAGAAATGATTTAGTCATACGCGGCTTCAGCACACTCAACTAAATGTACTGCATGTCAGCACAATAAGACTCACTGCACTATGTTTCCGACAGATAGTGAGGTTGTATACTATCAGTGGCGGCTCGTGCACTAAAACTTTGGTGAAGCAAAGTATCCGAAAAAAAATTTTTTTCATTCAAGGTCAAATGCCTTATAATTGAAAGTTACATTTTTTTCAAGGGATGTGCAAATGCATATTTTTTCCCTCTCATGTACAAAAATAAATTGCCAGATCACAGAACATTTTAGGAAATTCTTTGACAAATAGTTTATCTTTATAAGACAGTTGATTAAATGGATTTTTGTTAATTAAAAAACTAACAATATCTTCAGAATTCCTTATATTGTCACTCAATTCTTTTAAAGTTGAAGTCGAAGCCATTATTTGTTTTTTGTTTTCAATAAAAACTCAAATTACAAAAACACTACGTGGGTAAACTATAAAAACAACGAAAAAAATAAAAGGCAAGACAAGACAGGTTATGTTATGTTTGTTTATTGTCGAATGCAATTTACAGCTAATACTATTTAATCTTGCTTGTAAAAATATGCAGTAATGTCGTGAACCTACTTACAAAATTTATCAGTACGTGGCGTTGATTGTATTCATGTATGGTAACGGCCTCTATAGGGCCGCGTGGAAGGTAAAGCGACTATCTTTTATCCTTTACGTTCTTATTGCATTTAGCGTTTGAAGCAATGCCTCAAACAGCTCTTTGTCTAGCGCAACGTATTTCTTACCGGAATGAAAGTTTTATCAAAAACATAGGCAGTTATACTATTCATTTCGAGAACCACTTTATAGGGTGTAAATTAGGTGAACTGCATTACATATTAGTTATGATGGTGGCTTAAATTATTCTTTTGATATTTATAAAGACAAGCATTAACGGAATAAGTTAAAATTTAATTTACATACTACTTTACATGCAGCTTTATTTCTTTTCTGGTGAGGCACTGCCATAAAACTCCAATGCTGGAGATAGGGATTAGTTTGTTGCTAGAGAAACTTCAAACCACAGCATAGATGGGCAACCTATCTTTTTCTAATCTCAGATCTCTCTCTCTCTTTCATACCAGCCATTCTAATGCGCGCGACTTCGAATTTTTCTTAATTTCAATTCTGCGCTTCTGTGGACGTATTGACTGCTAATTTTGCTGATATGGTAGTTTCGTGTAGTGTACCATCATATAAAAATTACAGTGGTGTAATAAAGAAATCTTCATTTTCACTTCTTTTTGTTTAATTATTTGACAAAATTATTGCAATAGTTATTTTCTTTATACGATATATTATTAACTACTACCTAATAATAAAATTAATTTTCTAAATAATGTAATACTCGATATTGTTATAACATAAACAAATAAAATATTACTATTCAAAAAAATTAAAAATTGCAAGTAATATCATATTTTGTTCTTTAAAATTGTACATTTAAATGTTCAATATTTTGGAATATTTTAGAGTAATTTGTACCAAAACATAATTAAAAATCTCTTTTGGAAGATGTCTATGAAATTCAAGTAGTAAAAAAAGTCACCAAAATTTATATTAATATAGGAAGTAGGGCACATTGCACATGCTAGCAAATTAACATTAAAAGGTTAGAAATCGGTACTAAAGTAATCCATTATACAACGATTTCATGCAAATGTAGCCAACCTTATGATAATTATTGTATATGTAAGATAATTTGGGCAAGTGTACAATATACAAAACCAAATTTGTACGTAAAATGACAAAAAATATGTGCAAGAAGACCGAACTAAATAATTCCAATGAACAAGTTTGATATAAAACATATAATTTTGAGCGTTCTCTATAACTTCAATGTCTGAGATTAGCAACATTGAATGTCAGACTGACAGTTATATATATATATATATATATATATATATATATATATATATATATATATATATATATATATATATATATTCCATTTTTACAATTTTTCGATTTCAAATAAAGTTTAATATGCACCTTGGCACTGAAGTTCCTTTTCATCACTCATATGGTTTATTTTCCTCGGCCCTATAGGCCTCAGCAAAAAAAACCATATTCGTGATAAAAAGTAGAACTTCATTGCCTTGATACATAAATAACTATTCTATAATCTAATGTATATAATGCCTAGGCAATATATAAATTGCTGAATTTGTATAATGGTATATTTCTCTCATAAAATTCGGCCCGAGCGTGACTTTTCTGCATAGTCTTTGTGATAATTACAATAGCAATAAAAAGCATATACTTGTTGACATGCAGTATATTTAATTGCGTGTGTTGGGGCCGCGCATGGCTAAAATTATTTCTTGATGAGGTATTCCAGTAGGCGTGTGTTGTGCTAGTGTTAAGTTTATTTAGTAAAACTGTTATACCCGGTTTCGAGGCATCGTGTACACTATCCGAATCTTAAGCTGATTCCATTACTTATTTTCGGAGACGGGTTAAACTAGCCGGTTATTCTACTCTTCTCCAAACATCATTTCCATTACCCGAATCTTAAGACAATTCTACTAGCTGGTTTCAAGTATTAGATTTCTGTTATTGACAACTCTAGTAGAAACTAGTGGTGGGATCCGGATCCGGATAGTTTCGGTTTCGGATCCAAAAATATCCGGATAATTGAATATTGAAGTACCCGGATCTCGAATCCAAATCTCAGTAACGGATTTTGGATCCGGATATGAGTATCGGATTTTGGATCCGGATCTGAGTATTGGAATTTGGATCCGAATCTGAGTATCGGATCTTGAATCCGCATCCGAATATCGAATCTTGGAAATGGATTTGAGTATCGGATCTTAAATTCGAATATGAGTATGAGTATCGGATTTTAGATATGGAATTTCAGTATCCGCATCAGTTCTCGGATTCGAATATTCTCAATAATGAACCTTACATTCAAATATTAGCATCGGGTCTCATCAAAAGCACATAATAAATTAATGAAATTCATGTCATATTAATATATTACTTTACATGTGTAATAAAAATAATACAAATTTGATTTTTTTATTCACAATTTACTAAATAGGACTCTGTGAAAGTATAAATTCCTTTTTTATTTGCATTTGCAAAAACTACCTGGCTATTTTATAGGGGCATTATAAAATGTATTACTGTTTGTTTACTAAAATATCGAATCCGGATTCGGATCCAAGTTCAGATCCAGATCCAAGTCCAGATCCGGATCCAAATTCGAATTAAATTTTCGGATATCCGCTTTAATATCCGAATGTCGGATATCCGAGGATCCGGATATTTTGAAATCCAGGTTCTCGGATCCAAGTTTTGTCGGATCTTCACAGCATTAGTAGAAACTGCGTGTTTTACCACAATTTCATTTGTTACCCATTTCTCAGTGGGCCAATCTGATTTTAATTCCAAGTTTCAGTAATGATGATGTGCGGTTGAAGGCGCTTACTAGGCGTCCCGAATTCCAACGTGATTCAGTGATCTACTGATCTTGAATCAATCAACCTATAACTGTGCCGTCCTACTCATGATCCAGACGTTTTTTTATCTCTTAACATCTCACCTTTTCATTCTTCTCCCAGCCTCTGCTCAGCTTTGTTCGTTAATGCAATGAGCGGCGCTTTTAACTGGTGAAACACAAAGCCTTCCCTGGGCATTATGTAACAAATTGTCCGTCGCTGCTTCGGTTGTATGCTGCTAAGCCACTGCTCATGCGTTGTCCTCGCGTATGTTGGGAACAGGCACATGGCTTCGGGAATCACCCCCAAGATAGAGCAACGATAGTAAAGGTTTCAGGATGATTAGACACCCTTAAGGTTGGACGATTTGTAAATGGGAACTATTAAAAATGAAAATAATGATGCGAATAGTTTGAAAAGTATAATGTAGCGAGTTTGGATGCGATATCCGCAAATTTCAAAACACGACTCGATTCTGAGTCCCACCGGTTTTCACCGGTAGTTTCTACGATTAGTATTCTGCCTAAGACAATCCCCAATCTGAATCCAAGGCTTCAAATCTGTATTTAATTAAATCTGCGTTTCCCATGCGGCATCGTCGCTTTGCTGCTTTCGGCATTGCTGTAATTCGAGCTTGAGTAATACGAACCGGCTTGAAACACACCGGTGTATGAGATACTCTATATAGAATACGAACTGAAAGACAGGTAGAGGTAGAGTAGAGATCACGAGCTCGAGATCTGTTTGCAGATGCAGACTTGGAAGGAGAAAAAGACATCTAATCGTGTTTGTTTGAAGTAACATATATTTTGTTTGGAAGAAAATATCCACAAAAGCTCGATAGTGTCTCAAATGGAAAGAATACGGAAATTTAGTTTCTAGTTTTATTATCAAAATCTGTTAAAATATTATTTGATTATTTTGGCAAAATCAGTTCTAAATTAACTCTATTCTATCCAGTACCCCCTCGCTGATCTTTGACTAAATAACAATGATTCCCCCATCGTGTAACTGTCATCTTATCATCCCTTGTATTAACTACCCTTAACCATCCACCCCCAAACAAACAAGCATTGTCTGCAACGCTGTAACTAGTTTTAAACAATGGCTTTATACCGCCACGTGACCGACACGTGCTCCCTGGCAAATTACCCTACGTACGCCTATGGCGGGGTGACAGTGATGTGTATAGCTGGCAATTTATTAGCACGCACCGTAGATTGACTGCTAATAAACGCTGGTTGTCGTTAGCAGACTATTAATTGCTGTAATAGTAACTTAACTGAAAGGAACCGTAATTCTTGTCCACTACTTTGATCGTAAAAACAGTACCCGGTTCCGAACGCCTGTTTTACTAACCGAATCCAACGATCTGTTCCACTATCCGTTTACGATGATCGGTTCCACTACTAGCCCAGTTCAGAATTATAAAAAAAAAATAGAAAAAAATATATACAAAAAAACGTTCATTACAAGTTATACAGGTAACCAAAAAAAAAAAAATTAAAAAAGTAAAGATAGTAACAATACCAAAAACAATTAAAAGTAATAATAAAAAAGTAATAATAAGATACAAGAGAGTCCATTACATTGGTATGAACATATCATGAGGACAGAGGAAGAATATATTGGAAGAATGAATAGCTTAGTAATAGAAGGTAGACGAAACAGAAGAAGACCAGAGATAAGATGGAAGGACTGTATCGCAGAAGACTTGAGAGAAAAGGAACTATTTATTAATTTATTTGCGTATGGCTACACAAATATAAATATAAATTGTAATACAATAAAAGGCAATCTCATAGTTCTGTGTCTGATGAACTTGACCAATGAAGCGTTGCCGGAATGGCTAGTTCTGTCTTCCTAGTGTGTCTTCTTTTCTTTCAATAATTTCTGATTTTGACCGGGAGGGACATTATGTCCAGTTCGGTCGCCAAGAAAAGGAACTAAATGAGGACGACACGTAAAACAGAAATGAGTGGAATAACAAAATAAAACATAGCGACCCCTAACGAATGTGAAATGCTAATGAATAAGATGTCAGTGTCAAGTGCTATTTACATAGTATGTTTATGAAATAATTTTACTGGATATATAGCATCTTTTGCAAGAAAATTTGTATGGAATTTGTACATAATACACAGGATTGACGGAAGATAATGTACTGTCCGCATTATATTTTTTTCTCTTTTCAATGGTATAAAGGTTACTGTGTTTAATTTGGTTTTGTCCTTAGTATTTTACATTTTCGTTATTTTTCTTTAATTTTATATATAGTGTTTTTCGCTATGACCGATACTTTCGGAAATTTTTGCAAAACACGTGAAAAAGGACTTTCAAATGGGTTGCTCCAGCCCCCTCTCCCCCTCACTTCCGGGGACTTTTAGTACGTTGTACAGTAAACACCAACGAATAACTGTGCCAAGTTTCAAAATTCAGCATTTTTTTCACTCATCACCTTCTTTTGGTTTAATTTGACTAACTATATTCGGTTCCTAAGAATTGACTGCACTTGTAAAAACTGAAAAGTGTGTTAATCGTTGCAAAAGTAAATGTCCTATGATGAAAGCACCCTCCAATTTAAAATTTCTTTCCGAGTCCATTAGGCACATTACACAGGTAAATACCCCGTAATACGTATGGGCCTAACAATGGCTGAGGGCTGAAAACATTCTATTGAATGTGAAGAAGTTCAGTCGGTAAAAAACACTTCAATAGGGATTAGACGGCAGCTCTTCAACACGGATTTCAAAAGCCTCATTTAAAAAACATTCACTCACAATAACTTGTTTGGAGAAAAAATATAATCCAGATGCTTTAATAGCTTTATCATCTTGTAAGGAAAAATAAGACACTGAAGAGGTAGAAGATTCTTGTGGTGCTCTCTCCGAAATAGCTTACAAGGTGAACTTGATCTCATATTTTTAGATTAGAAAACTGTCTCTCGTCCGAAAAATTGCGAATAAAATTGTAATTTTTGGAAATTGCACTCGTCGTAAGAAAAAATAAGACACTGAAGAGGTAGAATATTCTTGTGGTGCTCTCTCCGAAATAGCTTACAAGGTGAACATGACTTCAGATTTTTAGATTAGAAAAGTAGAAAACTCTCGTCCGAAAAATTGCGAATAAAATTGTAACTTTTGAAAATTGCACTCGTCGTAAGAATAAATAAGTCACTGAAGAGGTAGAAGATTCTTGTGGTGTTCTCTCCCAAATATCTTACAAGGTGAACTTGATCTCAGATTTTTAGATTAGAAAACTGTCTCTCGTCCACAAAAATTGGAATAAAATTGTAAGTTTTGAAAATTGCACTCGTCGGCGTGCAATCCAATTTCTTTTGGAAATTGTTGCATTGCAAGTGATGTCAGTACAATACCCATCAGACAAAAATAATTCTTACTTTCTAGTAAGTTGTCCCGGTGAATGTGAATGGCTGGCTTGTAAGTGGGCGCCTGCTGTGCGTCTGCTAAGACGTCACGCGCAGATCTCTGACACGTAATACAATCTCGCAGCATAATGGGGCAAATCCAGCATCCAGCTCCAGGCCAAGCCCACGTCTCCTTGCCGTTGCCGGGCTAATAGTGCCACGGCGTACAATGCTTGCCTCAATAACAAACATTGATTTTATCAACAACATGCTACCGTACACGGAAAAGGGATCTTATAACTTCTAGCTAATCACGAGATACACTAATCTAATAGTGAAGGCACAGGATGGAGTTTTCGTTGCATTTTTTAAAACTAGAAACATTTATTTCATTACCAGTATTTTTTTAACATTTCTGAGGAATCTCTTTTATGCAATTTATCAAGTTTAAGGTCCGTCGAATCTTATTTATAAAAAGCGTGATATTGTTTAATGAACATAATATTTGCCAATACGAGCGAAGCGAGTTTTGCAAATTATGTGAGCCAGAGCCAAACAACATCAACTTTTCATAACGTATTATGTATAATATTTTATTTAATTCCGCTAAAATAATTTAAAAATACACAAAAAAATCTATGACAGCTCAATATATAGATTTCAAAATCAATTTACCACAGTATTGCCGTGAAAATAAATGACTTAAATTTTTACCTTCTGTTACCATTAAGTAAGCACGTTTCAGGTACCCTATAATACGATTTCACCATTTTTACGATGATGTCTATATGTAAGTGTGTGTGTGTGCGTGTGTGTGTGCGTGTGCGTGTGTGTGCGTGCGTGTGTGTGTGTACTCTGTTGAAATACAGAACAGATAGAAGTACCTTTCAATGAATGTCTTCATTTCAGCAGAGCAGCGCAAATAATGGATCGTTAGCATCCAATGTTATAATAATGTAAGCAGTGAGCGATATGCCACTTTGCCATAATAACGATATTTATTGCTGGACCCAACATGGTCTATTTTTCTGACTATAAATGGTTTTTAGTTTTGCTTGTTCATGGATATGAGAAGATACAATCACACACAAACATTCATATTCTAGCCAAAAATGGAACCCGGAACCTTCGATATATGAAGCGGCGCTACCCGTATGCTATCTCGGTCAGTAGCCTTATAATATAAACGCTGTAACGCATATTGATGTTAGAAGGAGCTTCATTCTTAAACAATTTTTGGTGATATTTTGTTATTTGAGATTGGCATGACTGCAATAAATACACTAAAGATCTAGGCAACGGACAGAATAAAGAGCACGCATCATTGTTAATTGTCACTAACCTAATAAACCTACCAAAAATGTCGCTTAATGGAAAATTTCAAATACTTTCCGTCAATCCCTGTGTATTATGTATAAATTCCATACATAAATTTTCATGCAAAAGATTCTAAATTTCCAGTAAAATTATTTCATAAACAAACTATGCAAATTGCACTTGGCACTAACATCTTCTTCCTCTTTAGCTTCTCCCATTCGTTAGGGATTGTTATTTCCTATTTTCTTCTTCCACTTATTTCTGTTTTGCGTGTTGTTCTCATTCAGTTCCTTTTCTCTCAAGTTTTTCGCAATACTGTTCTTCCAACTTATCTTTGGTCTTCCTCTGTGTCTTCAACCTTCTATTACTAAGCTATTCATTCTTCTTCCAATATATACTTCATTTCTCCTCATGACATGTTCAAACCAATGTAAGCCTCTCTCTTGTTTCTTTCTAGAAACTTGTAACACTAGAGTTATTTTCTTATCGTACCTCTCGTATTTTCCCCAACATCTACTTCAACATCCTCATCTCTGCCACATTCTTTTACTTTTCATTGATCATCTGTCAATTTGAATTATCTGAATATATTAGCAGTTTCCATGGTTAGCATGGCTGGTTGATTTATAAAATTGAATATCTTTATAATTCTTTAACTCTATTAAATATGACGGAAAATTAGTAATCAAACCGTACAGACAATAAAATATTTCATATTTATAATAACATAAAATATCAAACAATGATATATAATTGCGTTTTTTCAAGAACTGTTAAGAACTTCAAATAAGGGTACTTCCGGGAACCTAAAACGTGCTTATTCATTAAAAACTTACCACAGAAATTTTTGACTAAAGACAATAACTTCCTTACCTAATGGTGACGGAAGGTAAAAATAATATAAATGGAAGCCTCAATAAAAGAAATAGTATTAAACACACGTTACAAAAGGCAATTCAAGCACTCGTTCATTTGTCCACTCGCCGCTACGCGCTCGTGAGCAAATTTTGACTCGTGCTAGAATATGTTGTCTTCTGTAACTTTTGTTTTAATATATTATTACGCATCTTAACCAAGTAATATTTTAATTTTATTTTGTATTGTTCTTGGTTTTCGATGTCTTCTCAATCTCTTTAATTCAAGTTTCTATAACATATATTTTTAATCTTCTTGTTCTTTAAATCTCCATTATTTTAAGTGAAAGAGATTGCCACATATGTTATTGGATTCTAACAGCACACGTATTCCTATTTAAAGTCTAATAATCTAATTTTGAGGGCATGACAAATAATAATATATACGCTCCTCCAAATATTTGCCTCGACTCATACACGACATACAAAATACAATATCCGTCCCCCTGTTTGCCGTCATTTTCTTGGCAAACAAACGTCTTTATCCGTATAAAAAGCCGTTTGAGGGGTCATTTGCTCCCTTTGCAAAAGGGCGCGCACCACCACCAACCCTGATCATCTTTATTCTCTTGGCCCGCCTTACAACCATGGCTGCCGAGGAGGAGAAATTAGTTTTCAACTGATGCATTAATTGACAATTTCATGTCATTCTTCCCTACGAGACTAATGCTTCAAGCTGTCCAAATTGGGAAAATCTAATCAAGAAGTTTTAGCGAGAAGTCAGGAAGAATTTCAGACGGGGCCAGAGAATTTTCTATAAGGGTAGTTTTAAAATGTTCACCGGACACGGCAGATAACACATTATTTAACTTAAGATACTTTCAATAATAATTGTTTACTATGCTACATACTAATGTACAAGTCCAATTCTGCAGTAAGAGTTATTTTGTTAATATAAATATAATGGCACCCATTGCCGAGTGTACCAATTTCCCTTGTCCATCGGTAATGACACTTTAAAAAAAATCTGTTGTGGCCAGCACAATACCTTCCGTCAATCCTGTGTAATATGTATAAATTCCATACATAAATTTTCTTACAAAACATTCTAAATTTCCAGTAAAATTATTTCATAAACAAACTATGCAAATTGCATTTGACATTAACATCTTCTTCTTCTTTAGCATTTCCCATTCGATAGGCGTCGCTATTTTTTATTTTCTTCTTCCACTCATATCTGTTTTACGTGCCGTTCTCATTCAGTCCCTTTTCTCTCAAGTCTTCCGCAATACAGTCCTCCCATCTTATCTTTGGTCTTCCTCTGTTTCTTCAACCTTCTATTACTAAGCTATTCATGCTTCCAATATATTGTTCATTTCTCCTCATGACATTTTCAAACCAATGTAATCATCTCACTTGTATCTTTCTAGAAACTTGTAACACTAGAGTTATTTCCTTACCTATCTTTCCGTGTCTTTCCCAACATCTACTTCAACATCCTCATCTCTGCCACATTCATTTACTTTTTATTGATTCCAACATCTGTCAATTTGAATTATATGAATATATTAGTAAGTTTCCATGTTTTGCATAGTTGTTGGCTGATTTATAAAATTTAATTTCTTTAAAATTCTTTAACTCTATATCTATTGAATATGAAGTATAAAATGCAATCAAATCGTATAGAGAATAATATATTCTTTAAGTTATAATAACGTTAAATGTCAATAAATTAAATTTAACTGTTAAATCTTCAAATGAGGCTACTTCCGGTTCACCAATCAAAATCTAATCAGTTGTTCTTCTGGATGTAAACTTGAGGAATATGAAAAAAATATAATTTTTGGAGTCGTGGTATTGACACACATACATACATACATACATACATACATACAGACATCATCGTAAAAATGATAAAATCGTATTATATGTACCCTAAAACGTGCTTATTCAGTAAAAACTCATCATTGAATTTTTTGACCAAAGACAATACCATCCTTATCTAAAGGTGACGGAAGGTAAAAAAATCTGTACCTACACTGTTATTATTAGTATGCCCTTTGCTTAGACCAACGTTGGAACACCGTACACGAAATCTGTACTTTGGTGTCATTAAGACGATCGTGGAAATAAATATATAATTCTTGAGAGCACATAGTCAATTTAACCCGTTCTAATGTTGGTGTATATAGTGTACTTCCCTCCCCGTTCCAGTGTTTGGGGGGATACGCCTGCGCGTGTACCCGAGCCAGAATTAATTAAAGCATCTTTAATTACCGACGTTAATTGAGTCGGCCTCGACTTGCGACAACACAGGGCCAGCTTTGACGACAAAGCTTGCCATAAAATAATTAAATATCAAAATGAAGGCGAACTCAATATCGCCGACGGATCATCCGGATCCCGCTTGGCTGGTAAATTGTTAAAAGCGTTTAGTTTTCTATTAAATTTTATTCAATCTCTCATATGAAACTCATTTTCTCGCTCGGTCCTGACGCCTGAAGCCATCGCGAGATTAGAGCAAATTGGAAGTCGCAGACGAGACGGCAAGAGAGAGTAGAAAAGCTCTTCCCCAGCACATATACAAAACGTTTGCTTTTTATTCAAAACCGCCAACTCGATGAAATCTACTTTACTGCCAAATTTCACAATTTCACTTCGTTCAGATACATACATTGCCTTCTATTCATAAATTTATTGTATTGTATTCGTAAAGTTGATTTTTGACGGGCACCACATCGCTGATGCGGAGAGAGTACCACAGAAGTCCTTTACATTTTTCGTGTTCTAATTTTCTTTAGTACTTCCATTGGTGATATTAGGACGTGCAGAGTCGATATGCATTTTAAAGCGATGCTTGTTGTTCACAATACTGTTGAACGTAATTTTTAAATTTTGAATGCGTTTACATATATTTTTATATTAAAATAATAATAGTATCTTATGTACCGCCATAAAAACTATACAAACGACACTACTGAATTTGACAGAATGGGCGGATCTAAAATCTTAACTCATACAATTACGAAGATGATATTAATCAGACATCAATAAAAAATTAAACTGTAAGGCATTGTTATACCAGATAAAAAGTACTGGCTCCAACTCAGAACTTTGTGGTACACAGGAGGTAAAAATATTCGTCTATACTTGTCTATATTTTTACTTTCCGTCACGTATAAGTAAGGAAGGTAATGTCTTTGGTCAAAAAAATCAAAAATCGGTGGTGAGTTTTTGGGCATCGAACCTGCCAAAAACTGGGTTCGGTTCAGGTTCAGGTTAATTCGTTTTTTGAAAATTGGGTTCGTGTGCGGTTCTGGTTCAAGCATTAATAAAATTTGCGGTTTTGTTCCAGGTTCAAGTTCGGTTCGACCTAATGAATATTGAATTAATGTTTTTTGAATAACAATCTTTATATAGAAATAATTTAAAATGCGTGCCGGAATTTATAATTAATGCAACACAAGACAAGAACATGGACACATTTTTCACAAACAATCAACACATACAGCGACGCAAACGCAGAAGGCGTCGATCGTCGGTGATTGGCTGTTATGATTACGTTTTGAACTGAAATTGAACCTGAACCGGAGCTGAACGCTGAACCAGAATTTTGATACCCGGTTCGGTTCCGAATCGGGTTCAATTGAAAAATAAATCTGAGGTTCGGTTCTGGGTTTGGGTTCGCTAAAATGTTACGGTTTGGTTCCGGTTTTGGTTCGGTTCAGGTTCGGGTTCAATGTCCTGGTTTTTAGTGAATAAGCACGTTTTAAGGTCCATAGAATACGATTTTACCAGTTTTACGATGATGTCTGTATGTGTGTGTGTTTGTTTGCGCGTGTATATCTGTATTTGTGTGTATGTCTAGCTGTGTATGTGTATGTCTGTCAGTATGTGTATGTGTGTGTGACAATAATTATTGTACCGACGATAACTCCAACACTACAATTCTAAAAATTATAATTCTTTCGTATTCCTCTTACATCCATATGAAGAACTGGTTAGATTTTGCTTATAATTAGTCAATCAGAAGTACCCTTATTTGAATTTCTTAACAGTTTCTTGAAAAAACGCTGGTAAATATAATTTTTGGACATTTTATGTTATTATAAACATGAAAGAATATTTTATTGTCTATACGGTTTGATTACACATTTTCCTTGATATTCAATAAATATAGAGTTAAACAATTATAAAGAGATTAGCTTTCATAAATCAGCTAGCTATACGCTTTAACCGTGGAAACTGCTGATATATTCAAATAATTCTAATTGACAGATGTCAGTGTCAAGTGCAATTTACATAATATATTTACTTATAATTTTATTGGATATATAGAATCTTTTTAACAGAAGTTTCAGTATGGGATTTGTGTAGAACACATAGCTTTGGCGGAAGGTAAAGTGCTGGCCACATTAGATTTTTATTTTTGACATTACGTTTCGTATTTTCTTCTTCCTAACACTCCACAAATTTGCCGTATGGTTTGTAATTATTTTATCAATATTCAGCACTCTTCATAACAGCCTAAAGTGTCCACAATTTAATATTCAATATTTCTGCGTACAAAAGGTGAAGTACTGTACACAAATTGATCCACTAATTATGTCTTTGAAGCCATTAGTGGAAGCTAAATATTTACATATCGGTTCGATATAAACAATTAATTTTGATATAGTTATTCCAAAATGTCACAACGGTATAATTCCAATGTCCATTAAATAAAATTACATGTACATTAATTCAAAAGTAAAACATATAAACAATACATCATTTTATAAACACATCTACTGCACTAATTAACATTAGAAAGAGGTCGTTAGCTGCCTATAAGTCCATTAGTGATGACTTTAGCTGCCGTATCATATAAATAGATACTTAGAGGTAATTTTCTTGAAGCACTTTACACAATTATGACTACTACAATTATTCCAGTTCAGTTTTATATGAAGTAATTCCGTTACGACATAAAGCAGCTCATTAGAAACACAATCAATAATAATAATAATTGGTGGATGACTGCTATCTGGAAAATATGTACTAATTTGAATATAAAATTTCATTACACATTCTCGTAATTAATATTTGTTTCTATCGAAAAATAACATAATTAAATGATCACGTTTTTGTTTTAAAATTTAAGTTATCATTAATGTAATTCATATGCACTAAATAATTAATTTTGCTGAATAAATACTGTTTTTATATTAATGAAACAATAGTTTTTAATTAGAGTAATTAATGCAACAATAATAAAAGTTAAATTTATTTATTATGCATGTTTTCAAAGCTCTTTATTACATAACTGTGAAAATGCAATGTTTAAAAAGAAAATAAAATGAAACAAAAATAAAAACAAACTGCACAACAACATAACAGCAAATAAAATGTTTCATCGTTGATATTATTATGTAGAAATTGCAAACTAGAATATCTCGTATTAGATGAAACCATAAAATGACAGTATACAACACAATATACTCAGTAAAAATACTAATGAATTTAACATTCTCTAACTCTTGTACCACTCGACGGGTAGAATGGGTGCAGAAATATATTATACAGAATTTTATGTAGATTCTAACATTTTAAAGCGCAGATTTCTGTATTTAACCGTTCAGGAGTAGCACAAATAAATATAAATTAACAGCAAATAACCAGAATTCACAAATTTCAGACAAAATACTTATAAATTTAACATTGCCTAACTCTTGTACCACTCGACGGGTAAAATGGATGCAGCAACTTTGAAGGTAACCGTTTAGGAATTGCACACATAAATATAAAATAAGAGAAGATAAGAAAAATTCAAAAAAAAAATCAACCAAAATTAGAGAAAAGCGAAGACGAGGAAGATCCAGGCGATCGCCTAGGCGCTAAAATTTTAAGGGCGCCAAAATGTTGCGGAGAAAATATATTTTTTTGAATTATTTCACTGATTTAATCCGTAAAATGAACCACACTTAAATAAAAACATGAAAATATTTTTGAGGGAAAATAGTGAATATTTTATATAACTGAACCTCTATCGAAATTGTAAATCGAAGTATACTGTTATTCCTTGTACATTTTGTAAAATTGCCATGTAATGTTATTTTTCGAATTTCCATAACTAAAAGATCTCTGTAAATCATAGCCAATAACACGTCGCAATAACAGCTATCATTATAAGTCGAATTTTTTAGGGTCAAAATGAACTTTTTCGGCACAATATTTGCAAGTTAGGAGATAAGAACTGAACTTGTACGTACTGTCGCTAAGATGCAGACATATTATAAATCATTGAAAGTCTTTATAAAACAAAAAAAAAGTTGAGACTATCTTCAGCGTAGGTTCCTGTTTAAAAAATATTAAGTAGCTTGAATCTAATTACACAGCGTTCTTCTACGTCAAAAACCGTATAAAAATGATTTTATCATATTTTTTTTAATATCTCATATTAAGTGATATATGGTGCATTTTTAAAATAAGCGAAAATAAAGTTTTAGCCACTAGCTCAAAAAAAACCTGTAGCATATAATATAGCCTATACATATAATTAAAAAAATTGTGAGATGTAGTTTGTCAAAAATATGACAATTAATAGTGATACTGTTGAAAATTTAGTAGAAACATTTGCTGAAGCTAAGTTTACGAAGGAAAAATTTACATTTTGTTCAATTTACTTTTTGTATAAATAAAATAAAAATAAATAAATATATCATCGCGGCATATTACCCATTGCTGGGTGTGCCAATCTGCTTTGTACACAGATTTCGGTAATAATGATAACATATTTTTACCGTGCGGGCGTTTACTAGGCGTCACCTCAAGGGCATTGCTGGCTTGGAGAGTGTACCAGAGTTTAATTTTATGCCATTTAAAATTCAAAATATTTGGGATCGGTCGGAATCGAACCCGGTTCCCCAGATTCGCGACGAGACACTCATGCAAACTGAAATAATGATTATTAAAAATTTAATTTTATTTCACTTGTGTAGTCAATTTAAATTACGAATTGGTGTAATTATTAATTTATTTACACCGGCTCTGGGAAGATCAAATGAAGATTGAGATGAGATCGTAAAGATGCTGCACAAAGAACAGTGAACAATGTTTGTAAGAATGAAGATTCAAACTCTACAGCTAACGGTACAAGGGCATATGATTATCGACTGACTGTAGATGTGATATTAATGCATTAGTACTGCTATAATTACAAAATATTTTCCGAGTATTTTAAAATCGAAATAAGCAAAAAACAACAGCTTATTAAGTTAAGTAACCATGCTTATGGGAAGTTACTTAACATGATTACGTATTTAAAAAATGTTTGTCATTGAGTGAACAGGCTTTTAATCATATATTTGGACTCCAATCTTTGATAATCAACAATTTATAAGCCATTCCATTAAATCTATAAAGAAAATTCTAATCGACATATAATTACATATATCGAAGAGTGCTTTGGATGATAAAAAGTAAAACAGATGAACTGGGTGGGTGACAATGGCGAATCAGCATTATGAATATTTAACGCGTGTCGTTCTAACGACTCGATATTCGGTTGATACCCCGCCGACTTGATTATATGCTGCCGGGAAAAAAGCTTTTACCAGAAAACAAATATGTAATTTGTTATAAATCAAAGATAACATCTATAAAGTGAAATTACACACGACAGCTAGAATGGACGATATTATGGGGCTGCATTACCGCGCGACAGAAACTCTCAACCAGTTACCTTACCTACAATAATACCACTTTATAATTTTTCTCGCTGCTACAACCCTGACAAGTCTTAAATATTTGCATGGTTTGTAAAGCAGTACGTACTTTAATTCCTTGATATCAGGTGTGACTATACGAGCCCATCCCCAAATGTATTCGTACCCTCTAAAAAAAAAAATATTAACAGTAAGAAGAAATAAATTTTTAGATTTCAATAGTTATTTGGGCATTTTTTTTTTTATGTATTAATAAAGTGTACTGGATTTAAATATAATGTTATTATCTAAATTTATCATTTTATCAATAATCTATGGGCAAATATATGACAACAGACACGTGCTAATTTTTTTAGTTCAAACAGTAAATAATACAATATTTATGTTAGTATTATTTATAAAACTGAAGGTAAAGGAAACTGATAATATATTCAATTAATTACTATATTAAATTCTATTTTTTTAGTAAAATTATTTGCCAAGAGATATTCATTTATTAAAGTACCACCTACAATTATCTTAAAAACTTGAATAAATAAACTTCTGGATGCTATGATTATTACTCTAATTCAACATATTTTGATATGGTGTATTAATATAGTGTATAGAACTTGAATACATTGCTTATAATAAAATTTCTTAGGTTTAATAATAATTTATTTGCAAATAAACCATTGTCTGCAAGTGACAAATGTCGTCGTCTTTAATTATTCACGAATAATTATTATTAAACTAATAAAATTTAAGATGGCAATTAATTGCGTATATTGTCAGTTACCTTTACCCTCAGTTTTATAGATAATTCTAACATAAATATTTACTGTTGAAACGAAAAAATTTGGGACTTGTCTTTTGTCATATATTTGTCCGTAGATTATTGTTTAAATGAGAAATTTAGTTAATAACATTGTAATTAAATCAAGTACACTTTATTAATTCATAAAATAAAAAAATACCCAAATATAGTCTCAACTATTGTACTTAAAAATTTATTTTTTATTGCTGTTAATATATTTATTTCAGAGGGTACGAATACATTTGGGGTTGGGCTCGTATGACCTTCATTATAATCTTAGAGCAAATTTATGTAACTACCATTCATAAGATAGCAGCACCGTCTAAACCTTCTTCTTTTTTATTTCAGGTGTGGTTCCAAAACCGACGTGCAAAATGGCGCCGCCAGGAGAAAATGGAAGCCGCCCGTTTGGGTCTCAGTGACTATCACGCCGTCAGTTCCTTGTCGAGAGTGGGTGCTTCATCTTTAGCACTCCCAATGGATCCTTGGCTATCTCCTCCCTTATTATCTGCCCTTCCTGGATTCCTAAGTCACCCTCAAACCGGCTACCCAAGTTACCTGACACCTCCTGTAGCTGGGGATCCCTCCCGACCGCCGCATCCACCCTTAGCACATGTTCCTTCGGTACCCACACCTGGAGGGAATCAGGGGGGTGATCCGAGGAGTAGCAGTATTGCAGCCCTTAGGTTGAAGGCAAAGGAGCATGTGGAGAGCATCACCAAAGGGCTGCAGATGGTCTAGAATGGGAAATTTTAATAGTAAGATAGACCCCTGATGAACAACATTAGACAATGAAAAATCCTTTGCTAAATCATTCAAAATATTTTTTTAAGGAATTACTGCAAAAATGAAAAAGTAATAGTATTATTTTAAAATCTTATTATTAAACTACTGTCCTTTAAAAAAAAAGCCTCGATTACACGAGGCTAGTCTACTCGCTGATAGATTGCTAGTAAACTTGTCGGAGAGTGGGCGACTCTGCTTCGCTAATTCTTTTGACAGAGTGGCAGATACGCCAAATTTTTTCTCTGAGTAATCCAATTTTCCTCCATTTCCTTTTTTATTAGTATTTTCATCCATTCTGTTCCTAATTCTTTCTTAAAATGAAGTATTAATTAAAACAAAACGTGCTCTAACCACTTTAGTCGACATTTTTAACAAGTGGGTCGATTCTATTCACATCTGTAGGTCTTACAGATCTGTAAATCTGTAAAAAAGTGACAAAAACAAATCTGTTCTTGTTGATTAATATAAAATTATATATAGGAGTGGCAGTTTTCGTTACGATTTTGTTCATTATTTACAGATTTACAGATCTGCAAGACTTACAAATGTGACAGAATTGACCTATAAATCCAAACAAAAGTTGAAATTATACAGAAAACACTCGTTTTATGAGACAGTTCCCTAACTCGCGAGTGAATTCACGAGCTAGTGGCTAGTGAAATTCAACTGTACTCCTCACTGTCTTAGCGGCAGGTATTTGCTAATTTTAATTATATGCCAGTAAACTAGCTGGCTAGCAGGGAGAAAACTAGCATCTTATAATCGAGACTTTAAATTTTCAATTTTTGAAATGGCAAAGGATAAAATTTAAAACTGAAATAAATTGGGGGTAGCATAATTCATAATTATAGTAATTTGTAAATAATGTAAATATTTGAGAGAAATATGGATGTATAAAACAAGTATTGTTTGAAGACTGTAAAAGTAGATAATGTTAATTTGTATTGAAACTGAATGATATTATGATATATTTTACAGTAAAATAGAAATGGAAATGCAAAAATATAACTTTTAACTATTCGATCACTCCACCATCTAGTTATTGTTTCATTTATTTCACTAAAAATTGTAATTTAAGTAAGCTTAAAGACAAAGTACCGGAAGACTACATCTACAAACTGTTTGCATTTCCGTCTATTTTGCTGTTATTTCTACCATATGATTTGCAATATCCTCGTATGATTCCCTATAGTTTACCCTTTATCGTATATGTATCGGAGCCATATGTAAAGCCCAGTCCCTCCGTTGTTGTTGCATATAACATGATATTGTTACCGTGGGTGAGTGGCCGCGCAAGTGAGATGTAGCTAAATGTTAATACACTAGGCAACTCAGCGTGTATCACGTGATGTTTTACTTTAAGAGCTGTGAATTTTTGTAAATATAACGTATGTATACATATATGAACGTACTTTTATGAATCGCACAATAAATCATGACCTGTATGACAGATTTCACATATGAAGTACCTTAAATCCTTTATTATTTAAAATTATGGTTTTAACGTTGTCGAGAATTTTATAAAGATTCCAACTTTTGAAACCGCGCGAGTATATCTTTAACCGTTTAGGTGTGGTCCACATAAATATGAAATAAGAGTAAATGACCAGAATTC
Source organism: Harpalus rufipes (assembly GCA_951394225.1). Classification (NCBI taxonomy): domain Eukaryota; kingdom Metazoa; phylum Arthropoda; class Insecta; order Coleoptera; family Carabidae; genus Harpalus; species Harpalus rufipes. The sequence goes on from OX596291.1 coordinate 14,742,618, forward strand.
ACAAAAATTTAGACGAAATTCTTATGAATTTAAATATTGTCTAATTTTTGTACCATTCAACGCCTAGATCTCTGTCTTTAACCGTTTAGGAATGGCACATATAAAGTAAAAGCAAATGACCAGAATTCACAAATATTCAGACAAAAGACATGTATTTAACATTGTGTAACTTCTGTACCACTCGACGGGTAAAACGGGTGCAACATTATATTATAGAGAATTTAATATAGATTCTAAATTTTTAAAGCACAGGTTCTTATCTTTAACCGTTTAGGTGTGCCACAAATAAATAAGAAATAAGAGCAAATGACCAGAGTTTAAAAAAATTCTTACAAATTACTTATAAATTTAACATTGTTTGGCTTTTGTGCCACTCGACGGGTAAAATAGAATCTAAATTTTGAAGCCGCACGTCTATAACTGTAACATTTTAGGTGTGGCACAAATAAATATAAAATAAGAGAAAATGACCAGAATTCGCAAAAATTTAGACAAAATTCTTATAAATTTAACTTTGTCTAATTTATGTACCGCTTAATTGGTAAAGTGCGTGCAGCATTATATTGTAGAGAATTTTATGTAGATTATAAATTTTTAAAGCGAAGGTCTCTATCTTTAACCGTTTAAGTGTGGCACACGAAAATATGAAATAAGAGCAAATGACCAGAATTCGCAAAAAACTTAATACTTAATTGGTATAGTGCGTGCACCAATGTATTGTAAATAATTTTATGTAGATTCTAAATTTATAAAGCGCAGGTCTCTATCGTTAACCGTTTAAGTGTGGCACACGTAAATATGAAATAAGAGCAAATGACCAGAATTCACAAAAATTTAGACAAAATTCTTATGAATTTAACATTGTCTAATTTTTGTACCACTTGATTGGTAAAGTGTGTGCACCAATATATTGTATAGAATTTTATGTAGATTATAAATTTTTAAAGCGAAGGTCTCTATCTTTAACCGTTTAAGTGTGGCACACGAAAATATGAAATAAGAGCAAATGACCAGAAATCGCAAAAAATTATACAAAATTCTTATAAATTTAACATTGTCTAATTTTTGTACCACTTAATTGGTATAGTGCGTGCACCAATGTATTGTAAATAATTTTATGTAGATTCTAAATTTTTAATGCGCAGGTCTCTATCGTTAACCGTTTAAGTGTGGCACACGTAAATATGAAATAAGAGCAAATGACCAGAATTCACAAAAATTTAGACAAAATTCTTATGAATTTAACATTGTCTAATTTTTGTACCACTTGATTGGTAAAGTGTGTGCACCAATATATTGTATAGAATTTTATGTAGATTATAAATTTTTAAAGCGAAGGTCTCTATCTTTAACCGTTTAAGTGTGGCACACGAAAATATGAAATAAGAGCAAATGACCAGAAATCGCAAAAAATTATACAAAATTCTTATAAATTTAACATTGTCTAATTTTTGTACCACTTAATTGGTATAGTGCGTGCACCAATGTATTGTAAATAATTTTATGTAGATTCTAAATTTTTAATGCGCAGGTCTCTATCGTTAACCGTTTAAGTGTGGCACACGTAAATATGAAATAAGAGCAAATGACCAGAATTCACAAAAATTTAGAAAAATTCTTATGAATTTAACATTGTCTAATTTTTGTACCACTTGATTGGTAAAGTGTGTGCACCAATATATTATATAGAATTTGATGTAGATTATAATTTTTTAAAGCGAAGGTCTCTATCTTTAACCGTTTAAGTGTGGCACACGAAAATATGAAATAAGAGCAATTGACCAGAATTCGCAAAAAATTATACAAAATTCTTATAAATTTAACATTGTCTAATTTTTGTACCACTTAATTGGTATAGTGCGTGCACCAATGTATTGTAAATAATTTTATGTAGATTCTAAATTTATAAAGCGCAGGTCTCTATCGTTAACCGTTTAAGTGTGGCACACGTAAATATGAAATAAGAGCAAATGACCAGAATTCACAAAAATTTAGACAAAATTCTTATGAATTTAACATTGTCTAATTTTTGTACCACTTGACTGGTAAAGTGCGTGCACCAATATATTGTATAGAATTTTATGTAGATTCTAAATTTTTAAAGTGCAGGTCTTTAACTTTAACCGTTTATGTGTGGCACACTTAAATATGAAATAAAAGCAAATGACCAGAATTCGCAAAAATTTAGACAAAATTCTTATAAATTTAACATTGTCTAATTTTTGTACCACTTAATTGGTATAGTGCGTGCACCAATGTATTGTAAAGAATTTTATGTAGATTCTAAATTTTTAATGCGCAGGTCTCTATCGTTAACCGTTTAAGTGTGGCACACGTAAATATGAAATAAGAGCAAATGACTGAATTCACAAAAATTCATTCAAATTTAATATTGTCTAACTTTTGTGCCAGTAGACAGGTAAAATGGGTGCAGTAATATATTATAGAGAATATTATGCAGATTCCAAATTTTGAAGATTCAGCCTGTTATCATTAACCGTAAATTTAATTTGGCATGGCCATAAGTGACAACAATATTAAATTTATTTATTGTTGACGACTTTACGTTATCGCACATTCGTGGACAAAATTGCATCGTTAATTTATTTTTGAAACGTTCCGTCCCATCTCTTCCAGTGTAAGAGTCTCCTACATCAAAGGCACTCTTGGTTTTAATTCCACTTTATCTGTAGGTAGTGTGCGTGAAGTGCTTGGCTAAGGCAATAAAATGGTAATTCGTGTTTGTCGTGGCTAATCATCCGTTAACACCCCTCGCCCTGCTGGTAATTAACCACTCCTTATTGCTTTATCACTTTATTGGTTTGTGCGCGCTAGGAGGCGACTGAATCGCTGGCAACTGAATCGTGGCGAGGGCAACTGAATCGTTGGGCCAAGCCGCCCGCGGGAAATCGAAGCCATGCTCTTCTCTTTTTTAATCACACTGTTTTCAACGCCGCCCCGATCTCTAATTGCTCTTTTATTGGATGGGTAGATGTGGTGAAGGAATGTTTTTTCATTTCAATCTAATTTAACTTACTGAAGAACTCGATAAAATTGTTCCGTTTAATTGTTTGTTTATCTTAAAATAAATATGGCATTTCAATTTATTTGTAGAATGTAAGTCACTCTCCTTCTAGCTGTGAGTTCCCATTGCCTCTAATAATACTAAATGTTGTTCTATTTTTTTTTTCAAAAATCATTAATTTTAAATGCACAAAAAGTTTAGCTATAAATTTGAATTCTACATGCAAAACTATATAGGAATACAAATTTTTAAAAACTTTGGTCAATGCGTTTATAGTTATCAAAGATATTTTAAAAATCGGTGTCTAATTTTTTAATGATCAATAAAAAATGTACCCGCTATTTTTTTTATTAAAACTTGGTTCACAAATACATTTTACTATGACAAATGTAATACTGGAGTCATTGAGGGTGTATCTATCACATATTTCTGGATATTTAAGTCGGAACTTTTGCGTGCTTTTGAACAAATTATCAAAAACAAATAAAATTATGGTCACGCTGACTTCAAATTTCAATTCCAGAGTAAAAACTACATACATGTTCAAATTTTTGAAAACAATGAACCACTGGTTCAAAAGTTAACGGAACTAGGTATAGTTATTGGTGATCCATTTTTACTGAGAACTGGTAGGAATATTATAATGAAAATTCGTACTGGTATATTTTAAATATGGCAAAGTCACCCAGATTGCGTCTCACACCCATTTTAAGGTATGAAGGTAAGAAATATAATATCATCGACCAACATATTTAAAAATAAAACCGTATCTTTTCGCTTTCTGATTATTCAATTAGCTTACGAATAAATGCACATTTATTCGTGCCTAACCGCTGTTCGTGATATTATTGTAATCTTAAACCCTAACTTAATTAAATACATGAGTGCACGCTATACAAAACAATCTTTTAATCAATAAGCGTTTCCCTGTTAACTACATCAGAAAAATGCTATATTATAACTTGGGTTGTATTGCTTTCTTTTGCACCCCTTGTGGCGGAACTCTGCTTCTCTCTGGTGGCGAGAAGCTGGACTAGTTTAGTTGATTCATCCCTTAATAGATGGCTTGGGAAGTATGGAAAAATACATCTTGGAAAATATCAATATATTTTTTTTTTTAAATAATACAAAATTTGGTAGAATAATTTAGTAACAATTATTATGGTTTAACAAAAACAGGAGGGTGTATTTTAAAGTATTTTTAGCAACCGTGAAGGACCCTGTAATATCGATTTCACTGGGGTAGTTCATATATTCAACCCTCAAAGTGCTGGCGTTATAATGAAAAGGTCTATAGTCATCATGTGATGTAGGGTCCTTGCATGATAATAAATAATATTAAAAGGTGAAAGGGGGATATTTTCTACCCCTTGTGACTTATGTAGAATCAAATAACGATAATTTTATTATTTTAATGTGTCCACAAAATGAGGGTTGAATATTGTGCACGATTTTATACAATTACAATTTTATTAAATTTTATACATATGAAATATCATACAATGTACCTATATTAAAGCGCCCCATAAAATAAATAAACCAAAACATACAATACATACAAGTGCGTATTTAAATAAGTAGTTAAGTACTTCGAGTATATTATCTATGTCTGGTCTGAGGGTTGTAATCTACCACGTGTGATAATAAAGTATTTGAGTAGGTGCATGGTTATTTCAAATTAATTATCATGTTTTCTGTTAAAGTTAGATTAGATTAAAGCTAATAATTAAATTTAATAAAGTCGGAAAATTGTGATATACATATAATTACGTCGGGAGATATGTGTTGTAGAATTAAATGATATGGTAATGTATTAATATAATCTAAATCGATTTTGATATTATTTTCATAATTTTTAATAATGAAATTCATATTTAATTATCATGCTTTACACACGTGAGTAAACAAAAATATATACATAATTATTTTTACAAGAATAGCATCAATGCGTAATACAGTAAGACCGCGTTAATCCGGCACTCGATGATTCGGCACAATTAATAGTCCGGCACTCGCTCGAGTTGGCTGCGCTCGGCAGTTTTTAAAAAGAGGGCTCAATCTAAGAAACAAATTAACATCGCTACAATGTTTAAGATAACTTCGCTCAATATGCAATCTGCTCCGTCGTCGTCAGATGCTGGTACTTCATGATCGACTGCATCTACGTTATCAGGTGTTACTCGTATTACATTTCGCACTAGAGACACTGATTCAGATTAAACTGTTTACCTTAAAATAACTTTAAAATGGGGTATTCTACCAGTTTTATAAATATTTTTTTCTGATAATATATAAAAATCAAGTAATATTGATAAAAACGCGATGTAAAAATTCGAATTAGTAAGCGAGATATGAAATTTTGAATGTCTGAATTGTGACGTCAATGTGCCGAGTTGGATGTGCTTCACAAGCAGTTAATTGTAGTGGTATTTGCATTGTCTGCATTAGGCATGTATTTTCATTTATTTTTATTAAATCTTCTTTCCCTTATAAATTTAATTGGTAATGAATACAAAAATAAAATATTTCAAATAAATATTATTTTACTCATATTTCATGAGACATTTTGACAATGTCATTAAGATGAAAGTAGTGTTGTTATATAGTTCTTAATTTGAATTCAAACAAAAACAACGAATAGTGAATAGGTCTAGTACGCCTAAATTCATCCGAAATTTTACGTTAATAACCGATTAGTAGGAGTCTCCAGTGACTATGACGTCACGTTTAGTATAATTAAGTATTTTTATTACAGGAAAGTAATATATCATAATTTTCTGTTTACTAAAACTTTTAGTTTAACATTATGATACCTTATAATTATTGAAGTTTACTATTTCTTTGCGATGGTAGAATATCCCATTATGTAATTTTTAAATAATAAACTATGTAATTATATACTTTTAAATACAGTTTGTACGTTTTCCTATAATACCTTGTTAATACGGCATATTTGATAATCCGGCATTGTCGATATCCCAATGGATCATTACGGTCCTACTGTAGTATTGTCAGAAAAAATATTCTGTTGGGTCCAGCAATAAAACTATATATATTTTAATTAAGACAGGGCGGCATAGGGATTTAACATGGGATTCTAGTTTTTTGCAATTTTCTGCTCACCTATTCAAAATTTCGAAAGTTCCGTAAATTAATAGCTATAGCCATGACTTTTTTTCTGTTTCTCCTAAATTTATAAACGTCAACCACTAACATATCTTATTAGTTAAAATCAAACAAAACATTTCCTAATATTAATAGAACATTTATTTTTCACAATTTAATAGTTCTATAAAAGTATGTGATATATTATTTATAAAATATGAAAACAAACCTATTCCTCTAGTATATCAACAATTTCAGAATTTCTTAAAAAATTGAGATTACATCTAATATAATGTGAAAGATACGAATGAAGAATGAACACAATTATGATTATTATTCTAACAAAATAATCTAGAAAATTATTTACAAATTATAATAGATATTCGAATAAGCCACCATTCTCAGCAAGACAGTAACCCAGTTTGTTGTAAAATGTCTGTTAGTAATTAAATTACATTCCTGGAGTATTTCTTCCCTTAATGAATCTAAATTCCTGTTCCCACAAAAAAAATCACTAGGAGTTAGGTCCGCAGATCTTGCAGGCCATTTAATTTCCCCACCTCGATCAAATATTCTCTAACATTTAACCCAAAATGAGCCGAGCACCCATCCTGCTGGAACCAAATATCCTGATCTGGACGAACTGCATCTTCCCAGGCAGGACCAACATTATTCTACAGAAGTTCCAAATAGCTATCTGAAGTAAAATTTCCCAAAGTTTCAAATGGTCCTATTATTTTGTTGTTAAAAATTCCAACCCAAATATTATTTTTTTTGCGGATATTGGGTGTTTGTATAAACATGTATTTGGAGATTTTCTTTGGCCCATACACGAGTATTTTCAACAATCGGTTCATTATTTAAAGTAAAAATGCACTCATCAGTAAAACAAATGGAAGAAATGAAATGCTGGTCACGATTTGCTTTCGCTTGCATAATTTCACAAAAAGTCTTTTTGGATTCAAAATTTGTAGGATTTATAATCATGATCTTTTAAAATGTTGTAAACTGTTGAATAGTGCAAACCACACTCAGATGCAATATGTCTTTTGCAATACAAAGAATTTTCATTTATCATAGCCAGTACCATTTCTTCATTCTTAACGTTATGATGCCGACGTCTTCTATAATTATTATTATTGCCTTCGTTGTATTCTCAATTTTTTTAACAAGTTTCGAAATTGTTGATAAACTAGGGATTGGTTTGTTTTCATATTTTACGGAAAATAAATCTCTTACTATTCTATAGCAGCATAATAATATTTTACAATTAAGACACGTTCTTCGTGCGTGTAAATATCCATTTTACTTTTTGACAAATATTTGAGAGAATAATAAATATATACAATATACAAACTAACAAGTATTTTAAAATTTATTTTTAAAACTCTACAGTTTTTGCCGTAAAATGAATAGGAGAGTAGGAAATAGCAAAAAACTAAAATCCCATGTAAAATCCCTCTGTTCGCACCTGACGACCAACACCTTGTATAATAATATTTAAATTACACTTGGCAAAGTTCACAATATTTTTATTATTATTCTGCTAGCTAAGCTCGCGGTTTTCTCGATAGATGGCTCTGCATGTGGTTAGTTACCTCTGCAGGCTTGATATCTTTGTGGGATGTTTATCATCCGTCCGCTCAACCAGTCTCAGTGCCTCGAAAGAGGCGTCAGTACACCACACTGAAGAGCTCCAATAAGAGCGAAACGCGTCTGTGGTTCTGGTTGAGTGGGCCAGTCTCTGATAAATGACCGAGAGGTTGATTCAGAGACTGAAATTTTGTGAACTTTGCCAAGTGTAATTTAAATATTATTTAGAGCAGTTCACCAAGTGTCGCATTTGTACTTTGTACAGTTTTTTATTACCTTGTATAATGTCACTGTTTACTTTTACTTTGAATGTCAACGTGCCATTATTTGTGCCGCTCTTTTGAAATGAAGACATGCATGTAATGGATTTCCTGTCTACTCGGAATAGTAAAATAATCTTAATGTTCCTGTAACATAAATGTTTTTTTTATTTGAAATAATTTCGTATGGGAATGAAAACTGCAGGACAGGCAGGAAATTCATTCATTGCAGGTCTTCATTTTAACAGAGCAACATTCAACATAAATCAATCAGTGACAATTATGTGCCGCCTTGATATAATTACAATATTTATAGTTTTATTTCTGGACCCGACAGAATAAATTTTTTTATAGTAAAAGTGATTTTGTATTTAAATGAAAATCATAACAAACAATATTGTGGTACAGAATGCAAGATGATTGACGAAACCCAAAATTGCATTTCCCCCTTGGAAAGGTATAAGTATTTCTACCGGTAAATGGCGATCGAAGTATCAAGTTTTAATAACAGTAATCCCGTCTATTCGACTGCTTTTAAGCCTCGAAAATTGATTTATCCAGGGTATGTCAAGCGAGTTTAATATATTTTTAAGATCTTTAACATTCGTATAAGAAATTGCCTTATTGAGAGTGACTCTACCCTAACAATCGTAATGAAATTCAATGGGGATGCGCGGCGTAATATCTGAAGGTAAATAAAGCATGAAAAGAGTAAACCAGCGAAGCCGAGCATGTCAAACTCGAGATCAATGTAAACGCAATAAATGTTGACTGGGCGTCCTTAATGCTGTTGTGTTGGCCCGCGGCGGTTTCCATATGAATCGCGGAGCCTCGGGCACCCTCCACTCCGCTGATATTGGTTTCGGAGACACGAGAACTTCTGCACCTCCATACAGACGAACTGATGGAATTACGACATTGGAGAGACATCAACAATACACATATACGTTTTTAACATTGTCTAATTTTTGTACCACTCGACGGAAGCCATGGGTGCACCTATATATTATAGAGAATTTTATGTAGATTCTAAATTTTGAAAGCGCAAGTTGGTCTCTTTAACCGTTTAGGAGTGACACACACAAATATAAAGTAACAGCAAATGACCAAAATTCACAAATATTCAGGCAAAATACTTATGAATGTAACATTTTTTTAACTGTAGTACTACTCTTTGACGGGTAAAATGGGTACACTAAACATCATAGAGAATTTGATGTAAATTCTAAATTTTCAAAGCGCAGGTCTCTATCTTTAATAATTTAGAAGTTTAGGAATTCACAAAAATTCAGACAAAATACTTATGAATTTAACATTGTCTAAACGGGTACATTAGTAGCAGATTCTAATTTAAATTCATCTAATTCTTTGTGTTCAGAAAGGCAGGTCGGAGTAATCACTTGAACTGAAGAATTTAAAATGTCTATAATTTTATCTGCTAATTCTGCTTTTTGCTCTAAATTCTCTTTACTAGTTGAAATTCTTCACAGTACGCTGTAATTTTTGTAGAAATTTTCCTCTAAAATGAGAGGATCCAGAATTCAATTTCCAATGAGGTTTTTCATTTCTCGAAGTAGAAAACTTCGGAGTGCCAATATTAAATTATTAAATATGAAATAAATGCAAATGTCCAAAATTCACAAAAGTTCAGACAAAATACTTATGAATTTAACATTATCTAACTCTTGTACCACTCGACGGGTAAAACGAGTACACAGACATATTATAGAGAATTTTATGTAGTTCTAAATTTTGAAAGCGCAGGTCTTTATCTTTAACCGTTTAGGAGTGGCACACATAAATATAAAGTAAGAGAAAATTACCAGAATTCACAATTAGCAAAATACAGTGTGTTAAAAAAAAACCTAACTCGGGGCAAGCTATGAACAAAGAAACGTATGTCAATTTAAAAATATTTAATTAAATGCCAATTTGACACGAGTTATTGTTAAAAATGTTATCTAAATAAATCAAAGCTTTTCTTCTTGAATCGTATTTTAGAAATGGAAATAAATTAGAAATACGGCGAATGGTAATGTATCCTTCATTATTATTTTTACCTTCCGTCACCTTTAGGTAAGGAAGGTATTGTCTTTGGTCAAAAAATTCAATGATGAGTTTTTAGTGAATAAGTACGTTTTAGGGTCCATATAATACGATTTTACCATTTTTACGATATGTCTGCATGTATATATATATATATATATATATATATATATATATATATATATATATATATATATATATATATGTGTGTGTGTGTGTGTGTGTTTGTGTCTGTATGTCTGTGTGTATGACGAAAATTTTGGATCGCATAACTTCAATACCACGATTCCAAAAGTTTTTCATATTTCTCAAGTTTACATCCAGAAGAACAAGTGATTGATTTTGGTTATAAATGGTGAACCGGAAGCAGCCTCATTTGAAGATTTTAACAGTTTATCTTGAAAAAACGCAGTGATATAATATTTTTATATCCTTATATAATAATTTTTTTGAGAAAAATGTATGTAAAGTTTTATATTAATTTGACTAAAATATGGCTATAATAAAAGAGTCATGATTGGAAAAAATGAATACGTGGTATGTTTTACATAGAATAAGAATGCCATGAAAGAAATACGTGATTTTTTTTGCCTGCGTTGACATTTATGATCAATTACAAGAACAAAATGTTCGTTTCTTTTTGTCAAGACACTTTCATTCTATTTAAAAAAATAATATGTATTCTTTTTTTCCATTCGAGGCACTCTTATTATAGTCATATTTTAATCAAATAAATATAAAACTTCATATGCATTTTTCTCAACAAGTTCGTTATATAAGGATATAAAAATATTATATCAATGAATTCAAAATTAAATTCTCTAACGAATGACCAAATAAAAAGGTAATGTTCTCATTTAAAATAAAAAAGTTTGGTCCCGTATTTTCAGAACCACTGGTCGAAAAAAAAATCTTTTCTTTAAAGTTGTTTTGTGAAATAGAAATTGTTTTCCCGTTTATACGTCTTTACAAGTCAAACAAAATGAAATTTAAAATCTTGTATTCTATTTTGCTATTAATTCTTATAGACATTAGTGTCCAAAACTCATAGGTAAATATATCGTGCATCCCGTATAATTTTATGAACAGTGTATCACTTCCAAATCTTGAAAATATTCCACCAACAAAGCTCTGCACTAGTGTTCCTTATTTTCTTCTGAATACCTTTATTTCTATTGCTAGTGTCGGGTGCATATATCGGTATAGCTTTCTAGTTTTTGTTTGGGGTAAACAAGAAACACCTATTGAGTTTTTGGATTGCGGTGGCGGCTCTTCTGATGGCTTAAAGGAGGCGACGGGGCTTAAGCCCTATTTACAGCCCATTAGCTCGCAAGGTGGTGCTAGAAGTATGCCCCAACGCCCATGTCTGCTAGATTACGATAAGATGTATATGGAAACCTGAGGACTTAATAGCGGTGATGAAATTGTTTTCCTGTAGTTTTCTTCGTTAAAAATGCACCTATCTGCTTTTACGATATACGAGCCCACGCTCATAATAATTCGGTCTGTTTACATTCCAAAAAAATTATAAAATCTGCGCAAATGGTGAAAAATTCCTTCAAATTTGTTTCGATTAGTTTAAAATATAAATTTTAAACTTACAAAATTGATTATATTATTCAAGTATTCCACAATGCACATTCTTCTGTTACAGTATTGTTCCATATGTCTTTCGAGATAGGTTTTATTGTACGCACTGAATTTTTACAAAGTTTTTTATATTGTGCTAAAAGTAATGGTAATGGTTCTCAGTAGAAGATAAATCTGAACTAGAAGATGACTCTAAATTAAAGTTTTAAATCTATATTTAAAATAGTCGCAAGAATTTTGTATAAATTTCTCACAATTTGTGTAGGTTTTATACTTTGTAGAAAGTGTAAACCGGACAAACTAAGGGTATGTTAACATAAAATCTGTACAAACTTTATAATTTTATTATTTACGAAAAATGTAACAAACTAAAACAACTTTACCCTTATATAAACTACAGTTAAATACCATAATCTGCACAAATATTTGCCGCTAATCTAATTAATTTTTGAAAGTCTAGCTAATATTGTCAAAATATACTCCTTTTTGAAGTAGCGAAATGTTTTTCTTTTTCTTTATAAGAAATTTTGTATGTCGGATCATGAATGTCTTTAATTTTTATTTCTTGCACAATCACTATCACCAAACGTGAAATAGAATTCGACATCAAAAATTACAAATTTCTTATGCCAAGGCTTCAGATGTAGTTTACATAGCAAGTTTTTCTGATTTATTAACAACTGCATCTTGCTTGGTACAGATTTTCTGTTTCTTAATGTTATATTTCTTTCTTATAATATACATGTTTACATACATATTGAAATTTTGAATTCTGCCCAATTTTCTTAAAGATTATTTAACTTTTTAAATAAATTCCGTCTAGAGCTTTTTATCTCTCGCTACCATTAGTAAGAGAGGTATAGAGATCGTGCCAAAAATCGCATATCGAGATTTTGGTAAACGACCACGTTTTAATTTCCCTACAATCCAGTTTTAAAATTTCCAAAAATGTCTGTGTATGTGTGTGTGGAATCTCGTAACGCTCAAACTCAAATATTATCATTCTGAAATTTTTCAAACCTTATATTTATATCTTATGCTGATATAGAAGAAAAACTATTAGATTTTGGTCTAAATCAGAACCGGAAATGACACTTTACTTGAAGCTCAAAATAGTTTTTCTTTAAAAAATACCTTTCAGTGTTGTTTTTCGAGATTTATGTTATTACAATAATTAAAGATTATTAAATTTTCTACAGCTTTACATTAATACTTTTTCAATATATTTTATAGATAAAATTATAAAATTATCCATAATTTAAATACCGGAGCCTGCGCCTTAAACACAACTCCTTGGTTACACAGTTCAGATCTTAAATGTATATAACTGACAAATAAATGTTAAATGGATGGAACTTAATACAGATTCCAGCAGAAGTACGTATGTATTTAAATTAAATGGCGGGATGTATTGTGTTGTCCACATCAGATTTTGTTTTCTTGTTTTCATCCATTTTTCTACCTTTTCTACAACGACATATGCCTCTTTATAGTGGTTATCTGCTCAACTCTTTTAATTATATCATACGTAGTTTTTCCATTAGAACAAAATGCTTGACGGCAAATGATTTTCCGTATAATCTATGTTTAAAAAAAATCGCCAATCACTCGCCTTCGATCATTTTCTTTTATGAGATTTATTTTAGTTTTTATAAACAACTCAAAGGAAAATGATATTATTGTTGCTATTAGACTAATGGAATTCAAACCAAATTGAAGTTGCCCCACATATTAGAACGGTTTAAAGAATATTAATAAATTAAATATTATGTAGATTTTTTGTTAAAACACCCTTATTATGAATATTTGCATCATTTATCTTACCAACCCTTAAAACTTGGTTTTATTCAGTTCGCCAGATAATTGATCAACTTATATTTAAGAAAATATTATTTAATGTATCAGTTTTTAAATATGAATAAATATATAATTACGGCATATTAGTCAATGCTGGGTGTGCCAATCTGCCATGTATGCAGATATCGGTAATGATGACATATTCGCACCATGCGAGCGTTTACCAGTCATCACCTCACGGCCACTCATTGCTGCTGTAAAGATTGTACTAATTTTATACCATTTAGTTTTTAATTTGAAAAATAATCAAATCATTTATCTTGTACAATAATTTATACATACGAATATAATTCTTCTGATATTTATAAATGTTATATTTCCACGTGAAATTATAAAAGGATCCTAATATAAAATAAAATGAAATCGTCTGTATATCAAACGACTGTTATTGGAAAATTTGTTCTTATTTGTATGAGCTCTTATTGTCAACATACGACATGTATCACAAAGAAAATATTATTATAACGCTTTGAAGACGTTTTAATAAAGAGATTTCGTACAGAAAAATAATTTCATAATGGCATAATGATAATAGAATATTGATTCGATTCCGAGAAATTTCTTTACTGTATTTTTATAATGAATTTATTTCTCGGAAGACTATATTCGATATATAAACACAATACAATTCCGTATGTCTTCTATAAACTTCTTCTTATAATTGGTGGTATTTTATTTTGCTCACACTTAAAGATCGTATAGAAGACACGTGTATTGTCGTACGATGTAGTGCCTAATAACGCCTTGATTCTTTTCAAGAGTGTGGGAGGCCTGACAATACGGGGGTAGCAGAGCATTGGACTCCAATTTCAACAGCTTAAAACCAACGGATCAATTTTGCCGCAGACGGGTTTATATTCCTCTGACGGCATATTAGGAAATTTGTCACAGAATTTTTAATGTTCTTTAAAATTTGTCGATAATTTTAAGATTATTGTGTGTGTGTGTGTGTGTGTGTGTGTGTGTGTGTGTGTGTGTGATGAAAGTTTTAGATCGCATAATTTCAATACCACGATTCCAAAAATTATATTTTCTTCGTTTTCCTCAAGTTTACATCCAGAAGAACAACTGATTAGTTTTTGATTATAATTGGTGAACCGGAAGTAGCCTAATTTAAGGATTTAACAGTTAAATTTGATTTATTGACATTTATCGTTATTATAACTTAAATAATATATTATTCTCTATACGATTTGATTGCATTTTATACTTCATATTAAATAGATATAGAGTTAAAGAATTATAAAGAAATTAAATTTTATAAATCAGCCAGCTATGCTAACCATGAAAATTGTCAATATATTCAGATTAATAGATGTCAGTATTAATAAAAAGTAAATTAATGTGGCAGACATGAGGATGTTGAAGTAGATGTTGGGGAAGACACGGAAAGATAGGTAAGGAAATAACTCTAATATTACAAGTTTCTAGAAAGATACAAGAGAGATGATTACATTGGTTTGAAAATGTCATGAGGAGAAATGAGGAATATATTGGATGAAGAATGAATAGCTTAGTAATAGAAGATTGAAGAAATAGAGGAAGACCAAAGATAAGATGGAAGGACTGTATTGCGGAAGACTTGAGATAAAAGGAACTGAATGAGAACGACACGTGAAATAGAAATGAATGGAAGAAAAAAATGAAAAATAGCGACCCCTAACTAATAGGAAAAGCTAAAGAAGAAGAAGAAGATATTAGTGTCAAGTGCAATTTTCATAGTTTATTTATGAAATAATTTTACTGGAAATTTAGAATCTTTTCCAAGAAAATTTATGTATGGAATTTATACATATTACACCGGATTGACGGAAGGTATTGTGCTGGCCACAACAGATTTTTTTAAGTGTAATGAATTCCGAATATTATAATTTTTTACTAATACAATATTGTTTTTTTACTCATAATTAGCCATTTCATTAATAATTCATATATTTATGATATTTGCCAGTTTTGTGTCTCCTGAAATTTTTGCTTTTTTAACTTATGTGGTTTCTCAAATAGGTGATTCAATTACTCTCTCTAAAATTACCCTATTCTTCTCAATTACTATTCGAATCCAACTCCTCTTAATTTGGGTGAGAAACCAGTTAAACATTCATCCGTATGCCAATCCTTTTTAAAGTTTATACCATTCATTCCTCTTTGGTTGATTAACTCTATTCGCGCAGCATCCCGCGCAGACCCAAGGTCACAGGCGTGCGCAGCGGGATCTGATTGGTCATTGGTCCAGATGAACGCACACGTGAGAACTCGTCTGTGAGCCGGACCGTATGATCGGGGAATAAACCGGGAGGATTTACAGAAATTCGAGGCAATTGAGTAAAAGGATATGGGGTAATTGATACAGGAATATTGGAGGGAGTGCTAAATACAATTAAACGAGCCCAGGCTCGTAATAGTTCTGTATAAATGGTTAGAAATTTCTATAAAATTCTTTCCATTCCTTTAAATGTGGACTTAAAACAAACTATGGGCCAAATGATGAGTAATAATAGTTCGATCAGCATTTCAAGGGTCAGCTTCTAGTCCAGATTTATTTTCTATCGAGACTCTTTACTCTTGGCACAATGCATTGCGTACATTAAAACTTACCTTGCACGACATCTAACAATATTCTAACAGAAAAATGTGCTGGACTTATGAATAGAATGCTTAATAGAATTGAAGCTATTGTTGCTAATAAAGACGATGTAACCCAATATTAAATGGCAGAGTATTTGAATAATATATTCCGTTTTTGTAAGTTTGAAATGTATATTTTAAACTAGTCGAAGGATATATCAGTTTTAAAATATTTTAGTAAAAAAACTGTCTAAAAGCCAATATTTTAAATTTTTTAAATGAAAACCATAATATTACGTTATTATATATAGAAAAATAAACAAATAATATACTTATTTTATTTATTTTATTAGGTAAACATTGAAAGTATTCACTATTTCATGACAAAAAATCTGTTGTGGCCATCACAATACCTCTCACGCCCTTTCCATTGTGGTATATATAAGTATTTTCTATAATTTTAAATTCATTCTATGAGCAAGTTTTCTCCATTTCTTCTAAATGTTCGAGGTTTTTCCAATTCATTATCGGGATTAGCAGTATTTCTGAAGGGTTCATGTAATATACATATAATTTTAAATATATAATTAATAATACAATAAGAAATATTAAATATCGATCCCAGAAAAAGCTTTCAGTACTATCTTTGAATTTTTGACACTGACATTAGTGACATTTATCTGTCAATTACAGACATTTTAATTTCTCAAGTAGTTACCTTGGAGATGTTTGGGTTGTGAGCAGGCTGTGAGATGTACTACAACAGATTATTTTATAGATTACATATCTATATATTTAAATCTATAGAAGGTATATTAAAAAATTTAAATGTGTCGGATAGAGAATTATGTTTTTTTTTAATATTTGTAATAACATAAATTTTCAAAAATTAATATTTAGAAGATTTTTGTTAAAATACTACTACTTTCGGTTGCCCAATTCTTAACAGAATTTATTCAACTCTTCCCATTACTGTTAGATTGAGGAATCTGTAGTTACATAGGTCTTTCGTCTTATAGAATTTGAGAAATCGTACCTCCAACAACCCCATACACACACACACACATCCACACACACACACACACACACACACACACACACACACACACACACACACACACACAGACACACACACATCATTGTAAAAATGTTATTATCGGATTCCAGGGACCTTAAAACGTACTTATTCACTAAAATCTGGATATGCGATTTTTAGCATGATTCCAATATTTCTCTTAGCGAGCGGTAAAAAAGTCTAAAATTAAAGGCTAAAAGTAACAGTTAAATACGGTGGCGACAGCATTGTTTTGGAGGTATACTTAATCAGAGGGAGTACGAAAATTAGTAATTATTGCTAAAATCATGTAGAGCAAGATTACCTTGATATTTTAAAAGCAATTTTAAAGCAAAGTGCCGATAAATAAAGCTTAGCCGACAATTTTAATTTCATGGATAGGAACAATGTATTGTATAATATCAAAAACATGGTTAATCATCCCCCATAGTCTTCGGACTTAACCATATTGATAAAATGCGAAAAAAATTGAAAGAAACAAGAATATAAACCAATTAAACTACTAGAGGAATGTCAGAATATAATGCCATCAGACACCAAAAATATCATATTTCTTTATAAAACATATAGATCGTTTTTTATTAAAATGTATTGGTTATCGTGCGAGAACTTTTTTGTCATATAATTGTGAATACTGTCACTGTTTACCACATAAAATAAATAAAATAACGATATTATTATTTTTTATCTTTTACCTTCCGTCACCTGCAGGTAATGAAGGTACCTTTATTTAAAGATTTTAACAGTTTTTCTTATCATGTTGGGAAGACACGGAAAGATAGGATAAGGAATGAAAGGATATGAAAATGGCTCGAGTGCTAGAAGTTTCTAAGATACATGAGAGACGATTGTATTAGTTTAGACATTTCATGAGGAAAGATGAATAATGTTTTTGAAAAGCATGAACAGCTTAGTAGTAGAAGATAGAAGAAACAAAGGAAGACAAAATAAAAGATGCAAGGACTGTATTGCGGAAGATTTGAGAGAAAAGGAACCCGAATGAGGACGATAAGCATAATAGAAATGAATGGAAGAAGAAAGTCAATAATAGCGACCCCTAACGAATCGGAAAAGGTAAAGAAGAAGATGTCAGTATCAAGTGCAATTTAGATAGTTTGTTTATGAAATAATTTTACTGTGTAGAATCTTTTGCAAAATAAGCTATGTATCAAATTTATACATCAGATTTTTTTATATATAATAACGTAATATTATGCTTTTCATTTTGGATTAAAAAAAATTAATGTAATGGCTTTTGGCAGCTATTTTTCCTAAAATAGATTAAAACCAATATAGTTCGGAGACTTTTTTCTATGACTGTATGTAGAAATTTCTTATCATTTGCGTAGGTTTTATAATTGGATTTTCGGAAACATAAACCGGCCGAACTATCACGAGCTTGGGCTCGTATATTATGTATTTTGTAATAAAAATGTAAATATTTTTCAAATGATATTAAAACGCTCATTTTATTATTCAATGAAACCCGCTAAAAACTATCTATTACATTTTTCTATTCAAGTCATTTTTCGAACTGTACAACGCTACCCCGTCAATTATGCAGCGCTCGGGTCGCTTCATATTAAAACATAAGTGGCTTAGCGCATATCCTGTAGGCAAATACAGGCGCAATTTAAAATTTCGATCCTTATTAAAGTGGTCTTTTGTTTTTCAATGGTACTTAACGGGCCGTTAGTGCACGCCAGTTGATCAGAGGCTTACCAGGAGACAGAATTAAAATAATGCCTTCACTAACCACGGTTAAAAGGAAGATTACAATGTGATGTTGACAATGTGTCGTAAAAGAAGTTATTCAACATTTATTTATACCAAATAAGTTATTAGGAAAAGTTATCTCAACAAATGCTTTCGAACAATAAAATTTGTTGTTGGTTGTAGGTAATGAAATCACCAGATAGTTTCAATATTTCTGCACAAAATTTTATATCATATCATACACTCATAAAAAAGAAATACAGAGTGGTGACCGGCACAGCTGAACATAGGACTTTAACTTCAAATAAAAGTTGTAGAGCATAAAATTCTGCATCTGAATCAATAAACAAAATTAATTTTGTATGCCTTGTAACGGCAGAAATTAGGTATGAAAATATCGATAATCACCTCAAAATATCAATAGCCATGAAACTGATACAAAACAAATGTCAAACTGTTTATTTGTCATGTTAGGGTAATTTATTTTTATTAGTTATTATTTAATATTTCTGTTCTAGTTAACAATTATCTGTCCATTAAAATTGATATTTGTTCACTTGAACAGATATTACAAATAATGATAAAAATAAATTAACCTGGCTTGACAGATAAATCGTTAACATTTGTTAATTTTATGTTTCAATTCAATGGCTATAGCTTTTTTTGGGTGATTTTCAACATTTTTATACCTAATATCTGCTGTTACAAGGCACAGAAAATTAATTTTGTATATTGGCTCAGATGTATAACTTTATGGCAACTTTTATTCGAACTTTTTTACCTAAAATAATTAGGGATGCAGGAAATCACGAAAGTCTGATTTTACAT
This sequence comes from Harpalus rufipes, assembly GCA_951394225.1. NCBI lineage: Eukaryota > Metazoa > Arthropoda > Insecta > Coleoptera > Carabidae > Harpalus > Harpalus rufipes. The sequence continues at coordinate 14,762,278 of OX596291.1, forward strand.
GTTAAAGCCCTATGTTTTGCTGTGCCAGTCACCACCCTGTATATACATAATTCGCGGTATAAACAACAATAGTCTTTGTAAAATTATATAAAGGAAAGTCTCCAAAATAAAGGTCTATACAAATTTTGTATTAACAAGTTCAGTAAGATTCACCAAAAATCTTGTTTAAAAGTACAGACCTGGCAATTTGCAATATTTAGCGTAGGTGCTGCTTTGTCTATTAAACGGAGACATGAACATACTAATTAACATGTCTTATAATGTGAATAAGTGTATTTTTTAATTTTTAATATTGTTATAAATTTTTAATAGGTATTCACTATTTATGGCTTATTTGAAATAATTTTTGAAGATACGTACGATAATTAATAAGTATGTAATGAATGTATATGTAAACCGGAGCACGTGTTTTCTTTAGAAAACAGTGGACCGCCATTGCAACGTATTCATATATTATAATGTTTGTTAACTTACCTTGGAAATCTGTATTTTATATGAGATATAACTTTTTTATAGAAGAACATGAACAAAATTTATGTTATTATATATTCTGACTGACGATTTTCTATACATATGTATTATGTCTACGAAAATAAAAACTATTATTATTATTATAAAATTATGGCTTCTTTATTTATTTATTTATTTATTCACTTATTTCTTAAAATTATACGCTACCGAACAGACAAAGTCCAATTAACGGGTAGTGAAAATCAACATACATATTAAGAAAGACATAATTACGTTTACAACAAAAAAAAATCTATATGAGTGGCACATCACGTTCCGTCTATGTAAATTGCACTTGACACTGACATTGTCTTCTTTAGCTTTCCCCACTCGTTAGGGGTCGCTACTCTTGATTTTCTTTTTCCACTCATTTTTTGCGTGTTGTTCTTATTCAGATCCTTCCATCTGTCCTTTCGTCTTCCTCTGCTTCTTCTACCTTCTATTACTAATCTGTGCATTCTTCCAATATATTTTTCATCTCTCCTCATGACATGTTCAAACCAATGTAATCGTCCCTCTTGTATCTTTCTAGAAACTTCTAACATCCATCTCAACATTCTCATCTCTCTGCCACATTATTTTTTTTTCAATGACACTGACATATGTCATTTACAATTTTCTTAATATAATAGCTGTTGCTATGGTTATGGCATATCTGGTTGATTTGTGAAATTTAAATTCTTTATAATTTTTTAACTCTATATCCATTGAATATAAAGCATAAAATGTAATCAATTCGTATATATATATATATATATATATATATATATATATATATATATATATATATATATATATATATATATATAATAACATTAAAAAGTCAAAAAATGATATTTAACAGCGTTTTTTTAAGAACTGTTAAAATCTTCAAATCCAATCAGCTCTTCATATGGATGTAAAGAAAAGGAATATGAAAGAATTATAATTTTTAGAATTGTAGTGTTGAAGTTACATCATCGTAAAAGTAATAAAATCGTATCATAGGGACCCTAAAACGTGCTTATTCTCTAAAAACTCATCGATTTTTTTAACCAAAACAAACCTTCCTTACCTAAATGTGACGGAAGATAAAAAGTTCTAATATTATTTACAAAGTTTACGGATTCCGTTAAAGTCAAGGAGAAAGACATCCACGCTAGTTTTTTTTTTTTATTTGTATACTTATGTTTATATATACTTGTTTGTAATAATAGGGAAAGGGTACATTGAATGAAACTTCTTGGTATAATATGTAACATTTTTAATATATGACATCATACTTCGTACAGCTTAATCTAAAATTTACAATGTTATCAATCAATACTAAACAAACACTTATTAGAACTATGGGCTAATCTTTGGGACCTGGTGTCTGTTTATAATTTAATAACAGGCTGGACGATAATGAAACGATACCGCACCGCCTCTTGATTTATTATACGATGTGAATTTACACACCTGCCTAAAGTTACAACTATGTTGGTAGACTGTACATTTGCTTTGGAATAGAGGGAGAAGTATACAAGGCTTATAAATATATGTACAACTTATTATACAGTGGTAGGTACGTCTTCGATATTGGACAAAAAAAAATGTATTTTTATTTTTGTGATACTCTGGTCGTTCTAAAATCATTAGAATTTTGTTGTTCTTTTAAGTCAGAGAATACTATAATATTGAAGAGATTTTGGCAAAAATAACCATAGTCCAAATATTGTAAATATGAGTTAGCGATATGTACTTTCACGAATGCCAAACAGTTTAGTAAAACTGTTTCGCAAAAAGTATCTTAGTAGTATTAGATTTTAAATTGTGAGCGTTTCAACAAAAACGTCCTATAAAATGTCTAATTATTATGTAATTGTTTATCAATGTTTATTTTTCTATTTCTTAACATCAAATAAATTAATATGATCCTGAGGTAAATTAAGTTACAGAAATGTATAAAAGTAAGAAAGCTAGAAAGTTGTTTCTTTTATTATCTCAAATCCAGAAAAAAGAACCAATGTTGTTTTTGATAGACCTCAATTTATTTTATAGTTTTTGTAGCACTTTAAATTTGCTACAATTATTTTGAGTTTTAAAACTGTCTTCAAATTTTTTACAGGTAACAGAAATAAGTACATTAAATTTAACCAGTGATAGAACTCGTCGAGTGCAACAATATTTCTTAATAACTTTTTCTTATAAACCATCTAGATATTGAGTTAAAATTCTTCAGAGTTTTGTTACAAATTTCATTACCCGCCTATGGTTGAATTCAAAATGGGAAAGGTTGAGTGAATGTGTCAACACAAAAGAAAGATTAGAAACTGGTGAATAGATTGACAGATACACCAGAAGATGAAACTATACAGAAATCGGGGAAAAATAGAATAGAATATCTCGACTAAGGTAAGAAAAAAATCATATGTCAATTTTTTATGTTACAACAGGTTGTACAATCCAAAAATGGTAGGACATTTATAGGATGTATTCGATAAAGAACAACTCTACAATTGACGGAACAAAAAAACGCTTAAAAATGACTATAAGTGATGCAGACGTACAGAAGTAAAATCACAATAAATGTTCAAAATGGCCACCGTCATTGTCAATACAACACTGAAGGCGTCGACGAAATGATGTAACTGTTGTTCTTTCAATATCTTTCAAATTGTCATATGTGACACTCTGTATTGTAGTGCTATTCTTCGAGTACTAGACTCTGGCTGAGCCTCAACACTGTCCAAAACATCGTCTTCAATATTCTCTATGTGATCAAAACGTGTTCTACCAGGAATTTGAGCAGCAGGCTTAAAGGACTCAAGATCTCGGAGATTTATTTATTTTACTCGTATTTACACACATGTACAAAGGTGTGAACTTTTAAAAAATGAAGTTCCAAATAAATTTGGTGGGCTTCGCCAACGTTTCCCTATGCTGGCCAGCACAATATCTATCGCTATCCGTAAAGGCAGACATTTTTTTACTCATTATAAATTCTATAATAATTACTAATCGATTTGTCACAGTTAATTTGATAAAGTTGACAACTTGAATTTGTCAAAAACAACTGTTTCATTATTATTGCTACTGGCTCATATTAATTTATGGGGAGGGAGGATAAAAATGCAAAAAAAATGAGATTTCGAAAAAAAGTTATTAAGAAATATTATTGCTCTCGACGAGTTCTATTACTAATTAAATTTAATGTACTTATTTATGTTACAACCTATATCATTGTTTTTTTTTTACCAATTTTGAAGGCGTACCATAACAAATATTCAATATAAATAGTCATAGTCAAAAGTCAATTTGTTACGTTATATTCATAGTCTAGTTAGTCTAAATGTGTTGCTCCTTCATCATTTAGAAGTCAAAAAGAGAGACAAATACATATTTAGGTGTAGTCAAAATTTAAATTGACTTATGTAGTCAATGTTACCAACACAAAGTCTGTCAATATATCAGTAACACTTTAGTCAGTCATAAAGGAAATACAATAACGCATCCTATTGATTTTTATACAAAACTTATTTTAAAACAACCAATAAAAAACATCGACACAATTTTAGGATCTTGCTGGCAAAGGAGGTTTTGGTTTATTAACATGCAATATATGCTGTTGCGCCCTCATTCTCAGGGCCTCAATACTATCCCTTCTTGGGCTACTTGGGGCAGGTGGTGGTGTCTGGTTTCCGCTCTGGGGCTGCGGTGGTGGCGTTGGGGATCTTTGGGGAGGAACCAGCCCTCCACTAAGCACATACTGGCTCAAGAGGGCGTGAAATGATGGTACGGATACCAGAGGTCGGGAAAGGCCCAACGCAGCTGGGCCAAAAACAGGGGGGAATGCCAAACCGGGCCAAAAGGGGTCGCCGGGGGATGGGGGGACGCCTAGGGAGGGGAAATCAGGAAGGGGGGATACTAACGGTTGGTCCGGGTGGAGAAAAGTGGCGGCTTCTCGACCGAGGGCTTTTTCTCTTTTGCGCCATTTGGCACGGCGGTTTTGGAACCATACCTGGAAAAGAAAAAAATATTAAATTCTGTGTTCATTAACAGTATCATCATTATCAATATCATCAACATCAGCAATATTAAGTAGGCAAAAAGTATAACAGAACAACACATACTCATTTAGTGTTTTATTACATTATTTTGTCATCAAATTATAATATATTCAGTAGCAAATAACATTCATGATGTACCCAAAGTTAATTATTAGCATTACAGATGGAGAAATTACGTGGAATTGATAAATTACAATTGGTTGTCTAACTGCAAATGCTACTGCATATGAATTATTAATTAATCTGTATATGAATTATAACTACTAATCTAATAATGCATCATCTTTATTTCTGTAATAACATACAGTTGAATATGCAATTTGCTCGCGCTTTCCTAGTATTGGCATTATCTGGTAATAACAATCCGATTATTGTGTATCCTTTATCATTGATTTCAATTGTAAGGATAATTTTCGTGTAGAATATAATTATTTGGGAAATTGTTAGAAACCACATATCGTTCACTATAACAATAAACACAGAAGATTTTTAATCGTTATATACACGCCCAGGCTTATAATAGCACGACCGGTTTACATTTTCAACAAACAAATTATAAAACCTGAGCAAATGACGAGAAATTTCTATATATAGATTTTGAACTTACAAAAATTGAGTACCTATGTTATTCAAGTATTCCGCCCTTTAATATTCGGTTACCATCACCTTTATTAGTACAGCCTGTCTATTCTTACGTGACAGTCCCTGCTGGTGTCATGCACAGAGAGAGAAAGTATTCATGGGGGAAAGAGATAGATAGTACTTGCGACAAAATACACTCCAATATATAAGGTTTTGTTAAAAATAAATTTTGTTTCTTTACACATATACATATGTATAAACTTACCAGCACACTATTTAATACATACTGGTGTAGCATGAGAATAATATTTAACAAATAGTATTTATATCTGAAATGAGGTAACTTTTAAATCTTTCCATAGTTTATGCCTCGGTTTATACTAGTGGTGGTATTCGGATCCGGATAGTTTCGGTTTCGGATCCAAAAATATCCGGATATCCGGATAATTGAATGTTGAACTATCCGGATCTCGGATCCATATCTCAGTATCGAATTTTGGATCCGGATCTGAGTATCGGATTTTGGATCCGAATCTGAGTATTGGATTTTGGATCTGAATATCCAATCTTGTAAACGGATTTGAGTATTGTGTCTTAGATTTGAATATGAGTATGAGTTCCGAATTTTAAATATGGAATTTCAGTATCCGGATCGGTTCTCGGATTCGAATATTCTCAGTATTGAACCTTACATTCAAATATTAGCATCGGGTCTCATATCAAAAGCACATAATAAATAAATGTAATTCAATTTATATTAATATTTTACTTTATATGTATAATAAAAATAATACAAATTTGAATTTTTTATTCACAGTTTATTAAATAGGCCTTTGTGAAAGAATAAATTCCTTTTTTTTACATTTGCACAAACTACCTGGTTATTTTAGAGGGGTATTATAAAATGTATTACTGTTTGTTTACTAGTATTTACAGACCGCTGTAAAGATAAACAGGCCCACTTTAACGGTTTGAAGTTTGCATTTGAACTCAATTGTTAGCCTTCATATTCCAAATGAAGAATCGAATCCATAATTAAAATTTGGATTCGGATCCATTAATAAAACATCGAATCCGAATACAAGTTCATGTCCGGATCCAAATCAGGATCCGAATTCAAATTCGAATTAAATTTTCGGATATCCGCTTCAATATCCGAACGTCGGATATCCGAGGATCCGAATATTTTGAAATTCGGGTTCTTGAATCCAAGTTTTGTCGGATCCTCACAGCACTAGTTTATACTTTCCGATATTAACTGCAACAGAGTTAGGACAAAAAGAGCTCCGTTCCATATTTCACCCTCCCCCCCCCCGCATCTATGAACCATTGCGCATCTTAACTCAACTGTCAAGTAAGAGTAGACTGGCTGTAACTCTATTAGGCATTTGTATCCACAAACACTGTCATATTTGTCTTGCAAAGTAAGTTTTATTGTACGCACTGAATTTTTATGAAGTTTTTCATATTGTATCAAAAGTATCTTAGTAGAAAATAAATGTGGACTACAAGATGGCATTTGAACTATTGTCACCCGTCATTTGGCCCTACGTTTTTATAAGTTATAAGTCTATAATTGACCATTTCTGTACGTAAAAAAAATATTTTAATACCTTTTTGTTTCATATTATTGATTGTACTTTGTACAATTTTTGTAATCTTCAATATTGGTACTAACTCCATGAATACTTTTTAGACCCCTGAAGAAGACTGTTGTTACAGTCGAAACAACAGCCAGAAAATAAATAATTTATGTATGATGCGTGCCTGATTATTTTTCATTCTTCCATTATATAACCATTCGATCATCGGTTCAAGCATTAAAATATGTAGTCGAAATAATTTTCAAGAAATTTCTCACCATTAGTGTAAGTTTTATAATTTGTTGAAAATGTAACTATTATGAGCCTGAGCGCGTATGTTGTCTTTCTAATTATCTTGAGAGTAGTTTTAATTGTTTGAAATTATTTTCCAATTACTTGCATTCCATAATTACTTATTACATTTACTTAATTATAATAATTCAATGTCATAAATAATTTAAAGATAAAATTACCATCAATTATCGTAATATTTTTCTACAAATAATTTGAATCCGCTTTCGATGCTTGTGATAATATTAACGATGGCGCCAAATAGTCATTGATCAATAAATCAATATATCGACTTGTTTTCGAAAACTAGTAATGAATCTATCAATTATCTACCGTGGTAATTGTATGAAAATGTACCATTTACATTTCATTTAAAAGTCTTTGAAGTAAATTTTCTCGGATTTAATTATCCACTTATGTCTGAGCTTTGTTCTTATTTATTTTATTCATTTTCTTTAATATAGTATAATTAAAATTAAAAACGTTTTAATTATGGCAATTATCCCATTTCGTTTTTCTCAGATTCAGACTAATTTTCTAATTGTACGGATAAAATTAACACTTGAGAGGCTTGGCTGTTTTTTAAAAAAATGTGCAGACTTACGCAGACAAATAAAGATGACAGTGTTTCTCAACATTGGAGTTTTTTATTCGTATCTCTATATGTATACGTAACTTTACAAATTTTGAATCGCTCAGAAAATTTGAGCTATTGGTATTTTAAATTACTAATTAGAATTTTGATTTCACAATGGTAGACACTTCATATCCCAAAAATCAAGTGGTAGTCTTCAAATTTGAATTCAAAAGGTCTTTTTTACCTTCTGTCACCTTTAGGTAGGGAAGGTATTTCGATGGTGAATTTTTAATGAATAAGCTCGTTTTAGAATCCCTAGAATACGATTTTATTATTAAAATTATACCTTTTAGTTTATGTTCCTAATATTTATTAAATACCCAATGTTTCAGCAGCATAAACTGCTGCCTTCCTCAGGCAAAATACATAAATAATAAAAACAATAGCAACAAGTAATCATGGTAACATATTAGACACATTTAATATAGGAGGCCATGCTCGACTAAATTCAAACCGTCACAATGATTGAGATTATTATTCTTGGTTTTGAAAATCTCAATGACTTCTCTGTTGTTGAGGTGTGTAGGTCTTGCAAGAATTTTTGTTTCTTCGAATTTGATTCCCTTACTATAATTCCAAAAATTATAATTCTTTTATACTTCCATTTTGTACGTCCGTTTGAAGAGTTGGTTAGATTTTGGCTATAATTGGTCAACCGGAAATAAAATTATTTGAAGTTCTTAACCAGTTTTTTCGAATACACGCGTTAAATATCATTTTTTCACATTTTACATTATCATAAATATTAATAAATTTCATTATCTTTACGATTTGATTGCATTTTTTCTTCATCAATGTATTTTGAGATAAAAATTATAAAGAAATTCATTTTCATAAATCTAGCAACCTATGCTGCTACAAGCTCATCATGGAACCAGTAAATATTATTAAATGAAAGATGTTAGTGTCAAGTACACTTTGCGTAGTTCGTGAAATAATTTTAGTGAAAATATATTATGATCTTTTAAAACAAACTATCTAATCCGTGACTAATTTTCGAGTATATAAAATACATCAAAATGTCGGAAAGTCATGTGTTGGCCACATCAGATTTTTTAAAATTAAACTAAGTTCCAAAAATTTGGAATTGATGAAACAAATTTTAGTCTTAGGTGAAAAAATATTGATGCCATCAAATTTAACCAATTGTATCTCAGACACTAAAAGAAATAGATACAAATTTGGACTCAGGAGGACTTTTTCCATATGCATTATTAGTTTCACAAATTTTGAATCGATGAAACAAATTTTATCCATGGAGGAATTTGGTGGTTAGAATTTTTTTTGATGTCATTACGGTTAACGTTTTGTATGTCAGAAACTAAAAGACATAGCTCCTTGGTCGCTTCAAATTAGGACTCCGAGAGTTTTTTCTCTACTTATATTTAGTTTCAAAATTTCTGAATCGGTGAAATAAATTTCAGTAATGGATTTTATGGATGACGCAGGTCATATGCTGTAAAAATTGAATCAGGCATCACAATTCAATATAAATTTGTAAAGATATAGTCGAAAGTATGCGGAATCCAAATTTTACCCTATCATCATTTATTCGTTTTGGAGTAATACAGTTTCAAAATTGACTTTTGTAGAGTGACAAACTACTTTAGCAACAATTCCGTCTTTCTGTTGAGGATTCGTTTTAGAGCCTCTGGTTTAGGCGGGAGTTGTTCACTACGCGTGAGGCACGCACCGCCGATTACCCTTCCATTGTTGCGTGGCACAATGGCGACAATTGCCGGCTATCCTCCGCCACTTACGCAATTAGTGGCAACACGGGCATTTACCCAGACCAGGTTAGGTTAATTGCCCAAATTGTTTCCAATTAAGATGTGATTCACGGCCGCGAATATTACTCTCAATACGCCTAATCACACACAATGGATGCATACTTAACAGAATGGAACACTGGGCACCCCGAAACTAAATCCACCCAGACAGAAAAGACAATGTTATGTGCAACGATAACTAGCTAAAATTATATATTTGTGCATATTGCCGATATACTGCCCTATTCTAAAAAAAAATGTTTTTCAGCTTACCTGAACCCTTGCTTCACTAAGATCAAGTCTAAGAGCTAATTCTTCTCTTGTGAAAACATCTGGGTACTGAGTCTTTTCAAACGCTCTTTCCAGTTGATGCAACTGGTATGTGGTGAAGGTAGTTCTCGACCTACGAATCTTCCTCGGCCTGGAGTCTCCTGGAATGTCATCGCCAACATCTCCAGTGTCCACCAGATCTTCCGGTTCCTGGACGGGCCCATCTGATGGAGAGATCGTTTCTGGAAAGAACAAAAAAAAATGGTGAGTGAATTTAAAGTATCTTACCATTGTCAGTATTGTGTTGTAAGATAGAAAAATTCCCGATTTCTGCTCGGTGTAACCATGGCACCTAATTGGCTAGATAAGTGGTGGTCTATGCCAATTATGAGAGATTAGCCAGGATTATTATGTGATCGCTCCATATGAAAGAGGTTTCTAGGTTTCATTTGAATGAAGGAATTAAATGCAGCACTTGTAGTTAATGAACTGATGAACAGTTTTAATTATTGGGTTACTCAATTTGAATTTCATTATGAGATGAGTTTTATTTGTTAGGATTACCAAGGATTTAAAACTAATTTTACGTGAAAATCGTAAACGCGAAATATAAATTTATTAATCAAGAAGCATTATAACCCTTGGATTCTATTTTTTTTACCTGCCGCTAAGAGAAATATTAGATTCATCGCATATCCAGATTTTAGCGAATAAGCACGTTTCTTCCTTACCTAAAGGTGACGGAAGGTAAAAAATTGTACTGAATTTAAATATAATGTTATTACTTAAATTAATCATTTTAACAATAATCTACGGGTAAATATATGACAACAAACACGTGCTGACAATATATTCATTTAATTACTATATTAAATTTTATTTTTTTAGTAAAATTATTTGCAAAGTGATATTTATTTATTAAAGTATCACCTACAATTATATTATAAACAAGAATAAATAAACTTCTGGATGCTATGATTATTACTCCAATTCAACAAATTTTGATATGGTGTATTAATAGAGTGTATAGAACTTCAATACATTGCTTATAATAAAATTTCTTAGGTTTAATAATAATTTATTTGCAAATAAACGATTGTCTGACTGTTACAAATGTTTTCATCTTTAATATTTCGCAAATAATTTTTATTAAAGTAATAAAATTTAAGATGGCAATTAATTGAGTATATTATCAGTTACCTTTACCCTCAGTTTTATAGATAATATTAACATAAAGATTGTATTATTTACTGTTGGAACGAAAAATTTTGGGACTTGTCTTTTGTCATATATTTGCCCGTGGATTATTGTTTAAATGAGAAATTTAGTTAATAACATTGCATTTAAACCCAGTACACTTTATTAATACATAAAATTAAAAATGCCCAAATATAGTCTTAACTATTGTAACCTAAAAAAATTATTTTTTCTTGCTGTTAATATATTTATTTCAGAGGGTACGAATACATTTGGGGTTGGGCTCGTAGTCCAATGTCATAGATTGCTTAAATTTTATTTTATGAAAAAATATCGTATAATTCTGACCACCATTATGGTTCAGCGATTCAGAATCCTCCGAATTCGTCAGCAAGCGTTAAGTGGAAGAAGTATCTAATAATGCAACTTTTTCAATACGCACTCGACTTTACTACACTGAATCGTAGCAACCAACGATCGAGGATTTTATTATAAAGGGTTTTAAGTACCGGAATAAAAAACGCGCCCCAATAAAGCAACGTTTACCCTCAGGGATTTGCAGCTCGACTAAACATAGATAATAATATTAGATCTGTTATTATGGTAATCTTATTTTAATTGATACACTCCACAAAGAATTAAATAATGAACATATAACAATACCGATAATCCACAAGTAAATAGGACATTTATATATTATATTAAAATAAATAATTTCTTATGGGAATGCAAACTGCAATTCCAAAAATTATTTCATACAATTTAAGTGAAAGGTAAAGTATAATATTATTTTATATACAGAGTAGGTAGGGAATCCATTCAATGCTTGTCTTCATTTCAAAAGAGCGGCACATATGTCACTTTGGCATTTAATGTAAAAGCAAGCAGTGCCGCTTTGTTATAATCACGATATTTATAAATAATAAAAATTAAACAGTACGTCTAGTTTCACTAGGATACAACTTCTGAGTCAGCTTCTATTGAAGCCATCGTCAGAAGTCGGCCAGCACAACAAGTAACCATAGACGCGTTTCGCACTTATTGGTGCTCTTCAGTATGGTGTAACCTGTGTTCTCTGCTCGATCCTCCACAGTGAGTGGACTCCTGTAGCAGAGACAATGACTCGTTGTACTGGCGGCAATCTTAAGATCATCTACGATGGTAAAAGGCCTGTAGAAGTAAGTTAATACCGGCAGAGCCCTCTACCGAGAATTCTGACGATGGCTTCAATAGAAGCTGACTCAGAAGTTGTATCCTAGTAAAACTAGACGTACTGTTTAATTTTTATTATTTTTATTCGTTTCACGGAGAAACTCGCAAGTTGCTTTTTGCAGTTTGCACTTGTATCATACGATATTTATAATTTAATTTTTCGATGTTTTACAAATAAAATATTCAGCAGTGAATTTTTTTTTCTGCTGAAGGGATAAATTTTTTCGCAATTGTGACTAAATCAGCTTATAGATTTGTGATTTATAAAATAAAAATTAAATTTACAAATAAATTCTACATTGTTATTTCGTTGAAATTTTTAAATCGTCATCACTTCAGAAAGGATTTTCCATGATTACATGTTTTTGCAGAGAACGAATATAATCGTATTAACTACAAAATTAAAAGCGGATTTAATTATTTTGTGTTATTTTCCCATTGTTTTAAAATAAATATACGATGATTTTTTCTTGTCGAGTGGATCGGACAAATTGGTCTTCTATTCGCCTACATTCGCTATATTTAGATCGGCTTTGCTGTTTAACTTATTGATTATAGCAATTAATTAATGATTCTAGTTTCATTTTAATAACTTCGCAGGGAATGTCAACATTCATTTTAAACGCATTAGGAACGAAACTGAATTTTAATTATTCTGAATCAAACATAAAAATCAATTGCTTTGCACTTTTAGAAAGATAAAACGACCAATAGAACTCTCTTTTTTAAACCCTGCAATATAGAGTTGCATTCATTGAATTTTACAATTCCTCGTTTTGTAAAATTGGAAATATAGTAACTGACAATTTTCGCATTGGTAATTGGTTATTGAAAATTTAAAATTATACCATATTACATGTCCAAAACATAGCATTAAATTTTTGTCACCAATATTTTGTATAAATTTATAAATAACTCAAGAAATAATATATATGCGTGTCAAACATCAAATTTGAATTAAGGATCAAAAACTTCATATGTATACAAATTTTTAAGCATTTCCATCGGGTAGTTTAAAAAACCGTTGACCAAGAGGTACCATGGTCTTTTAAAAATTTAATATTTAATAACTAATGCATCCGTTGGAATATTTTAATAAAATTTCATTTTCAGCAAGAGGAAAGTAATGCTCTATCTTTCACCCAATTTTGGCTAGAGATGAGTATGTTTTAGAAAACTTGTCAAGAACTATCATTCGCATTTAACCTTTTCTAAAAAAAATCTGTTGTGGCCAGCACAATACCTCTCGCTACTTCCGTTTTTGTTTACATAAGTATAGGGCGCGAGCAGTCATGTGATATTGTTGGGGGCACGTATCAGAATGACAATTAGTAATTATGTACATAGATATCAAATGTCAGAATTTTTCATTAAAAATATCAAGATTTTCTGAATTCATGTAGTTAATTTGTCACCAAGAGTGTGGAATTTACTTGCAGAGGAAAATAAACCACATGGAATTGGAAAATCAGTATGCCCTATTGTATTTAACATTTTGTCCTACTCTTTTCTAGATGTTTCCAATTCATTGTCGGGATTAACAGTATTTCTGAAGGTTATGTGTATAATATACCTATAATTTTAAATATTTAACTATTAATACAATAAGAAATAATATATGTATGCATTTCCCCGAAAAAGTCTTCAGTAATGTCTTCGGATTTCTGACAGACATTTATCTGTCAAACATTTCAAATTTTCAATTGGTTTCCATGACATTATTTGGGCTGTGAGATTTATTACAACAGATTATTATATACCTTATATATATATATATATATATATATATATATATATATATATATATATATATATATATTAATCTCTATAGAAGATTTTTTGTAAGAATCTGCTACCTCCGCTTGTCCGATTATTACCAAAACCTTTTCAGCTCCTCCCAGTCCGATTGAAAAATACGTAGTTATACAGATATCAAGTATTATAGTTTTTGAGAAATCGTCCTTCCAACCGACCTACATACACAAATACACACACATACATACACACACACACACACACACGCACACACACACACACACACACACACACACACACACACACACACACACACACACACATCATCGTAAAAATATTAAATTCGGATTGTAGGGGCCTTAAAACGTGCTTAATCATTAAAATCTGGATATTTGATTTTTAGCATGAATCCAATACCTCTCTTAGCGAGAGGTAAAAATGTATACACATATGGTTTAAAACATCAGAAACTCAGTAACACTGTCGGTTACCCATTCTTGGGTACACATGAACCACACGATTTTATACAAAATGGTGTTTTTACCTTCCGTCACCTTTAGGTAAGGAAGGTATTGTTTTTGGTCAAAAAATTCCATAGTGAGTTTCTAATGAATAAGCACGTTTTGGGGTCCCTAGAATACGAATTTACTATTTTACACCTTATTCTTTAATATGATGGATAGTGAAATAATAATCTATGTATCGTATCTTGTACCCATTTATGGGGAGGTTACATTATATTTTCTTATTGATGACACCGAAATTTATTTATTATTACTTTAAACAAACCGTAACATAACCTAAGGTAACGTACAAAACTCACGCCGTGGTCAGTATATATTTTTTAGTTGGCTAAAGATAGCTTAACGTACACATATTTTGTAATATTGGTTTTTGTTTATTTTAAATTATCCCGACAATGCATTGTGACCGTGAGTTTCCCTTACTGAACGTTTTCGGGCTTGGACAAATTCAATATTGGAGTCCGTATAGCTGTATATGTTACCTATTTTTGGGTACGGAACATCTACCACATTTTAATGTGATCTAGCTATGTTGATATAGTTATAGTGGACGATACACATTCATAATTGAGTTATACCTTTCGTGTACACATATAAAGCGATTACCACAAAATGTCAATTAGAGCCCCTTGAGTTTTGGCCGTTTTGGCGCACGTAAATTCACATTGGCACTTTTCATATCCGCGTTATGAATATTAAACATGGTGGACAAAGCGTTGAAGCTAATTCATCCCGCCGTCCAGCTAATAACGCTCAAATTGCGAGGATAATCTTATTCAAATACACCTTTTGTTGCGAGGCACATATCAGTGCAAATACAAATACGAGGGGAAAGGTATAGGATGGGGCCCTGTATACAGCCAGTCTGGGAACCCGGCAGAATTATTTTCTAATCTTATGTACGGACCCCTCAAAGTTATAAACAGTCTACTGCTGGATATTTGGTTTGTATTGCTTTGTAGTCTATTTGATAGTATTGTCCACGATATTAAATAGAAGTTGTTTGTTTTAGAAATGTATAATTATATTGACGCGTGTTCAGGATTAATAGTAGTTTTCATCGATTTCATATTAATAACACCCTATATGTATATATATATAGTCAATTTCCCTTCTACCGTAAAGTGTAGGGATTTTTAGTCCTAGTCGTGCACAAACTTTGTCCACTGTTTTCTGTCTCTTGCGCACTGTTTTGCATCAATAATCGATATACCTTTCTTCTTCAGCAGTTTCTTAATTATGCTGTCCCAGTCGTCCTTTGGTCTTCCTCGGTTCCTCTTCGCGATCGTTCTTGATGTCCAGATCTTCTTGACCGGTCTGTTATCTTCCATTCTTATAAGATGACCCCACCAGCTCAGTTGTCTTTGTTCAATAAATTCTAGCATAGGCTTGCTTTCTAGTTCTTCACGTATATCTTTGTTTTTTATTTTATCCATCCTGGTGACTCCTTTAACTCTTCGCAGGTATTTCATTTCCAAACTCTGGATTTTGCTTTTTATTCGCCTTGGCATAACCCAGGATTCACACCCATATGTTAGAATTGATCTAAATATGGTGTTATATATAGTCATTTTTGTCCTTTTGTTAATTTCTTTTTTGCCAATGAAGCTATTTTTCATAGCATGGAACATTTTCGTTGTTTTTTCTATTCGTCTGTTAATATCTTGTTCTTGAGATCCGTTGTTATTTATAATTACTCCCAGATATTCAAATATTTGGACTTGTTCTATTTCTTCATTGTTTATGCAGATGTTCATTGTTATTTCTTCATTCGCTACCGCCATAACTTTTGTTTTCCTTACGTTTATCTTCATTCCATGTTTTAGTAGTTTTTCATTCCATATATTAAGGTTGTTTTGTAAATTTGTTTCTGTGTTTGCAAATATAACAACATCGTCCGCAAAGGCACATTCTCCTATTCCAATTCGCTCCAAATATCTGTGACCTACATGTAGGTTTTTAATTTCTGGCTTGCATTCTTTTATGATTTCGTCCATGAACACTGTGAATAAAACTGGACTCATAACTCCACCTTGCCGCAGACCGCCTTTGGTTTCAAATGGTTCTGACTTTCTATTTTTACTGATCACGTAGTTTACATTTTTGTAGTACAGACTTTTAATTGCTTCTAGTAACCTTTCATTCACTCCTCTTTGTTTTAATATGTCCCATATTTTATATCTTTGTACTCTGTCGAATGCCTTTTCTAGGTCTATGAAGGCCATGAGTGCTTTCTTCTTACTTAATAGGGTTCTTTGTATTATTTGTTTTATTGTGAAAATGTGATCTTGTACGCTTCTTCCTTTTCGAAATCCGCTTTGTGCTTCTTCTAACGATGGTTCTATTTTCGTCTTTAGTCTTTTTTCTAGTACTCGCTCATACACTTTTAGAGCTGTACTTAACAGTGATATTCCTCTGTAGTTGTTGCAGTCACGATTATCACCCTTTTTATATATCGGCATGATCACTGCTATTTCCCAGTCTTCTGGGATTCTTCTTTCTTTCCATGATTGATTAAAAATGTTGTGCAACAATTCAGTACCACTTTCCCCCATGCATTTCAGCATTTCTGCAGTTATTTTATCGTGCCCGGGTGCTTTTCCATTTTTTAACGATTTTAATGCTTCGATTGTTTCTTCCATTGTTATCTCCTCATGCATGTTTCCATCATCTACTTCTGTATGTGCTTGTGTTTCTATATTTCTTTCTTCTTCTTCTTCTTCTACGTTTAGTAGTTGTGTAAAGTATTCTTTCCAACGATTCATTACCTGTATCTCTTCTGTAATTAACTTTCCTTCTTTGTCTTTGATTCCAAAGTTTCTCGTTGAGTTTCCGTTTCTTAGTGTTTTTAGTGTTTTATAAAATAGCTTTTGGTTTGACTTACTATTTTCCTCCATTTGCTGTCCGAAAATACTCCAGCTTTTTTCTTTTTCGTTTCGAATCAAATTTTTAATTTTTTTCCGCTGTATTTTATATACATTATAATTTTCCTGTGTTCTGTTACTCAAATATTTTCTCCATGTTTCTTTTTTATATTTTATTTCGTTTTTGATCTCTTCACTCCACCAATTTGTTTCCCCCTATATGTCTATGGTCAATATAATTCTATTTGATTTTAACTAAATGAAATGAAAGTATTATATATTAGCTTTTAAATCTCTTTTACCTTTTTGGGTGTCGAGATTATTATTACGTCTTTTTATTCAATATTATTTATAAAGGCCTTCCATTCATTTCTGTTTCTTGCTTTCCTTTTCACTTCTTGACTACTAATTTGGTTTCTAACTAGTAATTTTTCAATTTGATTCTCCCATGTCTTTTTTGGTCTTCCTCTTTTCTTCATTGGTTGTATTCTTACTTTCCACACTTGTTTCGTTTGTCTGTTTTCAGGCATTCTTGTTAAATGTCCATACCATGCTAATTGTTTTTGCGCTATTACTTTATGAATGCTTTCTATTTGTAAACCAATCCTTATGTGATCGTTTTTCAATTTATCCAGTCTCGTAACTCCTTCAACTTTCCTGAGGTATCTCATTTTGGCTGCTTGTACTTTACTTTTTATTCTTTGGTTTGCTATCCATGATTCGCTACCGTAGATTAGTATGGGTCTGTGTACTGTTTTGTATAATGTTATTTTTGTCTTCTTCGATATGTGTTTGTTATTCAATATTAGTTTATTAATGGCGTGGTAGTTTTTATTTGCTTGTTAGATTCTCATATTTATTTCTTGTTCTATGCTTCTATTGTCTATGGCTGTTCCTAAATATATATAAATGTCTCTACTTGCGCAATTATTTTGTTGTTAAGCGTTAAGTTTGTATTTATTTCTTCTTTTAATATCACCATTGTTTTTGTTTTTTCTACATTTATGGTCATGTTGTGTTTAACTAATTCTTTGTTCCAAATATCTAGATTATATTGCATGTCATTTTCATTCATAGCTAGTATCGCCAAGTCATCAGCAAATGCGCATTCTAACATCGTTATTCTTTTTAACTCGTGATATCCAATTTCGAATTGTTTTATTTTCTTCTTGATGTTCATAACGTGGTCCAGAAATATAATAACTGAAAGTAATATTAGCATAATCTTAATTTTAAAAACGATTTTCCCCGAATAATGATATTATAATTAATGATTAATCTGTCTACATAATGACGTATATTGTCACCAAAGGATTCAATTAATCTAAATGAATATTTAATTGTTTAATTTAATTCGTCTGAATATAATTAATTTAAATATAGCGGTCTGCTTAATATTGGAAAATTTTACATCATTTCAGTGGCGTGCAAAAATTTCCCCTCGGGACACACATTATTCATTTCCATTTGGGCGTGTATTTAATATAAATTTTTTGATGATATTAAAATTTGAAATTGAAAAATATTAATATTTCCAATTATCCTATGATGCAGAAGATTCTTTGATTTTTATCCTCGTTTGATATTAAAATAACTTTTATCGTCAATGAAATTCTACTCGAATTAACTTATTTTCATTATTTTTAAAATTCTAAGAAAATTTTAATTAATAATCCTGTTGAACGGCATCCATCTTATTGTTTAAGGATCGTCTTTTGTCTATAGAAAAACGATTAATTAATTGAATCTTTCAGTGAAAAACTTAGAGGAAAAATGCTTTGCTTAATTAACTTTTAAAAGAGAGCATTATACAATACCTTTTTATAATAGTTACAAGAAATACTTAGGAATTTAACAATTTTCTTTAGGAATTTCTTCGTAATTTTCTTGCAGTTTTATATAGATTTTACATATGGCAAATTCAAATTACCAATATTAATTTAATGGCATAATACGACATAATAATATTTACTAAATAAAATTGTATGTATTCAAATAATGATTTTAAATTATGAACTAATTTACTATAATAATGTACATATAAATATTATAAATTATTTATTATTACTCATTTGCAAATGTTACTAATAGTATTTACTGATATGAAATACATATAAAGTAATGACAACCGTAAATATTTCATATTCAAATAATTTCAAATAATTATAAATTCCAATTTAATATACATATAACAATAATATACATTCCTTCACAAAAATATGGTTCTCTTTTCACATCAGCAATGAGTGCCCGTCAAACAATACATCCTAGTACCCTAAACAGGGATGTGCCTGAAGTTATGCCATGTAAATGACATCATTGTGTACGAGTAGACAATAGTGTAATTTACTTAATAAAAAATTCCTTATTGTCTACGCCAATGTAGACTATATTTTTCATGTTTTGATTAAAAGAGAACAAAAATATTACTACTTGTTTTATATGTGCTTCAGAGTAATCTAACATTGTTAAAATTCTCGTTTTATCTTTTACCTGCTATTTTTGTTTTTATCTCCTACCAACTTACATACATAGGTAAGGAAGGTAATATTTTCGGTACAAAAATTCGATAGTGAGTTTTCAGTGAATAAACACAATTCCAAAATTTTTCTATTTTCCATATTTAAGCTTTCTGGATCAAAATAAAAAGTTGATAGATTTTGGATAAAATTGGACTACCGGAATTGCTACTTTATTTGAAGCCCGTCGCAGTTTTTAATGAAAAACTATATTAATATTAATATACAATCCAAAACTTTTCAATTTTAGTAATTAAGACTTTTATGTCAATGGACATAACAAATTAAATTTTGAATAAAATTGACAAACCGGAAGTGATACTTTACTCTAGATCTAAACAGATTTTCATGAAAAAAATATATTAAAATATAATCCAAAACTTCTCAAATTTGGTATTTAAATCCAATTGGGATTGGGAACAACATTAGATTTTGACTATACAGAGTGAGTCTGAGAAGACGTCCCCCCTACCCCACTTTCACTTTTTTATTACAAGTAATGGCTCATAAGGTTTATTATTTTAAATATATTATTTTACAGCAGATGTAGATATTTTTTATAATGTGATCATTTCAACGAAGTATTCGTAAAATCGAGAAAAATAAGATAATTGAGATATATGGGAAATAATTTTTATTCAAATATTGCTATGTGAAAATAAACAAAATGTAACAATGTTAATCTCTACAAAGTATACATTTGTTTGTTACTTATTTACTCATTTATCTATCTATTTATTATTTATTTTCACATAGCCATGTAGAATATTTGAATAAATATTATTTCTCATATATCTCAATTATCTTATTTTTCTCGAATTGTTTCAAACGCATTAATAAAAACTAACACATCGTTGAAAAGACAAAAAATGGCGGTTTATATTTTAGTAAAATAATTATAGGTTGCTATTTAAAAAATAAAATTTGGTAGTTATATCTTGTAAATCCAAATTTATAAAAAAATATCTATATCTGCCATCAAATAGTATATTTAAAATAAAAAAATGAGCCATATTTTTTCTATTACTTATAATAAAAAAGTTAAATGATGGGAGGGGGGGGGGGGGGGTCGTGATATGATACTTGGAGCGTTTAACAGATTTTCGAGGAAAAATAATAAAATATAATCTAAAATTTCGTATTACAGACTTTTCTATTTTTTAGAACAGCAAATTAGATTTTGTTTACAAACGATCAACCTGAAGTGATTGCTATTTTTAACATGGAATTGGCGCACATCAGATTTTTTTATTAACAATGATTCTAGCTGTCAAAATAAGTATGAAATTATCTGCATTATATGTAACATATACAAATGTTTTATTATTACTGTCAGCAAGTCCGACACATTGGCCGCTAGTATAGACAGTGATTAAGAGTGATTAGCGAGCATTCGATTAGCATTGTTTTATCTCTGTCAGTCGTTTAAAGATTATTTTAGATAAAATGCTTCAAATAAAAGATGCCTGCAATTCATTTTTCTACAAATATTATTTGAAGTATTTTTTTCTAAAATAATACGTAACCGTTTGAGAGATAAAACAATGCTAGTCAAATGCTGGCTAATCAGCCTTAATCATTTGTTCATACTAGCGGCCATTGTTACTACCTGTTTCCATCCCATCCCAAACACAGTCGAACATCGTTTTTGAATATATACAAAGTTTATTTTGTTTACATTCGCTACGCATTGTCTACATTTGACATCATTCTTTACATTTTTACGTATGTTTGTAAACTATCATAGATTACGCATAGACACACTTTCCAGGCCCTGAAGAATTTATACCAAAACAGTTTTGTAAAAAAATTGTTGTATGACTACACCACGCAGTCGAGAAATTTAACCCAATTGAATCATAATGGTTCATTCTCCAAATTCGTAATAGATGCCCGTAAAATGACAAATTACCAAAATCAACTTGCCTTTTTCAAATCAGTAATGAGTGCCAGTAAAAACAATATATCTTATTACCCTGAAGAAGGTATAAGTGTGTACCAAAACGTTGGTTTTGTAAGAACAAATGCTGTAATAGTTCACTCTCAATACTAGCAGTAGTTAGGTGCCAATAGAATGTCGGCAAAATACTAAAATCAGCTTAGAACTATACAATAACAAATTTTACTAAAATTCCCTATGATCCTTTCCTTTCCTACAATTACTGTCCAAATCCCTCTGGTCTGATCTTATGACAATACCGCGATTCTGTTGCCGATCAAGGCTAATTGAGGGTGGAGAAACATCGTAATCTGTTTAGATCAGGGGTTGATCTAATTGGGGTAGCTAGTTAACAAGACCTTGTTACACTGTGGAACGGATTTATCTGTGAAAAATTAACCGTGAAATTTGTATTCTCACTATAGAAGGACCCAATTAAAACCTAAACGCTTGACGGGGTAACCAATCAAAAGGAAGACGAAAAGAGGGGTTTAATGTAATAATTACACGGACAAGGAGTGTGTAACAGTGACGATTTTTACAATGGAGATATATTAGTGTAACTTTTGAATCAATTTAATTATGGCTGTACTATGGTTAAAACTATAAGTCTTACAGATCTGTAAAAAACAGTTTTTGATTAATATCAAATTATATATAGACTGGCAGCTTTCATCATATACAGATTTACAGATCTGCAAGTTTTTACCATAATACAGCCTTAAGTAGACAATGAAATACATTTTTGGCGAACAACCAATATGAAGAAGAAGAAAATAAAAAATAACGATCCCTAACGAATGGGGAAAGCTGAAGAAGAAGATGTTAGTATCAAGTGCAATTTGCATAGTTTGTTTATGAAATAACATATATGGAATTTATTACTCAAAAACTATAAGACTTAAAAATTGTTTAATTACGTATTTTCCAATCGGACATTCATGGGAAGATCTGAAAAGGTTTTGGTAACAATTGGACAACCGGAAGTAGAAGATTCTTGAAAAAAAATCTTCTAAATAATATTTTTTGAAAATTTTTCTTGGTAATATTAAAGAAAATTAAATTCTCTATCTGATACATTTAAATATTTTATTATATATTCTATGGATTTAGAGATAAAAGAAATATAATAAATAAAATAACGTTATAATAAATTTTACAGCCGAAAGGATGCCATGGAAAATAGTTGACCAGTTGAACTGTTTGTAACTGACAGATAAATGTCAGTGTCAGAAATTCATAGATATTACTAAAGAGTTTTTCTGGGAAGTACATATACATTATATTATTTCTTAATGTATTAGTAGTTAAATATTTAAGATTATAGGTCTATTACATATATCCTTCAAAAATACAGTCAATCCTGACAATAAATTGGAAACATTTCGAAAAATTAGAAGAGGACAAAATTTCTTCATATAATGAATTTAAAATTAAACAATCTAAATATAAGGAATAGATATATGTAAGTACAATTTTTGGTGTAGAATGTAGGTATACAAGAAATGTTAAATACAATAGGGCGCCTTGACAAGCAGATATGGGGACTCATGTCAGAATGATAGCTAGTAATTATGTACTTATATAGATGTATCATAATATCTCATTCTAAATTTAGTGATTTTCCAATTCCATATGGTTTATTTTCCTCGACAAGTAAATTCCACACTCCTGGTGACAAATTAACTATGTGTATTTAGAAAATCTTGAAATTCTGAATGAAACATACTGACTAATTATCATTCTGAAACGGGCCCCCACATCTGCTTGTCAAGGCCAACAATGTAACATGACTGTTCGCGCCCTATACTTATGTAACCAAAAAAGGAAGTGGCGAGAGGTATTGTGCTGGCCACAACAGATTTTTTTAATTTATACTTTTGTTCGTTGATACTCTTGTACTTTACTTGTTATGCCAATATGCTTCTATTCGCATATTTCGGTAATAACGATATGTGTACCATTGACTGTATTTACGGGCATTTAAAACTATTATGGCGAAACCACCACTTTTAAGCAATTTAAAAATTGACGTTTAACTACTTTATTTTTTGAGAGATAACACATTTTACTTAACAATTTTTTCACATCTCGGTCTTCTTATACTTTGAATGGTAATTTTATTTAAAATAATACTAGAGTTTATACATTTTTTTAATGCATCCTCTTGTTCATTGACAATCTTCTACCTACAGTTTCCAGTAAAATTCTTTGGTTTTGTGGTTTGTAACGGAAGAAATGAGCTTACTACTAAATAAGTAGACAAAGAATGGACCTCAGGTCTAATGGATTTTTGGAATAAGATTTGATGGTCCTTCTGGGAACAATTTGTATTTATGTTCTTTGCTACCGGCAGAAATTGGGCAAGTCTTAAGGGATTGTCTTCATTTTAGTACCAATAAAATGATGTTCATTGATAAGAGAATAATCGTTGTTTCAAATTAAATAAATAAATATTTCATCACGGCATATTACCCATTGCTGGGTGTGCCAATCTGCTTTGTGTACAGATATCGGTAATAATGGAAAATTTGTACCGTGTGGGCGATTACCAGGCGTCACCTCATGGGCACTCATAGTTGGCGTGGAGAGTGCACCACAGGGGTCAATTTTGTGCCATTAAAATTCGATGTAATTTTTGGCGTCGGTCGGGATCGAACCCGGGTCCCCAGATTCGTGACCAGACACTCAGGAACACGGGCTTAAATAAATTTATAAATTTAATTTTGTTTTTGAATACAATATTGCACTACAAATACTTAGGTATTTGATATCATAATTATTATTATTTGAATTTCAGTATAATTTGATACAGTCCCTATCAAAAATATTTGTAATAAAATAGTTACAAACAATATACGAGTAGGTATATGGGCGCAAATGAAAACGTTGATTTTTACCGTAACTTTAATTAATGTATACTTTTTTTCAATAGTTATGTACGTACATAAAATAATGCCCAGGAACAATGGATAATTTAAAAATCTGTTGTGGCCAACACAATACCTCTCACCACTTCCGTTTTTGGATACATAAGTATAGGGCGCGGGCAGTCCTGTGACTTTGTTGGCATTGCGAAGTAGAAATGGGAGCCCGTGTTTGCCGTGTTAGAATGACAACTATAGTAATTATGTACATAGATGTCAAATGTCAGACTTTTTGATTCAAATTGTATTTAACATTTCTTGTATACCTACACTCTACACCAAAAATTCTACTTACATCTATTCTATATATGTAGATTTTTTAAATTTAAATTCATTCTATGAAGAAATTGTATGGTACTCTTCTAATTTTTCGAGATGTTTCCAATTCATTGTCGGGATTAACAGTATTTCTGGAGGGTACGTGTAATATACCTATATTTTGAAATATTTAACTATTAATACAATAAGAAATAATATATTTCCCAGCCAAAGTTTCACTAATGTTTCCGGATTTCTGACACTGACATTTATCTGGGAGTTACAAACATTTTAATTTTTCAATTCGTTTCCATGGTATTATTTCGGCTATAAGATTTATTATATTTCTTTTATCACCAAATTTATAGAAGATATAATAAAATATTTCAATGTATCAGATAGATAATTTATTTTTCTTTAATATTAGCAGGAACAAAAATTTTCTAAAAACAATATTTAGAAGAATTATTTCAAGAATCTGCTACTTCCGGTCGTCCAATTGTTACCAAAACCTTTTCAACTCTTTCCATTAACGTCCGATTGGGAAATACGTTGTTAAACAGATATTAAGTCTTATACTTTTTGAGAAATCATCCTTCCAACACACACACACACACACACACACACACACATATACATCCACAAACAGACATCATCGTAAAAATGTTAAAATTGGATTGTAAGGACCTTAAAACGTGCTTCATTAAAACCTAGATAAGTATGCAATTTTTAGCATGAATCCAATACCTCTCTTAGCTTAGTTATTTATGATTATGTATTAAAAGTGACATTTTATTTTGTGAGAAGGAAGTTTGGAACACGACACGATGCGGAGTGGTCCAAACCTTCGAACAAAATAAATTACTTTTCACACATGCCTATATCCACTATTTCATATAAATTTGTATTTCTAATCATTTTTGACATATGTGGAAAATGTCGATTTGTTGGTCCAATCGTTATTACCAGGGTAACTAATTCACTTGTAACACTAGTGTTAAACGTAACAATGATCTGTCACTTTGCCACACTGGTGTCATAAAATGACATTTTTATCCCTAAAAACAAACACTAAAAAGCCTACTTTTAATAATTTGTAGAAAAAAAATGATTTGTTTCCCACTTGTACAAAAGTTTTTCCTATTTCGCCGTTTCTACATTAGTAAAGAGTGCTCGTTAGTTAACGAAAATTGCTGCTGAACAATTCATAACATTTTTTTGCTGATGATATCTTTGCTTCTACGTCCTTTATGTTACATATCGCACAAACATCAATGGTCCACTTTCCACTTTAGAAATAGATGCCTGTAGTGTAAAGTGTAGCAAATTAAAAGTAGTCATTACCGAACCGAACTGTATGTTACGAAGTTAATAGGTATACTGCTATTTAAAAAATATTACCCCATAAGTCTACAATTGGAAAACGTGTGTTGTGGTACAAATATACTAACGAGTTTTATGGTCCAATTATGGTGTTGTTATTGCATCTATTTTACAAATATGTTACCCCCAAAATTGGGTACCTATACGTTCTATTTTATATGAAATCTGATAGGTAGGTACCCCCAAAAGTACCTATCTATGGTCCACTATGTTACCGAATTAATAACTATATTACAAATATGTGCCATTGAAAAATTGGATACTAAACTTATACATTCCATACCTTAGAAAACTACTGTAAGTGTTACCGCCAAAGTTTAGATATGGGAAACGCGTTACAAGTATGTATGATACACATTTCCCTCACTAACAAAACTAAGTCTACTATCCATACTACTCTTACCTGGCCTGCCATTCTGGTTACCCAGAATCTGATCAATGCTGTACACTCTCGGCTTTTCCTCGCTCACCATCCTCACAGTTCGCTCCATCACTTTGCACTGACTGCACCAAGCTAGTGCATCCTTCGAAGTGCGCCCCACCTCCACAGAGGCGACCAATCACGTTGGAAGCAGCCACTCCGCCCGGGGCTGTGATTGGCTGCCGCCTCGTGCGAGCTCAGCTAATTGGATGAGCCAACATGTGAGGATCAACAGATGAGGATGGGATGATGATAACAGTGATAAGGGGAACGAAGATAAGAGGATGCGTGATTGATATACAATGAAGGGTGAAATGATGTGTGTGATAATCTTGGGGATGCATTTTCTGCATCAGCTATAAATACCCCAAAATTTTTTATGTCTTGTCTTTGAGATTTATCATATTACCCTAACATCAGTATTACCTACGGCTCCACAAATTTGATAATTATTTTTAATTATGATGACTTGTATGATACAACAAAAAAATTAAAAGTTTATTTTTAATTTTAATGGTATTACATAGCCAAAAGATAGATTAGATAGATATAAAACTTTTAACAAACTCCAATATCAACCGATAAAAAACTATACCTAACAGTTAAAAAACGATTTAAAATTATAAATTTCTCCATTGCAAAAAAAATCTAATTTAATTGAAGAGCCAGGGAAACATGAATGTCCATTTTCTAGCAAAATGAGATAAGTGGTCCTACTAATCTACTAATAGTTACATAGGCCTTAGAAATTCTACTACAACAGCTAAAAAATTGATGTGACCAGCACAATACCTTCTGTCAATCCTGTGTATTATGTACATATTCCATACATAAATTTTCTTGCATAAGATTCTAAATTTCCAGTATCTAAAATTATTTCATAAACATAGTATGTAAATGGCACTTGACACTGACATCTTCTTCTTCTTCTTTAGCTTTTCCCATTCGTTAGGGGTCGTTATTTTTTATTTTCTTCTTCCATTCATTTCTGTTCTGCGGGTCGTCCTCATTCGGTAACTTTTCTCTGAAGTCTTCAGCAATACAGTCCTTCCATTTTATCTTTGGTCTTCCTCTGTTTCTTCCACCTTCTAGTACTAAGCTATTCATTCTTCCAATATATTCTTTATCTCTCCTCATGACATGTTTAAACCAATATAATTGTCTCTCTTGTATCTTTCTAGAAACTTTTAATACTCTAGTTACTGCCCTTATTCTTTCATTTCATACCGTATCTTTCCTTGTCTTCCCCAACATCTATCTCAACATCCTCATCTCTGCCACATTCATTTTCTTTTCATTGACATTGACATCTGTCAACTAGAATTTTCTTAATATAGTAGCTGTTTCCATGGTTATCAGCATAGCTGGCTGATTTATACAATTTAATTCCTTTATAATTCTTTAACTCTATACCATTGAATATGAAATATAAAATGCAATCAATTCGTATGGATAATATAAAATTCTTTAATATTTATAATAACATTAAATATGTAAATAATATTTAACAATGTTTTTTCAAGAAACACTGTTAAAATTTTCAAATGAGGGTACTTCCGGTTGACCAATTATAACAAAATCTAATCAAGTCTGCATATAGATGTAAGGAAAAGGAATGCGGAAGAATTGTAATTTTTGGAATTCTAGTATTGGAGATATCGCGGCCGAAACCGCGGTCACACACAAACACATACACATACGCACGCACACACACACACCCACACACACACAGACATCATCATAAAAATTGTAAAATCGTACTGTAGATACCCTAAAACGTGCTTATTCATTGAAAACTCACTTCGCTTCGCGACTTAAATTTCTGGATCTCTTTACCTTCTTTGGCTCAGGAATTACTTCTTTTAAAGTACTTCTTACTTGTATTATGTTGTAGATAGAACATCGTTACTTCACATTTGATTGAAATTTTGACAGATAGAACTTTGTTTTTGTACTATCACAAAAAAGGATAGCAATATATAAAAACTAATATCAGAAAGATATAGAATATGGCAGATATAACCTATAGCTATTAAAAAATCTCATTTTACCAAAAATTTACAGACAACCTTAATATTCTTCCACCTTCTACCACTTTTCTCATTAAATGTCGTACCATATTTTATCAGTCCAGTTGCTTCTGTTTTATCTTGAATATTAAAATCTAAATAGTTTCTATTTTGTAATTGTGTCCTGTTTTTTCTGTGATCTTCCTAAAATAAGTATTTCATTTCCGTTACGTTTATTCATTATAACATAATTCATTAAATACAGATATACACGTTTAAAAATTTTCAGGTAGCTACATTCATAATTCCAGAATTCAGGAATGTTTAAATATTGAAACCACAAATTAATGCTCACCATATAATCTACCACAATCCTTTTCCTATTCAAAATTTCAAAGTGTGAAGATAATAATTACGCTTATCCAGCTAAGCATTAACTATTGAATAGCTAATAAGTCTTAGCATTGTTTGGCTAAGTATGGTTCCACCACAATCTAGGTTTTACCCGGAAGTTCCACAAGGTAAACAATACTGACCATGGTGAGATGTTTAGGATTTGTGGTTTCCAAGTGTTATTAAAGATTTTTATTGTGGTTGGATGTATTTAAACGATCGTGTGTCCATGTATTTTTATTGTCTGTATTGCTTCCCAATTTTCTTTTGAATGGGCTCAACTCAATATTAAGTAAATTTTAATTACTGGTAATTCAATTGTTAAAATTTAATTACGAAGCTTTTGCAGAATCGCTTTGAACTTGTTTCCAACTAATAAATACAGCTGTATTCTGATAATTTTGGAATTAAATTCTGAAATTGTTAAATAACTTAGTGCTAAGGCATTATTAATTTGGAAATTATAAAGGGAGATATACTCTGTTCCAAGAAGACATGGAAAATGGAAAGCTGTACTGGATTTAAGTACGAGTTTTCGCCCAGACTCATAACATATAGTTCGGCCGGCTTATATTTTCAACAATTTATAAAACCTATACGAAAATTGAAATTTTTTGTTGTGGCCAGCACAATACATTCCGTCAATCCTGTGTATTTATAGATTCCATACATAAATTTTCTTACAAAAGATTCTAAATTCCCAGTAAAATTATTTCATAAACTAACTATGCAAATTGCATTTGACACTAATATCTTCTCTAGCTTTCCCCATTCGTTAGAGGTCGCTATTTTTTATTTTCTTCTTCCAATCACATTTGTTTTACATGCCGTTCTCATTCAGTTCCTTTTCTCTCAAGTTTTCCGCAATACAGTCCTCCCATCTTATCTTTGGTCTTCCTCTGTTTCTTCAACCTTCTATTACTATGCTATTCGTTCTTCATCCAATATGTATATTCTTCATTTCTCCTTGTGACATTTTCAGACCAACGTAATCATCTCGCTTGTATCTTTCTAGAAACTTGTAACAGTAGAGTTATTTCCTTACCGTATCTTTCCGTGTCTTCCCCAACATCTACATCAACATCCTCATCTCTGCGACATTAATTTAATTTTTATTGATACTGACATCTGTCATTTTGAATTATATGAATATATTAGTAGTTTCCATGTTTAGCATAGATGGCTGATTTATAAAATTTAATTTCTTAAATTCTTTAACTCTATATCTATTGAATATGAAGTATAAAATGCAATCAAATCGTATAGAGAATAATTCTTTAAGTTATAATAACGATCAAGGTCAAAAAATTAAATTTAACTGTTAGATCTTCAAATGAGGCCATTTCCAGTTCACCAATTATAACCAAAATCTAATCAGTTGTTCTTTTGGATGTAAACTTGAGGAATACGAAAAAAATATAATTTTTGGAATCGTGGTATTGAAGTTATGCGATCCGAAACTTTCGTCACACACACACACAGACATACACACACACACATACACAAACACACACACACACACACACACACACACACATACATACATACATACATACATACATACATACATACATACATACATACATACATACATACATACATACATCATCGTAAAAATGGTAAAATCGTATTATATAGGGACCCTAAAACATGCTTATTCACTGAAAACTCACCATCGAATTTTTTAACCAAAGACAGTACCTTCCTTACCTAAAGGTGACGGAAAGTAAAAATCTACAAAATTATGTCGACTACTTTAAATAAATAAATATGAACTTACAAAAACTGTGGACCAAATTACGGGTGATAATAGTTCAACCGGCATGTAAGAGGTCAGTCTTGAATCCAATCTTCTATCGAGAACTTTTAATTTTGGCAAAATAAATAAAAACTTCGTAAAATGGTGTGTACAATCAAACCTACCTTGCAAGACATATAGGATAATACTCTAACAAAAGAATGTTTAAGGATACATTAGCTGTATTATTTTTGGTCAAAATCTCAGTTCGTATCAGTTCACTGCAGATAAACTCAATAAATTGTTCTTTTTGCCTATCTGAGCGAAGCGGTACTCATTGTACTCACATTCCTCCTTACCGATATTGCATCATCTGCGAAATAAACTCAATATGAATTGAGCCATGCAGTAATGTGAGAAGAAATATGAATCGTAGGTTACAAATTGCAAAGTTGAGTCTACGTGGTGGAAAACATAAATGTCATGCTTATCTTGGTGAAGTTGAGGGTTTTCGATTGCGTGGCCGACCAGTATGAAGAGAAGAAGAGCATGTATGAATGCGATTAGTGTGCTTAGATAGGAATGTGT
The DNA here is from genome assembly GCA_951394225.1 of Harpalus rufipes. NCBI lineage: Eukaryota > Metazoa > Arthropoda > Insecta > Coleoptera > Carabidae > Harpalus > Harpalus rufipes. The sequence goes on from OX596291.1 coordinate 14,793,678, forward strand.
GGCGAAGAATGATTGTTTCCTAACTATTATTGTGATCCGGATGCGGTATTTCGCTACCGAAAATCGGTCACTTTAATATGTTTAAGAGTAAGGATTTGTTGTATGATGTTGATGTTCTTATTGTTTTCGGGTTTGTGCGAACCCACTAAGTGGGAGTGGGACACGTGTGATTTTATGTATGTATGTATTTTGGAGTAAGAATTACTCTTTTTACCTCTCGCTAAGAGAGGTATTGAATTTATGCTAAAAATCGCATATCCAGATTTTAGTGAATAAGTGCGTCCCTAGAATTCGATTATAATATTTTTGCGATGATGTCTGTGTGTGTGTGTATGGACTAACTGTCGTCTCTTTGCCCACCACACTGATGAGCTCTCATAAGAGCAAAACGCGTTACTAACTGGGCTCGGCCAGCATCTGAAAAATGACCAAGAGCTGAAATCTTGTGAAAATTGGCGAGGGTTTTTCCATCCTAGAAGAAGGCTACGAATTTTTAAAAAAGTATTGATATTAATCATTGACCTGAAGCTGAACCTAAACCTGAACCGAAAACCCGAATTAACCCGATGTTTTTATGAACTTGAACCCGAACCAAACCTTTATTTGTCAAGGTCAATAAACCTGAACCGAATTTAAACCATTTTAAATTTAGATTCAGTTCGATCTGATAAATATATCATTAAAAATTGTGAATTCAAATTAAATTATTAATTTGATTTTAAAACTAATAAATATTACCATCTTTTTGTGCTTGTGCTCTGAACCGAAATTTGGACCTGAATTCAAAACCGATGAACCGTTATAATTTTCATTTTCTTGAACCGAAACTGAATCTAAACCGACATTTATTTTTTGAACCTGAACCGAACCTGAACCATAAATATGTTCAGGTCCCTGATGTTAATTAAAGACCACCCAATGATCTTTGGTTGTGACAATTCGGAGTGTAGTGTAGCTCGTGCTGTTCTTGTGATTCCTGACAAAACTAGGTAGACTCTGAATATTATGAGGGGTATTCTGTGCTCGCAACATTGTATAATAGTCCTGGCAGTGACATCAGTGACGCAAACAATAGAACGAGTGACAATGGCACGTTGAAATGCGCATCACGCGTAGCAGAGATCAAAGTCGTTCGGCGATACAATGCAATTATTATTAATTTCGCTGGGAATTATGAAATCAGGCAGCGTGGAGCTGCGACAATGCCTAATTACATTCCTCCCTGCATTAACCAACAATTATATATAACAGAAATGTTTTTCTCAGCCGAGTGTGTGCTTGCCTCGGGGATTTAATTTCGGTCCATGTTTGTCTCGTAAAAACCAATAACGTAGCAGACGAACTTGCTTCGGGCTACCGCAGGGAAGCCGCTTCAGCTCTGAATAAATAACCAGATAGTAAATGCGTTTTCTTTTCCTACTTATACCATTACCATTATCAACAACAATCACTCAATATTCACTCTCCATTACAGCGCACGATACCCAAAATATCGTCATAAAAATATATATACGCGCGCAAGCTCATAATAATTCGGCCGGCTTACATTTTCAACAAATTATAAAACCTACACAAATGGTGAGAGATTTTTGCGAAATTCTTTTGACTTCTTTCAATATAGACTTAAAACTTATAATAACTGTGGGCCAAAGAACAGGTGAATTTTCAACAAATAAATATAACACCTACGCAATTGGTGAGAAATTTCTACAATTTTCTTTCGACTAGTTTAAAATATAGATTTTAAACTTACAAAAACTGAATATGTTATTCGAGTATTCCGCCATTTAATATTGGGTTACGTCGCTTTTATTAATAATATCAGCTTTAATTCTATTAGGCATTAGATCCCTAAGCCCTGCAAATTTTCTGTGAGTATTATCCCATATGTCTTGCACGGTAGGTTTTACTGTACACTGGATTTTTGTTGTTGTTGTTTTTCATTGTACGAAAAGTAGAGGGTCACGGTAGAAGCTAAGTCTGGACGAGAAAATAACCTTTAAAATTCTGGTCGAACTATTATCACCCATCATTTGGCCCACAGTTTTTTTTGTTTTACGTCTGTATTTAATGTAGCCGAATTTTTTTTTGTACAAATTCCTAACCATTTGTGTAGATTTTATAATTTGTTCAATATATAAACCGGCCGAAATATTATGCGTTTAAGTTCGTATATACACGGTGTAACAGCTAAGCGAGCTACCTCAATTAATTTATATATTATTTAAGATACAATAAAATACTAGGTGACCAAGGGGGGCATTCAATTAGACAAGAAAATATTTTTTTAAACCAGTGATTCTCAAGTTACAAAAGAAAGTTAATTTTTTTGTGTATGTATGATATGGTGGTTTTTCAACCATTGTGGGTTATATCCCTAGGGTGGCTTACACACACAATATCTATTAATTTTACTTTTTTACCTCTCGGTAAGAGAGGTATTGGAATCATGATAAAAATCGCATTTCCAGATTTTAGTGAATAAGCACGTTTTAAGGCCCCTAGAATCCGATAATAATATTTTTACGATGATGTCTGTGTGTGTGTGTGCGTGTGTGTGTGTGTAGGTGTGTGTGTGTGTGTGTGTGTGTGTGTGTGTGTGTGTGTGTGTGTGTGGATGTCTGTGTGTGTGAGAGAGAGAGAGGTTGTTGTATGTACGATTTCTCAAATTCTATATTCTATACTAAAGACCTGTGTAACTACGGATTCCTCAATTTAACAGTAATGGGAAGAATTGAATAGATTCTGGTAACAATTGGACAACCGGAAGTAGTAGTATTTTAACAAAAATCTTTTAAATACTATTTTTTGAAAATTTATATTATTACAAATATTAGAAAACAAAATTCTCTATCCGACATATTTAATTTTTTTATTATAGGTACCTTATAGATTTAAAGATATAGATATATAATCGGTTGTAGTAAATCTCACAGCCTGCTCGCTGCCCAAACATCATTTCTTGAGAAATTAAAATGTCTGTAATTGACAGATAAATGTCACTAATGTCAGTATCAAAAATTCAGATATAGTACTATAGGCTTTTTCTGGGAAAGATATTTAATATTTCTTATTATATCATTAATTATATATTTAAAATTATCGCTATATTACATGAACCCTTCAGAAATACCGCCAATCCCGTTAATGAATTCGAAAAACCTTGGAAAACTTGCGCATAGAATGAATTTAAAATTATAGAAAATACGTAAATAGAAAGATTAGGGGTAATTAGAATTTTTTGTGTGTACAAAAAATGTTAAATACAATACTTATATATACCACAATGAAAAGAGCGAGAGGTATTGTGATGGCCACAACAGATTTTTACATTTTGCCACGACGTCTTTGACTTGGATGCCATGTGTGTGGCCTGCCCGTTGCAAGCCCATAGTTTGCATAAAAATTTCTGTGTGGAATTTATACAAAATACGTAGAACTGATGGAAGATATTATGCTGGCCACATTAGATTTTTTTTTCATTCACAGGCTACTGAAAAATATTTATAAGAATCAAATTTATTTAATTTTCAAATGATTTTTTTTTCATTTTTTTGTTATGTAAGGACAGAAAATAATTACATGGTTGAATTCAGAAAAAAATACTCCATCGAACGAGCTTTTAAAATTACATACACAAAAAAATTAACTTTCTTTTGCAACTTGCGAACCACTGGTTTAATTTTTTTTTTTCTAATTGGATGGCCCTCTTTATCTTCTATAAGATTGTCTTATAGTATTTTATTGTATCTATAATAATATTGTGTAGAAATTATTTGAGGTAGCTTGTTTAGTTGTCATACCCTGTATATTATTGGATGTGCCAATCTACTTTCAACACAGATATCGGTAATGAAGATGATACCTTTGTATATTCGTACCGTGCGTTCATCAAGCATCATCTCACGGGCACTCATTGCTAGCGTGTAGACAGTTCGATTGGTTATTACCTCCTTTAATAAAAATTTGGTCTTTGAGAAATTTTAATTTTTTTACCCGGCGATGTTAATTCATATATTTTTGTCTGAAACATTGTTAAGTTTTATAATTTGTAAATAATTATTTGAGTTCTTCTTTGTATGTGGTAAAGAGCATTTTCCATCTGTGGAACATTTCCTGGAGCATTTGACGACCGCTGCTCCATCTGCCTACTTAGCGTTAATGCACATTTAATTTGAGGAAAATTGACTGATTCCTATTCATTTTGTGCAGAGCGGAGGATTTAACTCGCTATATTACCAGGTCCAGAGTGAAGCGGAGTTATCCTCACTCCCAGCCACTTCAACACATTCAATATAGACCGCGACTATACCGAGGGAAATGTCACAAATTATACATTAATAATAATAATAATATAATCATTTTGGTGATGTTTTATATTTTTATTCACAATCGTCAATCGATTAGTAATATGATTACGGGTTTAACGTAGCCCCACATTGTATGGTAACGGTAACATAAATGCATATATTACTGACAATAAAATTGTATCTGTTTATGAAATGATCTAAAGCTTTCAAGTTGTGTTAATAGATTTACGGTAATGTCAAGCTTTCATTAAAACATATAGAGACATTCTATCGTGAATATTATCTTAACGTAGCATTGGAGTTTGCTAAACTACAGAAATTTAGATATTATAAGGAATTCTGTAGATGACATAGATTTCCAATTGAATAATACGATTTAACCGTTAAGTTTTAGTTGTGAATTATATAACTATCAATAGGAAACTTATGTAGCAGTTACATCAGCACTCTTGGAGACAATTTTCATGTTTGCTACTCTTCATCCCTGATTAAGCAACTCTATACTCCACGTGTGCTAATATTCTCTGCTTGTAAGTTTTCGTCATGTCTGTGGCATAATAGTCGATTAGATGTCGGAGACATGATGGTAATGAGAGGGTTATTAGCACGACCGCTGCGGCCTGCCAGTGACAGCACCCCCCCGCATGACTTCGACAATAAGGGGTAATTGCTTCACTACCACCCCCAGAGAGCTAATTCAAGGCCACGGGCCGTGGGCGTCAAAGTTCAGAAGATTTTCAATTGTTTTAAATATAACTTAAATTTAATACAATGTGGCTAAGTTAAATTATTACCATACCAGTAAATACTAATATATTTTACGAATTTAAATTGATTTATAATGAAATAACTTCTATCTCTCTATATAAAGAGCGTAAAATTAGAGTCTTTTTCTGTTACACTTACCGTCTCCATAATGCAGTTTGTATGTGGATAATCAGGGAATTATAGCGGGTACATTTCACGAGATAATTGTCGTCACTCTTGGAGGAACAAAGCGTTCCGCTGCCGTCTGGCGACGCTGCTGTCGCGCTTCCTTCCGTTCGCTCCCCTGTCTTCTCTCTAGAGAGGCTCAGCGTTTCCAGAGACTCTGGAAGCGTCGGCTTCCAGGCAATTTCTGCTGCACCGCCTATTGAAAACACTTAGCGAGAAATGAGCCACATTAGCGCGGGAATTCGGCTCGGTTTAATTTGGCACAGGCCCAGGGCCGGCCAAAATTGAGGTGCAGAGAGTGCAAGCCACTCGTGCCCATGAATGTCGGAATTAAATAAATAAAATAATTAACATTACGAAATTTTAAAATAATGTAATGTTTTCATTTATTTCGAAACAGTAATAAACATGCCACATCACGTGGGATGTGACGTGGCTGTTGTGTGCAGCGCGCATTTCCTGTGCAACACGTTACAGCGATGCGCAAAGTTTAGAAAAAAATCGAATTAGAAAAGCAAAGCATGGAATTGATTAATTTTTGTAAAAATGAAGTGAATTAGTTAATTTAGACTTTTTTTATGGGGTCTCGTGGCCATGTGCCTGAGTGTCTGGTCGCGAATCTGGGGACCCGGGTTTGATCCCGACCGACGCCAAAAATTATTTCGAATTTTAATGGCACAAAATTGACCCCTGTGGTGCACTCTCCACACCAGCATTGAGTGCCCGTGAGGTGACGCCTGGTAAGCGCCCGCACGGTACAAATATTTCATCATTACCGATATATGTATCCAAAGCTGATTGGCACACCCAGCTATGGGTAATATGCCGTGATGATATATTTATTTATTTGATAAAATTTATGTATTAAAGAATTTAATTTCGAATGAAGAAGATATAAACAGTGCTCAAGATATCTTACAACATAATATATTAATAATAATTTCAGTGAGATTTTTCCAAAATTCTTAACTGTGTTAAAACTCTTTTTAACATTACCAGTTACTGTAGTAGCTAAAGCTAAACAATCCTTCAGTAAGTTAAAACGAATTAAAAACTTAAAAACTGTGTCAGATATTCATTGTCTAATAATCGGTTAAATGCTGTTACTATTGAAAAATATATTGCAAAAGAATGTGATTTTTTAACATCATTGACTAAATGGCTTTTAAAAAAATTATATTTAATTATATATAGATAATAATTATTATGTTTACGTTCTTGTTTTTACTTTCCGTCAACTTTAGGTAAGGAAGATACTGTCTTTGGTCAAAAAATTAGATGATTTTCTAATGAATAAGCACGTTTTGGGGTCCCTAGAATACGATTTTACTTTTTTTACGATGATATTTGTATGTATGTACTCGTATGTACGAGTATGTATGTATGTATGTATTTGAAAAAAAAATACATTTTTATGTAACAATTTTTATTTTTTATATGATATCCTTATTTTGGCCTATACTTAAGCAAATTTTGGTATGAAAGGTGGTCCCGAATCATTTTTCACACCCAGGCCTTCCAATGTGTTTGGCCGGCCCTGTACAGACCCTAAATGATTTTATAATTTAGCATCTAGTATTTAATATTTTGAATATCATCTGTTGGTGTAGTTTATGATAACACTTCAGTACATCATAATTTAATTTGACGTTAATGTTATAAAATTTTGTTCTTCGGTCTCTTTCTCATCTTATGTGTAATCAACTTAATCGTTTGCTTTGTCCTAAAAGTGTTTGGGGAAGCTAATTAACTCGTTACAACGTTTTTGCCTGGCAAGAGCAATTTTGCGATAGGCAAAATGAAAATAACGATGATCCAAAGAGTGACCGCTCCGCATCAAGCAGAAACGCCGAAAACATCGAATCAGTTCGACAACTATTGGGTTTCAATTGATGTGTTACAAATAAGATGGTTGCAAAGTAGACGAACATCAACAAAGAAACAGATGGATTGACTATCTTCGAAGATTTAAAGAAAAACAGCAGTTGTGCGGTCGCCCCATAAAGCATCGGCCTACAAAGCAACAGTCGTGTGTCAATTTCTGTCCTGCAAAAATTTCATCCGCATTATGCTTCTGAGCTGACCCCAGCTAACTATTCTCCTCTAAAATAAAATTGAAGCTGAAAGGGAACCGTTACGACGATGTAACACGCTTAAACTATCGCGACGAAGTCCGTGACGAAGTCAACAGATTGTCGTCAAGATTTAAAAACATCTTTCACTTAAAAAGAGCTAAATCAAATATTCTGACCAAATCCCCCATACATCATATAGTTAAATCGTACAATGTCATTGAAGGCGAGATTGATATTTTCCAAACTTCAGTCCATGAAATACAGAAATGTATTACTTTTTTTAAATGTTTTTCTTCTCCTTACCCTAGAATTGGGCATGCGCCTGTTGGGTATTGTATTTTCAACAATAATAATAATAATAATAATAATAATAATAATAATAATAATAATAATAATAATAATAATAATAATAATAATAATAATAATAATAATAATAATAATAATAATAATATTAATAATAATATTGAACAGCATATATATATATATATATATATATATATATGTGTGTGTGTGTATTGTGCCGTGTTTAAACCTTAGCTTGGGAAGATTAGTCACGATACTTCACCTGGTTGTGTGGTTGGAAGGCTGCCAGCTTTTAGACAGTGAAGACGGCCGGGGTTGAAACCACAGCAATGGTTATAAAAAGGGAAAAAGAGCGCCACGTAATTTTTCACCGGAAAATTGCAAAAAGGAAGCTACAAACGAGATATAATGCTATATATTTACCTACGATAACTGTTGTTGCCTGTAAACAACTGAGGTGCGAGATATAAAAGAAAGATTTAATAAAACAGAATTTAATAATGTTACATTTAAGATGTGCAGAAGACACTGCAAAAATGGCGAAGTATGAAAAAAATCTGCAATGAAAATAATTACAAAATCCAATATGTAGTAATAATAACTTGACAAAATGTATTGTTAAATCCGGAGTATTATAATCCCATTTTGGGCGCAGGCATCTACGCAGCGTGAAATTGATCAACGCACATTCTAGAGTTGCAAGCCACGATAATGGGCAACAATGCAACCAATATAATACCAAAAATACTACTTCGTACAAAATAATATTTGGAACAATAATGTTAATAATGACTTAATGGCTCCAATTTAAACAACACCAATAATACTGAAAGCTTCAATTGACTACAAAAATGATTCAAATAAATCAACAAATTACACCAAATGGTAATAAACATACTACTTTCAACAATTAAGCAACAAGTAATGTTTTACAGTGAGGACACTGTAACCACAGTTCTCCTAGGCAACAATAGAACTCTAAGTTCTTTCCTCGCAACAATAAACCCAATAGAGGGAGAACTATATTGACAAAATGTATCATAAGTGGCGTGTTCGAGGGAATAAAGTAAGGCGATGGTGACGGCGGATATGACAGATATAAGGTGTCCACAACAATGATGAGGCTGACGGCAGAGTCGCAAATCCTCCGTAGAGTGATGACTTCCAGGACCCAAATAGGATGCTCGCGACACAGTGCGATAGCACCCACCAAAATACATAAAACTGGAAAATCATTGAGGCTCTCCCGATGTCGTACAAATCCACAATAATGGTACGACCAAATACTGGTTCCAAAACAACAATCGGGTAATTCACTCCAGTCAAACTAAGTCACGCCGACAATCGGCCACGTGCCAGCACAGTAGTCAATAAAATACGTCTACCCAGTTACACGAGTAGTACAAGATTTCCATGAGGCTGAAAACTTTTTCCGGAACCTAGAAGTTTTGCCGAATGAAGATGACGCTTAAATTCAACAATATAATATAAGGAACACTAAAATAGACACCTAACCAACAAACAGACGAGTTTAACAACAAAAAATTATTTATTGGACAGAACACGAGCAAAAAAGGCCTACAATTGAAAATTACAACAATACACAAAGAATGGACAGCATCGAAAGTTAATAAGACGATGCAGGATAGCCCAGTTTTATTAGGAAGGTACGTATATATAGTAGAACATTGACAATTCGGGGCAAAAGCGTCTAGTGGGCATTTAGACCGTAACAATATACCCCTTCGATGTGTCCACTCTGAAATCTTCTTTCTTTGGGTCTATGTCGAGAGTGTTCGAATTCCTCAGTGGTGTGATCCACTTGGGGGTGAGATCTGGCTATAATAGACGGGGATTTGGTTGTAATTGGACGTGGTGCTTTATGTATCGGCGCACAAAGGCAGCCGAGGTATCCGCAGTTCCTGAAAACCGCTAAGAGTTGGAAATGTATTACAGCGCGAGCGAAGAACCGGAATCCATTACCGTCTAATTGTACGTGGCTAATGTTGCTACTGAAAGAACAGGACACCTATTATAGGGAATACTATAGTGGTACACAATTTGCGACACTAAATTCATCAAAAGTATATTTACACGTAATCATTATATTTGTTATTTATTAATGGACTAATTTTCTACATCATGATAATAATATATTATCTTATAATAATTATTTTAACTTATATTACTCAGATAAAACATTTTAAATTTATATCAAATAATTTATTAAGAAAAGTTGCCTCAACAAAAGCTTTCGAAGAATAAAATTTGTTCTAGATAACACAAATCATCAAATAGTTTCATTTCCCATAAATCTTTTTATCTCATATGAGTGGAAGAAGAAAATAAAAATAGCGACCCCTAACGAATGGGGAAAGCTAAAGAAGAAGAAGATGTTAGTGTCAAATGCAATTTGCATAGTTTGTTTATGAAATAATTTTACTAGAAATTTAGAATCTTGTAAGAAAATTTATGTATGGAATTTATACATAATAGACAGGATTGACGGAAGGTATTGTGCTAGCCACAACAGATTTTTTTTGTTTTTCTGTAGTCTATACTGACAGACAAAATTTTGTTTGATCACTATATCTTTGTCAGTTTTTCTTCGACTTTTTATTTTTCTCTGAAACAGTTAGAGACCTATCTTGATTAAGCTTTTTTACTCATTTTGGTTTAGTACGACTACTATACATATACCTTCAAAAAAATTTATTCTTATTTTAAGACCTTGTATGTGTACAAATTTTTGTTAAAAAATTCCGATAAAGTTATTTTGCATTATTTAAAGATATTTTTCCTCAATAGGTACTTACCTACGAAATTGTTGAATATTTATAATTTCATAGAACCAACCCTAGTTGAATAAATATTCGTATTCCTATATAACAAATTATGTAGAATACTGACAAAGCTGCATCTCTACCCAGTTTTGGGTAATAAATATCAACCCATAAATGAGTATGATTTACAAGATTAATTTTATCACCGATCAATTTTTCGGGTCAAAATACATATGAATACCAATTTTTATTCAAATTGGTAAACGGGTGCATTTTGAAATAAATATTTTAAATATTATATTCATTATATCTTTCAGCCAAAGTTAACTATATATCCTTATACTCGTAGTATGTAACAAGCAGTACTGCAACCATATTACAACTTACAACCTAGTACTTTAGACCTAGTGGAAACTTATACGTATACAAGATGTAAAAGCTATACGAGATACCTTAAATAATCATTTAAAAAAATCTGATGTGGCCAGCACAATACCTTCCGTCAATCCTGTGTATTATGTATAAATTCCATACATAAATTTTCTTGCAAAAGATTCTAAATTTTCAGTAAAATTATCTCATAAACAAACTATGAAAATTGCACTTGACACTGACATGTTATTCTTCTTTAACTTTTTCCATTCGTTAGGGGTCGCTATTTTTTATTTTCTTCTTCCACGCATTTCTGTTTTGCATGTCGTTCTCATTCAGTTCCTTTTCTCTCAAGCGTTCCGCATTACAGTCCTTCCATCTTATCTTTGGTCTTCCTCTGTTTTTTTCATCCTTCTATTACTAAGCTATTCATTCTTCTTCCAATATATACTTCATCTCTCCTCATGACATGTTCAAACCAATGTATCTTTCTAGAAACTTGTAACACTGAAGTTATTTCCCGTATTCTTTTATTCCTTACCGTATCTTTCTTAACATCCTTATCTCTGCCACACTCATTTACTTTTCATTGATACTGGCTTCTGTCAATTTGAATTATCTGAATATATTAGCAGTTTCCATGGTTAGCATAGCTGGCTGATTTATGAAACGTAATATCTTTTAATTCTTAAACTCTATATAAATACAAATATATATATGAAATATAAAATGCAATCAAATCGTATAGAGAATAATATATTCTTTAAATTATAATAACGTTAAATGTCAATAAATCATATTTAACAGCGTTTTTCCAAGAAAAAGTGTCAAAATCTTCAAATGAGGGTACTTCCGGTTGACCAATTATAACCAAAATCTAATCACCTCTTCTTCTGGATGTGAACTTGAGGAATACGAAAAAATTATAATTTTTGGAATCGTGGTATTGAAGTTATGCGATTCGAAACTTTCGTCACACACACACACACAGACACACAACACACACACACACACACACACACACACACACACATACATACATAATCGTAAAAATGGTAAAATCGTATTATATGGACCCTAAAACCTTCCGTACCTGAAGATGACGGAAGGTAAAAATATATTAAATTTTTTTTTTACTTTATGTTGTATCTTAAGAACTACTAATTTTTTATATATATATATATATATATATATATATATATATATATATATATTCTTCCCTATCCGGATGTCTCCCTTGGTCTTCTATAAGATTGGCTTAGAGTATTTTATTGTATCTTTATTAATATAGAAATTATTTGAGGTAGCTCATTTAGCTGTTATACCCTGTGTATATAAATTATTATTATTAGCAGTTAAATGCATTGTACACTTCATAACTAAATGCAATAACTATAGTTAAAGTTACTGCAAAGATAATGTCTGTAACTTAGTAAAGTTAATATCCCCGGCTAAATAACTTAGGAATTAGTTCAATTTTAATAACGCCACACTCCTTTATGATTACTTTGGAGTGTAGATTAATATTCTCTCGAGCAAACAGAGTAATCTGTCTAAAATAACTCAAATTACATTCGCCATGTTTTGCGAAAAGCAAAAGAGCAAATGATTTTTCCACTGATCCGCAATCTACGATCTGACATTCGAAATGAACCGCCGAGTTGTTCGGGAGGCAAAGCAGAGACCACCAACATTAGATGTAAGCGAAAATTACAGAAAATCTTCAGAATTTTCGAAATTCCAAATTTTATATAATAGATACATTTGATTTCAAATTTTGAAACCACAAGTTGATATCTCTTTTCGTTCTCAAGATATATACATTTTAAACAACCCATTTTGTCATAAAAAAAGTATATTATTTATATTACTTCCAACCATTTGGAGAATAACAGAGATCTTGTTTCATCTTGTTTAAAAATTATAGCATATGCACTTTATATATAGTAAAAACTGATCATCTAACTACTTTACAACACAATTATTTTTACATGTACAATATAAAATGTGATTTATTATTGTTACCAATCCTTTTCAATGGAGTTTTTTCTTCTCTAAAAGAAATAAACGATTTATTTATTTATATATAACTTTACTCATGTTTTTGGCCATAACTCAAAAATGGGTAGAGATACAATCACGGGAAGAATTACAAAAGTATACAAATTTTCAAATTTTTTGAAGAATTGATACAATTTCTAAATTACATTTTCAGTTATTAGCTGCCGTCACCTTTAGGTAAGGAAGGTTATTGTCTTTGGTCAAAATTTTCGGTAGTGAGTTTCTAATGGATAAGCATGTTTTGGGGTCCCTAGAATACGAATTTACAATTTTTACGATGATGTTTGTATGGTGAGTGTGTGCGTCTGTGTGTGTGTGTGTGTGTATGTGATGATCGTTTCGGATCGCATAACGCTAATACCACGATCCCGAAAATTATATTTTTTTCGTATTCCTCGAGTCTAGATCCATATGCAGACATGATTAGATTTTGGTTATACATAATTGGTCTACCAAAAGTACCCTCATTCGCAACTTTTAACAGTTTTTCTTGAAAAAAAGGAATTAAATATCATTTATTGACATTTAATTTTATTATATTTTAAAGAATATGCTATTCTCTATACAATGTGATTGCATTTTATACTTCATATTCAATAGATAGAGTTAAAGAATTATAAAAATATTAAATTTCATAAATCAACCAGTTATGCTAACCATGGAAATTGCTAATATATTAAGATAATTGAAATTGACAGATGTCAGTATCAATGAAAAGAAAATGAATGCCTCAGAGATGAGGATGTTGAGATAGTTGGCGAAGACACTGAAAGATAGGTAAAGAATTAAAGTATAAGTGAAATGGCTCGAGTGATTAAGTTTCTAGAAAGACACAAGAGAGACGATTACATTGGTTCGAACATGTCACGAGGAAACATGAAGAATATATAGGAAGAAGAATGAATAGCTTAGTAATAGAAGGTAGCAGTAACTGAGGTAGACCAAGGATAAGATGGAAGAACTGTATTGCGGAAGGCTTGAGAGAAAAGACACAGAATGAGGATGATATGCAAAACAGAGATAAGTGGAAGAAGAAAATAACAAATAGCGACCCCTAACGAATGGGAAAAGCTAAAGATGTCAGTGTCATATGCCATTTGCATAGCTTGGTTATGAAATAATTTTACTGTAAATATAGGATCTTTTCAAGAAAACGTATGTGGAATTTGTACATAATATGCAAGATTGACGGAAAGTAATGTGTTGACCACATCAGATTTTTTTGTTTCGGGAACTAAAAGAGATATTTCTGTGCGGTATGAAAATTTCTAGTCAGTGTAACGAGATATATCAAAAAGTATAAAAAGTAGACTTGTTAATAATATGGATGTACTAAGTAGAGATACAGACTTGTGGATATCTATTTATGTTACGGCGTTAAATCCAATAATTCTGAAAGTATTTTATCATAAATTGTATCTACTTAAACTTCATTATCAATTTGATGTGAAATCGTTTTTCTTTTTCGTAAAGTTTTGCGTTTCCTGGCTCAGCATTCACGATCAGCAAACATTGTATAGTACCAGATTAATCTGTACGAGATTCGAGTTCACGCATACAGAGAAGTGGCGGATAAGCGAGAATATTAAATTTTAAATATGGAACTTCCCGGATCACTGAGATTTATTAGTTTTGTTACTGTTGAATATTAATATCGCGTATGAATATCTTATTGAAAGCATTCGAATAGCGTCAAAGCATTATCAGTATGTCCGCGGACTTAATCTATAAAAAAATAGCTCCCTTATTACTCCATATTCAATAAAGGATGGTTGCTTTAATTAAAGATGAGGATATAGGTATATACTGGGTGTCTACTTTTTTATGGACCATAAGAAATACCGTGGTAAAAATTTCATATGGCTGTAATTTCTGCGCTATTGATTTTAAGTGTAGATAGAAAAAAATCTGATGCGGCCAGCACAATACCTTCCGTCAATCCTGTGTATTATTTACTTCCGGTTGACCAATTATAACCAAAATCTAATCAGGTCTACATATCGATGTAAGGAAGAGTAATACGTAAGAATTGTAATTTTTGGAATTCTAGTATTGGATATATGGCGGCCGAAACCGCGGTCACACACACACACACACTCACATGCAGACATCATCGTAAAAATAGTAAAATCGTATTATAAAGACCCTAAAACGTGCTTATTCATTGAAAACTCACCACCGAATTTTTTGACCAGACAATACGTTCCTAGAGGTGACGGAAGGTAAAAATGTATGAAATTCAAATCTAATACATAACTCCGAAATTATTGTTTATTACTAATAAACTTTTATCTGTCAAAGTCAAATAATACAACTATTTGAATTGTACGTTTTGTCTTCCATGCTTAAAGACGGATATTTTATTTTATATTTATATCATGACAAGAACCTCAATAAATTTAAGCTCATTTGATACAATTTTTAATTTTGAACATTTTATGAATTTATATTTTTGTTTTAAAATTAATAGGGTAGAAATTACAACTAGGTATATGGAAATTATACCATTGTATTTCCTATATTGCATAAAAAAGCAATTTCTGATTACAGCATGTCCCCGGATTGAGTTTACAAGACGGAAAAAATCTTCATTTTTGATTTTACAAAAAAATGTTATAGGAACAACTTTAATTAAAAATATTTCACATTTTTAGTATCTCCATATTCGAAATTAGGAAAGTGTCTTCGATATATGGTTTGCTTAACCCACTTGGAACATGTCAAGTGTCATGTTTAATGTGGCATGTGTCGGTATCTTTCATATCGTTAAAGTAATATCACAAAACTTATTTTTATTACAATACGTGTGTGTGTGTGTGTGACGAAAGTTTCGGATCGCATAACTTCAATACCACGATTCCAAAAATTATAATTTTTTCATATTCCTCAAGAAGAATAAGTGATTAGATTTTGGTTATAAATGGTCAACCGGAAGTACCCTCATTTGAAGATTTTAACAGTTTTTCTTGAAAAAACGCAGTTAAATATCATTTATTGGCATTTAACGTTATTATAACTTAAAGAATATATTATTCTCTATACGATTTGATCGCATTTTATACTTCATATTCAATAGATATAGAGTTAAAGAATTAAAAAGATATTAAATTACATAAATTAGCCAGCTACGCTAACCATGGGAACTGCTAATATATTCAGATAATTCAAATTGACAGATGTCAGTATCAATAGGCGCGATCAATGAAGTAAGCAGTTCAAACATATGCTAGGTAAGCAAACGAGACTTGTTGCTTAGTACTACTGATAGATTTGCTAGCTATATGACAAACTGATATTCACAAATGTCATCGAGAAAGATATACAGTTGTCAAATATAACATGTGTATCTTTCATATCCCTTTTATTGGTCTGAAAAGTTACACAAAATGAATTTATATATAGGTACAGTTATTTGCAGATAGTGGAATTAATTTTGAACATTTTTTTAGGTCTACGAAAAAATTTCAAATTTAACAATGTTATGAACATTCATCACAAAACTTTGAAAGTCTTTTTTTACATGTAATTGATATAAACACACCATAAAATGAGATAGAAACAATACAAGTTAAATTCATGTATGTATAATTTGCATTTTCCGCCATTATATTTCATAAGTTAGCAAGACAAGCGAGAAATTTTGTTTGACTACATGGGTTGACTGCGTTTGGGGTAGTAGGTATTACGATTGGCCGAGGAATGTCACCGAAAGCAGCTCTATAGGTTGCAGTCAAGCCGAGGAGTTTACATGTGACTGACGTCCCTTGTCCCTATTTAAAGTTTGCGTGTGTAGGCCGTAAATGCTAAGCATCATGTGAGATTGACTAAATCCCCGCGTAAACTACATGTGAGAACCACTGCGGCGTTCTCATTTTTTTATCTTAACTCGTATATCTCTCTCTCTCCTCTCTCTCTCTTATACTCGTAGAATACCGAGACACATAACTGTATAGTTAGTGACTAGGGATTCACCTTTAGCCTAGCAGTGTAAATATATGATAGCTAGCGGAGACATAATATAGTTTAGGTATAAGATAGACAAGTGTTGTTTTTGCTTTTTGAGACAGTGAAAAGTTAACGTAACTTTATCACATTTTTAGAGTTTCTTTCTTTGAAAGAGATATTAACGTAATATAGGTTTTTTGCGAATCAACCAATGTAATTTGGGGGGATCCACAATAGTTTGTTAGATTTTAAGTATTATTGTACACGAAACTGTATTTATTTAATAAATGGTATATTTGGGGAGCTTGGGTTTGGCATTTGAGGGAGGTGTCTCCCTTATTACACAATTTACTAAATAAAGAGTATCGTTTTTAGTTCTAAGATTGTAAAAATTCCTCACCGGCGCTATCGTTGTGAATACAGCACTAACTGGAGACGTAGGTTTTTCTTTTCATAATGACGTTTTAAATGTATGTATGTACATTAGTTTTAAATTTACTATAAGGTTAAGTAGTTTAATAAGAATTGTAATTATTATTATGTATTTAAACGTGGTCAGGGCAAAGTTAGATTTTAAGTATTTATTGTAAACGTGTTGGAACGATCATAGTCATCTATACCAAGATCAACCATGGCGGCGTGCCGAGTCTACTTTCTGACATTGTTTTTGCATTGTGCAAGTGTCACAATATTCTTAATAAATATATTTCCTCGTTCTGATGTACTCGGTTTTTTTTCACTGCCCTCAATAATCCAACAGTTTATGGGCCCAGATAATCAGAGTGGTAATTGAAGTCTGAAAAGTGCATTTTTAAATTTATACCGCGTTTTGAAATTTAGTTTGTTTGTACAGCATCGCAAATCACTCGAAATAAAAATTTGTATTGCTAGTGTATACATTAAATAAAGACAACTACGGTTGTGATATGGCAATGCGCATCTGAAACAGGTATACCAGACGCAATTAAGAAATCGGTATTAGAATCCAAAAGAAAGCCTGCAAGAATTTGAAGTCGACGTAGCCCATTTGGTTCGTCTCGCACATCCTACAGCTCCTGATAGCGTTTTGGAATGCCTGGCTACACAATCATTCATCTATGGATTTCGAGACAGCGAAATTCAGCAAGCACTGCTATTGGCTCGCCCAAAAACTGTAGTGAACGCACTCTCATATGCATTAGAACATGAAGCTGCCAAACAAGCTTCGCGAAATCAATCGCGAGTGCGAGATAATGAGGCTGAGAGAAATGAAAATACTGAAGATCTGGAGGAGAGATAACGACGAATTGCAAGTAAAGTGTTTGCTGAAAGAAAGAAACTCCGAGGTTGGAAAATCATCCACAGAGACTTTACAGAAAACCGCAAATGAAAACGGATGCCATGCAGGACGAAAGACAAAGAAAAGTGAAGGAAAGGGAAGCAGTGCCGATGTCTTCAAGAAGACTTAAGACGCCTGGAAGAGACATAGAGGGACAGAGACAGGAACTAGAAGGAAAAAGGAATAACGTCGACACATTGTCCAGAAGGCCATGCCAAGAGGTAAATATGGTAGTCGACTGGAAGAAAAACATTCCACCATTGCCAGAATAACAGTAGTCGACGATAGTTGGCAGCCCGATGGATTACGCAAGGACCAGGATAATGACCCGACGTTGAAAATACTACTGCAGTGGAAAGCAGAAGAGAGAAAACCAAGATGGGAAGAAGTTGCACCACACTCACAGAGTGTAAAATCATACTGGGCGCAATGGGACTCAATGATGATTGAGGATGGCCTGTTAAAGCGTTTGGTGGAAAATACCGATGGAATTGAGAAGAGAACTCTTGGTTATTCCTAAGAATAGAATACCAGACGTGCTGAAAGAGATCCATGACGGATCTGGAGGTGGCCATTTTGGAGTCAACAAAACATTAGGTCAACAAAACATTAGAAATATTGCGCCAGCGATTTTACTGGGTTAACTGCAAGGAAGACGTTAAAGACTGGTGCAAGAAATGTGTGGTTTGCGCTGGAAGCAACGGTCCTCATGGACGACGAAAAGCTCCAATGCGCCAATACAACGTTGGCAGTTCATTTGAGCGCATTGCGATTGACGTGGCTGGACCATTTCCAGAAAGCGAAGACGGAAATAAATACATCGTGGTTGTCATGGACTACTTCACCAAATGGGTTGAAGCCTATCCATGACCCAACCAGGAAGCTACTACGGTCGCCGAAACCTTAAGAGTGTATATGCCGATTCGGGGTTCCACGTGAACTTCACTCCGACCAGGGAAGAAATTTTAAGTCTGCCGTTTTCCAAAATATCTGTAAGATATTAGGGATTAATAAAACGAGAACAACTGCATTACATCCGCAATCCGATGGCATGGTTGAACGCATGAACAGAACGATCAACCGATATTTGTCGAAGGTAGTCTCCAATCACCAAAGAGACTGGGACAGACATCTTCATCTGTTCTTAATGGTTTATCGTTCATCCGTGCATGAAACCACAGGGCAAAGTCCTGCGAACATCTTATTCGGGCGTGAGTTACGCCTTCCATGTGACTTGGTGTTCGGCAGTAAACCTGGGGAAGATCTGTCCGGGGAAGATTACGTAACGGACTTACGGAGAAGAATAGACGACATTCATGAACAAGTCCGCACAAACACTCAAGCTGCCAGCGACCGAATGAAGGACCAGTATGATATCAAGGCAGAAAAAGGTGGATTTTAGTGTGGCTTTACAATCCTCAAAGGCGCCGAAGTTTATCACCAAAGCTACAAAGAAATTAGGAAGGTCCATATGAGGTCGATAAGAGAATAAACGACGTGATATACAGAATTAGGAAAGCACCTACCGGGAAGCCGAGAGTAGTACACTTTAATCGGCTAGCCCCGTTCGCCGGTGACAACAATGAAGACCAGCATGGAGCAACGGTTCGTCGGATCATAGCTCAGGAACCGACTTTTGAAGACTTCCTGGAACAGTATTCCTTTGGTCACAAGGCGCGGTATGGCGTGACGACAGAAGAACATCGAGACCTGTTCACCGTGAACTGGCTAACCAAGGTCCATCCGTCGGGAAGACGCTACGACTGAGGGATAACAATACAGAACAGCAGCAGTATATCTACTACCTGCTCACAAAACCACGCTCGTACCAGAAGCCGTCATATCACAATCTATGGAGCTCGCTGTGTGACTTGAAGGATCATCTGCTAGAGAATGACATTTTGAAGTTGGCAGTACCGAAGTTAGGCTGTGGACTAGATGGTTTGGATTGGAGGGTTGTTAAGAACATGTTAGAGATTCTCTTCCGCTATACCGGTATTGAAATTCTCGTCTTCAGCTTTAACCCTAACGAACAGAAAGAAGAACTCCAGCGAACCATCGACTGTCACTTCTTCAAGACTTCCAAATGTACCAAGGGTAATACATATAGATTTCGTCATCAAGAACTGTTCCGGGACGAAACAGTCTTAAGGAAGGGACAGAGTGACGTGCGCCCCGGAGAGAAAAGTATACGTGCGCCGCTAAAAAAAATGTACCAGAGCGATGACGTAATTCCGGAATTTCCCAGATGCTGAAATCCCCGCGATGCGCCGGCTAGAGGTTAACTACGCCGTGACCCACTTCTTTTGTATACAGGTCATCGTCGCTTCAGAGGGTTCTAGAATGATATGAGCTGTATAAATACCGGCCGAAAGAAAGCGGAGAGACAGTCTGATATATATAAGCAACGAGCAATGAACTTGGTAATATAAATATACAGTTTACCAATTGTTAACATAAATAAATGTAGTTATATAAATAAGTGTAGTGATATAAATATTGTATAGATAAATAATCGTAGTGTTTAAGCATTTAAGCTACGTTACAGTACGTAGCACTTAGTAGCTACATGGGAAAAGGCCGATCAAAAAGCTATGTCTGATATTATACTTTCTATGAACCCAACAGAGCAAATTAAGGATTGTGTATCTTCGCGAGATGTATGGCTTATGTTACAGAGCATCTACCAGAAAGGCTACCTTGCTGAAATAATTGACCCTTCAGCGAATGGAAAAAGGTCGCGACATCCGAGGCCATCTTAATCGCTTCTTCGATACAGTTGACAAGCTAGCATATATGGAAGTTGAAATTAACAACGATTTACTAGCTGTTATGCCATTGTGTCTTCGTCTAGCTAGGAAAATTTTCGATGCGCCATCGAATCCAGAGACGAGCTGCTGACTTCAGATATTTTACGGGTGAAGATTATAGAAGATAATGATGTTCAAAAAAATTAAATGCGTGTAACAGGACAAGGTGCGATGTTCGCAAATAAGAAAAATCAATATTGGCGTTATCAAAATACAAGTAAAAGACTATCCCGAAAAAAACCAATGAATATCAAAGAAAATCCGAGCCGTTTAAATTTCCTTGTAATAAGTGTAAGAAAATAGGGCATAAAGCATCTGATTGCCAAATAATTAAATTTAGTAATGTGAAAAGTGCCGCGACCTGTGAATCAAATAACTCTGAACGTGTGAGTTCAGCGGTTGAAGTTTTTTGCGTAGACACGGTTAATAATCGAACTAAATGGTGTTCAGACAGTGGCACGACGTCACACTTGTGCAAAAACATTGAAGACTAAGAATAAATGAATCAATATGTAAAAACTTACACTTGCTAATAATGATTGTACGAAAATAATCGCGAAAGGAACTGCTGTTTTTTTTTACGTTTTCGGTAAAACTAAAAATATTACGCTGAATAATACGTTACACGTTCCGGACGTTCGTACCAATTTATTGTTAAGAAGTCTAGTTAATTAGTTTTATTTCAAGCCATGGTCATGGCTCACTATTCTCTTTTCGACTAGGTGTATAAAAAAGTGCCCGCCATTTTACTTTTTAATAATGTAACATGAGGATTATTTTACATGATTGTAAAGCAAATTTTATGTACTTTTCAAATTTGTAAAAAAATGTTCCATTTGAAATTTCAAAGTTGATATTAATTACTAATAAACCGGAAGTGGTGTCATGAATGTACATCCGTCATCAAGTAGCTTACATGTTGCTGTATAAATTATGTTATATGAAGCAAATTACTAACTTAATAAATAAACCAGATATTTGCTGGGTCCATTAAAATATAACACCCTGTATATATATATATATATATATATATATATATATATATATATATATATATATATATATATATATATATATATATATATATATATATATATATATGTCAAGCGTACACTTTGAAGTCGTCATATTTATGTATTGTACACTTTGGAGTCAAGGATGTACACTTCACAGTCGACTGCAAAGTGTAGTTTTGATTTAAGTTTGTATAAGTTCATATAATGTACACTTTGAAGACAGTTCTTAAATCATGAGAAATAAGGACAAGTTGAATACATCTAAAAGAATTTATCTAAAATTTAAGAAATTTATACTGAGTGCATATTGAGAATTTTAAGACTTAAATGAGTACAGTAATTTTCAGCATAATCTAAGAAAATATAAATAACTAAAATATAATTATGTACAAACTGAAATTATAAAAACATGTCACATAATTGAAAGTTCGGATACAGTATGGTCAGGTTTGAAAATAAAAACAAAGTTATTGTTTGCATTAAATATGAACATGAGAAGAAAACAAGATGAAATTATGTTTTATTGGAGGTGAAAATGACCGAAATTATTATTATTAGTATCTACGAAACAAATGGGGATAGCTGCGGGTGTAAACAAAACCACTGGACTATTAGGTGCGTTCAATGAAGCTAGCAAATCGAGCAAATGCTTACTTAGCATTTGCTATCTGCTAGAGCGTGCATTGAACGATCTGCTTGTTTTGCTACGATCGAACTGTCAGATGACTGTCAGTCAGTGAGGTTACGAAAATTGAAAACTTTCAAATATTGAATTTTTGCATAGAATAGAACACTGATATATTGAATGCAGTATCAGATAAATAATAAATAGAAAATAAACTCTCAATGGTATTAATTACATGCATAATTTAATTTTATTAGAATATTCCACGCAAGTAAACTCAAGTACAAATATTTTATGTTACTTTTACGTAATTCATTAATTTTCATTGAAAATATATTCAAATATTACAAATGATATTTGAATTTGTGCGCCATATTTTTACTTGCAGCAAAACAAGCGAGAAAATAGTCGCTTGCTTTGCTTACTTAGCAAAACGAGCAAATGCTAAGTTAGCAAGCCGTTCAGTACATTTTACTTCCGCTTTGCTCGATTTGCTAGCTTCATTGAACGCACCTATTGTAAGCTGTTAGTCGCTTGGCTTGGAGCTAGTAAGGGGAAGGGGACTTGGTTTGTTCACAGTGTCAGATGCTATTTTGTTTTGGATGACTTTCATTTGTTTTATTTTTGTTATCCGTGGATTTTAGTTGTAACTATATTAAAGTATTATTAGTTAAGAATTGGTTGCTGTCATTCTTACAGCAACATATCAAAACTAGCAAGAAACACAAACAAAGATCAGCTGTGAAACGAGAAAGCATCAATGGTGAACGCACTGCTTCTTTTGTTTCCACAAGTAGACAAGTACGTCATTACATACGTCATAGAACCGCGCTAAAATAAAACACATGGAAAATCATATTAAATAAAACAATTTTGAGTTTATTTTTCAGAATTCGGTCGTTTTTCAACATAGTTAATAACATTATAATATTTTTTCTTTTAAATTTTACTACACTGAAATACCCCATTGTGACATCTATATAAATAACTACTAGCCGTCATTCTGACACGGATCTTCATATCTGTTTGCCACGGCCAACAAAGTCACATGACTCCTCGCGCCGTATAAGCAACGAATTTAACATTTCTTGTACATACAAATAATTCAAATTGTATCTATTCTTTTTCTATGAGGAATTTGGTTCTACTCTTCTAATATGTTCAAGATTCTTTAAATTCATTTACGGTATTAGCGGTATTTCTTAAGGATATGCAATATTAATATACCACCTATAATTTTAAATACATATTTAATAAATAATACAATATGATATTTTAAATGTACTCATACCTCCCAGAAAAATGTTTCAGTATTGTTAGTAAAACTGCTGATTTTTACACTGAAATTTTGCATTTATGTCAATTACAAACATTTAAATATCTCAACTGGTTTCCCTGGAGTTGTTTGAGCAGCGAGATTTACAGCGTTAAAAAAATCTAACTTGGAGTGGGCTATGAACAAAAAACGTATGTCTGATTATTATTCAATTCAAAAGTCAAATTGTTAAAATTGATATTGAAATGTAATTTTAAGGAGAAAAGATAATAAAGATGAATACAATATACATATTGTCATTCGCCGTTTTCTAATTTATTTCAATTTCTAAATTATGATTCAAGAAGAAAAGCTTTGATTTCTTTAGAATAGTATCTCATGCCAAATTGACATTTAATTAAATTAGTTTTTTTTTAACACACTGTATTACAGCAATTTATTATATATTATATCTCTAAATCTATAAGAGATATATTTTTTTTAATATGTTAGACTGAGAATTTAATGATCTTTATTATTTGTAATAGGTAACATAAATTTTCAAAAAATATTTATTTATTTTTTAAACTACCATTTCCGGTTGCCCAATTCATACCAAAACCGTATCAGCTCTTCCCATTAATGTTAGATTGAGATATCCATAGTTAAACATATCCAAAATCTTAAACATATCCAGTCTTATAGTATTTGAGAAACCATCCTTCCTGCATACACACACACACTTGATGCGTACTCTATCAAAATGACGACCCAGTCAAGGAGCCATCTTAAGGTTATTAATTTATATACGCGGTGTTATTGTGGTACATTAATGCAAGAATATCAATTTTTTTTCAATTATTTTGTACGGTATAGGATTTAGCAGAATCGTTTAATCCTATCTATATGGCGACTTTACATGTTATTTTTGATCAGGTTTTGGAACGGCAAAATGACGACCTGCATCGCGTATTGTACGTGCCAAGTGGCGACTTGATGTATAAACTATCAAACTGACGACAGGGCTCAGGCAAAACTTATCACAGATGGCAGCACACTCAAAAATAAATAATTAGTCTTTTATTCATGTTTAAAACAAAAGAATGTAGACTTGTTATATATAATTGAAAAGCTTATAGAATAAGTAAAAAAAGAGACTATTTCCAACATAGTTGTCATCTCAAAAATTATTCAATTTTCAAAAAATTTAATTACGCCTTATTATTCCATCTAAATATATTGTTAAATACATATGAGGCATTATTTATTTTATTAAAATTATTTAACAATATTGTGTAAATCAAAGCCATATGTTTATAAAATGTAATCTTACGCGAATGTCTCGATGATCTCTGTATTAAACAAGCCATAAATTCACGTGTCTGACTATTAGAATGATATTGTCAAATACATATAAATTCGCCTTGCCAAAATACATAATGTGTACCAATTTTTGGTAACATATTCCTATAGGTTCATTTATAATTTAAAAAATTCTAATATAGGAGATATCGCAATTCAATCCACTGCGCATGATACATTTTACTGATTTTTCGATTGTGGAACGTGAATCGATTCCATTCTATACCTGTCGATACAGTTTTTTTGCTATGGGAATATTGTTTATATGAGCAATTAAATTCATATTAAAATCAAGCCCCTTAATGAAGGGGCCTGCACTGGAAAAAAATGAACAATTTCGTGCCTCCCGCCAATTAATAGGTGGTCATTTGTTACCTAAAAATGGGTAGAGGTACAAATTTGTCGATAGCACCAATGGATTCTAAGTACTTTCTTATATAAATATCCCAATTTTCAAAATATTTACTAGACTGATCTATTATTTATGAATAAATTAGTAAAACAATTAAGATGATACAACCTTTTTAATTGAAATATGAGTTCTGAAAGATTTTTAAATATTTTAGTAAAACAATATTTATGAAATCAAATTTCCAAAATAAATATATATTTCAAAATGCTCATTTACAATAAATAATAACAGATATTCAAATACATACACAAAGTTTAATCTTTTTTTATTAAGGGTGTATTACCGCTCAAAAATTTTCCCATTTGGAGAGGGTGTTTCACTGTTTTCTAAATGTGAAACTATTACGATATAAGTTACGACTAACGTTTCATGAAGTTAGAAAAGGAGATTCCGCAAACAAGAAAGATATAAAAGCTGAAGTAGGTCGGGGGTCTAACGATACTGGTTAGGCCTGTGTATTATTGGTTGAATGTATTTCGCTATTGGGTATTTAAAATATGACATATTTTGTCAAGTCCACGTGGACACTTGAACAGTTTCAGTCAGTGAATCTTACAAACCTAGAAGATGGAACAATAAATTAAATATAGGTATCCGATAATTATTATGTACAGTGTGTTCAATAATGCGTTGTTCTTTATCGATAAAAAATAAATGTTAATGATATTTTATGTATATATTGGTGAGCCTTTTTTTATGAAAAATAATAAGTAAAAATAAAATATTCTCTACAAAAATTATAAATGTAATATAACTATAATATCATTATTATAAATGCAATTAGTTTATAAAAATAATCCATCTTAAGCGATTGTAATTATTTATTTTTTAATATAGGTACAGGTAAATAAACACAAGTATTTACATAATTTAAAAAAGTATGCATCATTTATTTTTATTTGGAAATAAGAATTTTTAACATATTTTCTTCGTAAAATTTTGTTAGCTTGGGAAGCATTTTAGTTCTCCAACAGTTTTCACGCTTTTCGATCTGAAAAAAAAGTATAAGTATATAACATATGAATTTTTATTGAAATAATATTCCCAAAGGTGTCCATACTATAAAATAACAAAAATCTTTCTTGATTATGGCTAATTGCCCCTGAATTTGAAAATTATTTGGGAATAGTTCTGTTTATTTTATTTAACGACGACGTTTCGACAGCGTAGTGCTGTCTTCATCAGGTAAAAAGTAAATAACAAATAACAAAATACATGTAGTCAAGACAACAAGTTTACAGAAAGAGGGTAACATATATCAAAAGTTACATAAAAAACATACATAGTTAAAAGACAGAAAAATTATGAATGAATAACAGAACTATTCCCAAATATTGTTTTTATTTCATTATTATGAGTTCTGAAAGCTTCTTTCAATATTTAATATTATTTGTCATTACTACATAACTATTTTTTTTTTTTGCTCAACTGCTTCTTCTGGAGCGAGTGTCTGTATGGAGTATGGACATTTTATTCCTACAATAGTATTTTGGTCAATTACTCCGTCTAAAGATGCTCCTAAATATGAATGTTCTTCATGAATAAAAAATCCACAGTCTTTTACCAAAAAGTTATGACTTACTTCAAATTCCTTTTTGGCTATTAGTTCGTGTTCTACTTCCCAACATATTGCTAAAAAAAAAAGTATGATCCATTTATCAATCTTTGGGCTAGTTTCATGGCATTTGTTGTTTCTCGCCGTTTGCACAAAATTCCAGTTAGATGCAGTCAGTCTATGCGATTTTTCCTCTTTCCAAAGTGGATTATTTGCCTAGCCTATAGTATTTTTTTCAACTATTGCTATTTCTTCCGGAGTTTTCTTTTAAAAAATTAAAAAGTCTTTAAAATGTCTTCTTACCTTGAATCATCGATATTTCCTTCAAAATTCTGAGGTGTTTCTTCATATGCACTAACACTAGGAAGATCTAATGGAAAATCCATGGAACAAGATTTAATTCTCTTTGCAGCTCGTACGCTAAATGAATAAAATAGGGAATATTTTTTTAATTAATATATTATTTGTATATACTACAGTACTTACTCTTTCATGCGATTTCTCCAGCTCCTAGGCTTTTTCTTAGCACTTTGTCTACTTTTATTTATCTCACTCATTCTGTTTTTCTGCTATCACCAATAGTCATTCAGCGAATGAAATGCAACTAACTATGAATAAGACACCGTTTACAATGCAAGAGCACTTTCTCCTAATTTGGAATTTAGTCAAACAATATCTCTAAGTACAATTTCTAGGAAAAAAGAGTCGGAAAAATGATATGGGCTGTCCCTCTACTCAACTAATCCACTTGTATGTCACCATTGCCACCTACCTCGCAACTTTAATACTAATATAGGAGATATCGCAATTTTTATTATAAACGTATCTATAGGAATATTTTGAAAAAAATTGGTACACATTATGTATTTTGACAAGGGGAATCGATTTTTGATAAAATTAATACCGTACCTCCCGCCAATTAATCGGTGATCATTTATTACCCAAAAATTGGTAGAGGTACAAATTTGTCAATAGCACCACTGGATTGTACATACTTTCTTATATAAAAATCCCAATTTTCAAAATATATACTTTCTTTACGACTGCCTTATAGTGTGGATCGGACTATTAGAATGCTGTAATATTGTCAAATTCATATTATGCAATACCTATTTATTTTATTAGAATTAGTTAACAATATTGTGTAAATCAAAGCCATATGTTTATAAAATGCAATTTATTCATATCTTCCGCACATGTGCCAATGAACTCTGTCTTAAAGAAAGAAATTATTATTATTATTGTTGTTGTTTTCGAGTTTGCGCTAACTCTATTAGTTGGACATGCGTGATTTTATGTATGTATGCATATTTTTGACAAATTCGTTATATTGAAATTAAAATTAAATAAAATAAAAATTACAAAGTTACGTCTAGTTTCACTAGTTTATTTTATATATTTGTTTCACAGAGAAATTCGCAATTTGCTCTTTAAAATTAAATACTTGAATTATTCGGGTTTTTCCAATTTGTAGCGTGTACAGTTGGTTCCTGCGCAAGCTGTACTGCGCAATTAGGCTCCGCCCATTAAATTTATTATTTCTGTTCTGCCTGTTCCACAAACTCAATGTCCGTGTTTTTTTATGTTTACAGGTTTACAGAGACTGTCGTACATACTCGTGTAGACCTTCGATTACATTCGAACTTGACAATTTGCGGCAATATTTGAAATGAATGAAGTGTAAAGTACTTATAGACAGGCATACATTTTGAAGGGCTTTTTTCGCAACAAAAAAAAAATGTCGATGAGCTCTGTAATAAAAATACCTAAAATACACGAATCTGCCTACTATAATGCCCTAATATTATCAAATACCTATTTTGCAATATTTAGTTTATTAGATTTAGTTAACAATTTTATTTAAATCAAAAGCATATCTTCATAAATTGCGATTTATTAAAATCATACGCCCATGTGTCAATGAACTCTGTATTAAAAAGCTTCAAATTCACGAATCTGTATATTAGAATGCACTAATGTTGTCAGATACCTAAGTAGCAATATTTATTCTAATTATGGGATCGCATAGCTGAGTGTACAACGAATCAGGATCACGAATTTATGGTCCCAAGTTCGAGCTCGACCACTGCCGAAAAAAATATTTATAATTTATAAATGGCACAAAATGACACCTGTGGTGCGCTCTTCACGCCAACTTTGGGTGTCCGTACGATGACCTCTGGTAACCGCCCTCCGGATGAAATATGTCGTCTCATTACCGATATCTGCTTATTTGCAGATATGGCACACCCGACAACGGGTAAAAGCCATGGTGACGTGATGATATTTTTTATTTATTTACTTATTTATATTAAATTTTAATCCTATATAAGTGTACGGGCAAGGTCGCACACAGGGACGTAGCTAGGGGTGGGCCAGGGTGGGCCAGGCCCACCCATTGGCCCACCCGTTTAAAAGTTAAATGAGAGAAAACAGTTCACGTACATTATTTGAACTACATTTCTCATTCCAAAACAATAATGGCATTTATGGTAAAGAAACAGTAATATTATTTTATTCACAATCATTATAGTTATATGTCGATTCCTAACCTTTTAGAGGTTAGGAAATACGTCATTCCTAACTGCAATGACAATCTCTTGGGTGGGAAATAATGTATTTCACTTCCACCCCGCGGGTTGGAAATGTTTATGTAGGGGTTACCTAGCAAAATTGTCATAGATCCGTATAATAAAGGATGTTTTTACTTTAATTTATGAGTAAGTACATATTAAATTATATGTATAAGTATTATTTTAATTTTTTTAACACATTTTTACAGAAACGGGTTCATTTATTTATCGAATTTCAAAATGCTTTATAACGAAGACGAATATAAAAAAGAAATGGGAAAAACATGCAGCATCACATCCCTTGAAAAATTGTAATTTTCAATTATAAGGCATTTGACCTTGAATGAAAAAAAAATTTCGCCTGCGGCGCTTATTTTTTTAAATACCTCGCCTCACCAAAGTTTTGGTACACAAGTCGCCACTGGTTTTACAATCCTTTAAAAAATGTCTCGGTTTTGCAATTTATAAATATGGTCACCCTAAGTACAAAACTTTTCTTAATGGCCCACCTAAAAAAATTTTGCAAATAATTTTTATTTCAAAATTGGAAAATTGCTTATTACATTACTAATAATAATTATTATTTTAGCTTTATAACAAATTCTTATTAAAACAATTCTAATAATTTATCGCTTAAGTCAGTGTCCGCTCCAGCATTTACGTCGCCCCGGAGAAAAAGACAAATTGCTGCCCCTTAAACATATACATTTAATATTATATATCTTTTATTTAAAATAATAATCAAATGGTTTTAAATTAAAATAAAAACGTATATTTAGAAATATAATTAACATTCAAGTAGGACAAAACAATAAAAACTAAAACATAGTTACAAATTGTTAACCAGGTGCATTTTTAATTATTTTACAAAAAATCGACAGGTATAAATTTCGATAATTAATAATTATCAATATTTTGTCACATTCCCAGCCAAAATGACGCCCTTTAGATTTGCCGACCTGGACAAATGTCCAGGTTGTCCGCCCCTAGAGCGGGCACTGCTTAAGTGTGTGGTGCAATGGTGCAGAGCATCACTATTTAATTATACGAATGGTGCCGGAGAACGTGAGCACCACTGTTGTTGCCGGCCGGCCCTGGCAAGTTATTAATATTCAATACCGATTGTCACATGTTTATTGAAACTAAATAAGTAATTGTTAAACAAATAATCTATTTCATGTAATTAAAAGAGTGAAAACATTTAACATACGTCTGAAATCGTGCATTTCGCTTTTTCCAAGTTAATTTCAAATTTGTCGAAAATTATAATAAGCAGCAAATTATTAATATTAAATACCGATTTTCACATGTTCATCGAAATTAAATTAGCTATTGTTAAACAATTTATCTATTTCATGTGATTAAAATAGTGAAAACATTTAACATACGTCTGAAATCGTGCATTTCGCTTTTTCCAAGTTATTTTCTAATTTGCCGAAAATTATAATAAGCAGCAAATTATTAATATTAAATACCGATTTTCACATGTTCATCCAAATTAAATTAGCTATTGTAAAACAATTTATCTATTTCATGTGATTAAAATAGTGAAAACATTTAACATACGTCTGAAATCGTGCATTTCGCTTTTTCCAAGTTAATTTCAAATTTGCCGAAAATTATAATAAGTAGCAAATTATTAATATTAAATACCGATTTTCACATGTTCATCGAAATTAAATTAGCTATTGTTAAACAATTTATCTATTTAATGTGATAAAATAGTGAAAACATTTAGCATACGTCTGAAATCGTGCATTTCGCTTTTTCCAAGTTATTTTCTAATTTGCCGAAAATTATAATAAGCAGCAAATTATTAATATTAAATACCGATTTTCACATGTTCATCCAAATTAAATTAGCTATTGTAAAACAATTTATCTATTTCATGTGATTAAAATAGTGAAAACATTTAACATACGTCTGAAATCGTGCATTTCGCTTTTTCCAAGTTATTTTCTAATTTGCCGAAAATTATAATAAGCAGCAAATTATTAATATTAAATACCGATTTTCACATGTTCATCGAAATTAAATTAGCTATTGTAAAACAATTTATCTATTTCATGTGATTAAAATAGTGAAAACATTTAACATACGTCTGAAATCGTGCATTTCGCTTTTTCCAAGTTAATTTCAAATTTGCCGAAAATTATAATAAGCAGCAAATTATTAATATTAAATACCGATTTTCACATGTTCATCGAAATTAAATTAGCTATTGTTAAACAATTTATCTATTTCATGTGATTAAAATAGTGAAAACATTTAACATACGTCTGAAATCGTGCATTTCGCTTTTTCCAAGTTAATTTCAAATTTGCCGAAAATTATAATAAGCAGCAAATTATTAATATTAATACAATGCAGAGCTGGACGGTGGTTTTCAAACAAGTGTGGCAATCTTCAAATTATACGCCCTATTTTTTTTAACAATTTGCAATTAATTAATTAATTGTTAACTAAATTAAAGAATATTAAAATGAACTAATAAAAAAATACAAATATTCAAAAAATTACATATAATTGTTCAAAAATAAATCTTTATTAATCGTAGAACAATAGGAAACGAGAAACAAGGTATAGTATACAAATGAAAATAAATATAAATTACACAGGGTATTTTTCAACTTCGGGTAAAAACTTTCGGGTATATAGTACTGACCAAAATGGGCAAAAAAAGCTTAAACAGTATAGGTCTGATCTTCACTTGTTTCCGAGAAAAGGGCCATTTTGTATTTGAAACGAAGAAAAACTGACAAAATTAGTGATTTTTTTTTGTCTATACTAGTAAATGAACTATTCAATTTTAACAGTTAAGAAGTTATTTGAAAATTCGCTGCAACATTTCACTTAGTACAATTATTTTTTAAAAAAGAAAAGCAAATCTAAGATGACCTCTGATGTAAACTAAAAAACTCATTTAATCGAAATCTTAAGAGGCAATGCATCTTGAAGTGCAAATCAAAGTTTATTATTATAGTACGATAGGTAATCTATGTTTCCTATGAAAAAAACAATATTTGAAATAAGCTGCGAGAAAAAAAAATTCAAATGAAAGATTTGAGCAATAATATTTGGAATGAAAAACTTTTGTCTTCCGTATTCAAAAATATGAAAAAGTATTAGAAATTTTAATATATTATGTGAAAACAACGCTTCATTCAGCATATAATTACAAAGATGAAATAATAAACAAATATATATTCGACAAAATTATTTAAAGTTGTGTATAGCAAATATTTATGAAGCAAAAATATATTATTTATTTATTCTATAAGATTGTATAATTAGATATATCGCAATACAGATAAATATACTATATATTTACATATTAAATTTCTAATCTTTTAAACCATGGTTTTCAAATTGTGCAACTCTACGATTCTAGTATAGTCTAGTCTGGGTCAATGCTTAAGATTAATTATTTCTGAATTTTTAATAACAATTTTATAAATATGAAAACTATATTTTTATAAAATGCGAATTATTAAACTCATACTTAATTGGGTCGCTCCCTCGCCACTAATATCATTAGGGGCCGTTAGTTGACAGCTGTTAACCGCACACATGGTTAAAAATACATCGAATTGATGTCATCAATTAGCGAGATCTGCTTCTATCTGTAATTTCAAATCTCCGAGTACGACAAACAGCACTATGTGCAACCTATACATCGCAAGCCGGTATCACAAGAAATGCTGGCCGTGCGGCACGCCAGGGATGGATTAAGGTTCCAATTTTAAAAATATCGTCAGAAAAGTCAATAAAATTGTTGATATGTATCACTTAAAGGAAACTATTGTGTATTTTGTTTTAAATTTAGCTACTACAATAACACCGCAGCGGGGGCACGTCGTAATTGTTAAATGAAATTAACACTCAAAATAATTTGAAATGTCTTCTATCTGATTAGCTAATAATAATATTAACAATTAAGATGATACTTTTGATATACATTTAAAAGTACTTTTTTTTGAGGTTGGATTATATTGAGGGTCTTTGCATTTTTTATTTTTTCTAATTCTCCCTAAAATAATTTCGACCAGAATGCATTCTTTATAAAATTGAATTAATCTCCGTTCCATTTTATGTTCCACATTTAAAAAACCTTACTTTATGTAAGTGATTTAAAAGTATCTTACATCTTACTAAAATTCATAAGTATTATTTATGAATTTTAATACGGATATGAGATAGAACGAATATCACTAAGTAGTTTTTATTGTTTATAACACCTAGCATTCCTCGTGGCATTCAATGAAATAAATTTTCGATGATTTATTATATAATTTCCATGCATCCGTTATATTTATAATTAATTGCGTAGAATTATGATTATTATTCCTTGCAATAATTTTGTCAACGTAGCGAATTGTAAACACATTTCAAATTGACATTACTTATTTTTTCAGCCTCTCTCAAATCAGATGGCTAAATTAGAATAACGCAGAAATTTAAAATAGGTATGAATTTTTTTTTCATATTATATATTACACGATTATGCCGATTAGTGATTCACTCGTATCAAAAACTTCCATTCATAAAATTTCTCTAATTTTTGGAACATCTTCAAATCGGTTCATTTCTGATTTTTGTATCAACCATTCCTACAGTAATTAAAGGTATCCTACAATATTGCGATTTGAATTCGCCAGAAAATTATATTTTAAATCATATCTTACGAATGTTTCTGATGAGCAGTTTGCCTTTTTAAAATACATATTACATTCATGTGAATTAAAGTGTTAGTCGTGAACCAAATTAAAAAAAAAAAATCGCGATATTTTTAAAGAGTGTGGTATAAAAAATAAGTAATCAGCCGAATTGAAAATATATTTAAAACTCGCAAACAGTCCCCGTATTTTAATTTAAATTGAAAATTGTGGGAAATCGTTGAAAATATTACTAGGATTAATATTCGTAACTTTAAACAATTATTTATAAATATAACGGATGCATATACTACATAATCATCAATGCAACGACGAATTCAAGTTGTTATAAATAATAACAACTATTGTATAGTATAAAGTATTAAATATGTAGCATTGTTTATTTTTATGTAAGTTAGTTTCTTTCATAAATTGTTATTATTTTCTTTTAAGTAAATATGTTTCTTTATATATGTCGCACCTCACATTCGTATTGAATTTTACAAATATGTACTTGTATTTGAGTAAGTTCTTTTGATTTACTCATATACCTAACGCACATAAGGTTTTTTGAATATGTTGCCTTTGCATTATAGACATTTGAAAATATGTATGTTAAATATTTAATGTACCTATAGGGAAATAGGAACTTATTTTTTTATTAATTACTTGAGAGTCAGAGTCGCTTTATTTAATGTCTGATTTTATACGTATCCCATCGTAGATTATTACCCATTACTGGGTGTGTTTTTATTCGCGGCCTGAAAGTTATTTAAAAATTAGATTCGAAGTCAGATCGTCAGAATCACTACAGGTTATTTAACGCATCCAGCCACGCTATCTTTTAATAATAATAGTTTATACATACATTACAAAATTAAAGGAATATCATTAAATTTGGTATTTACTTTTTACTCTGCTACACAATAATAATACAAGAATAGTAAATAGAAATAATAACTATAAGTTCGAAACATATGCGAAACGTATATCAAATGTATGTTCGCATATTTTTAAGAAAAACGAAATATGTATTTGGCAGTTTTTTGAGAACTGATATTTCTAAATTATTACTTCAAGGGTAACGGCCTTATGACAAAGATTAAAGTGTATTGTTAAATGATTTTTCCATTCCACAGGTAATTTTACTCCACTCTTTAGTTTTAATATTAAAATTTTGTAGAATTATTTATTAGTTGTGTTGTAAGAAATGTTTGTTAGTATTTTAAAGATGCTCAAAGAACATATTAGTAGTTCTGTAAAATATATTGCAATGTTGTTTTTATGTTGACCTGGTTTTTGGTTTATAATGCATATTTTACTATAATTATAATTTATATAATTTTAATATACTTTTGGATTCATCAATTTTTTGATTTCTGTTTGAGATATTGCATTGATTCGTAATATATTTTTTTAAAAATATTTAAAAATTTAGTTAAAAAATAATTATACATTATTCGACACACGTATGACATAAAAAATACAAATTTAAAATGTTTTATTTTTATTCTCCAGAATATTGCAATAAAACTCAAAGTTGATAATAGATAAATATAGCGCACACAAAGAGACAGAGAGAGAGAGAGAGAGAGATAGCAAATAAGTTGAAATAAATATTGGTATCAGAATATGCGATCCACTGCGTTCGTCAA
This sequence comes from Harpalus rufipes, assembly GCA_951394225.1. Lineage (NCBI taxonomy): Eukaryota > Metazoa > Arthropoda > Insecta > Coleoptera > Carabidae > Harpalus > Harpalus rufipes. The sequence continues at coordinate 14,829,696 of OX596291.1, forward strand.
ACACCTGCGGAATACAGGTGGCGCCTTCGGAGAGCATAGTGCGGATGTTACGAGTACTATCACTTTTGTACACCACCCGGGAAAGTTACTTTGAAAGTCTGCATGTTTGCAACTAAAATACCTGAAAATTCAATAATATTTGCGTGTAAAATATTTGCTGTAAATAAAATTAAATATTAAATAAAATAACGGTTAAAACCGGTAACCGATATTAATTATTTTGTTTTCAATCACGAACGAAAAAAATATATTGCGTTTTCGTTTTCGTTCTAATAAAAATTTCGGTTTATTTCGTTATTTCGTTTTCGTTCTCATTTCATTTTTAGTCCCTGGTCGAAACAATATGAATTTTTGAAAGACAAGCATGTTATATCCATCCTTATCGCACACGCTTATTGCCTTTCCAAAGGAGAGAGATAAATGTATGCCAATTTCTTAATTCGTTCATGATACAAAAGACCTTCATCGGACATCTTTTAAAAAAATGCTGTAAATAATTACGTTTTACTTATTAAAAATAATTAATTTTTCATTAAACATTCATATTTTCAAATTTTATGAATGTTTCGTAAATAACTATTATTCACAATCACTTTGTATGTCAATTTTTGACTTTTTAAAAGCTGGAAAGTCACTTTTCAACCGGTCGATTAGTTCAACACGTCGCGAAGTTGTTAGTTCTCAACCTGAGAAATCAGTGCACATTTAATTTTAAATTAGGTAATAGAACTGCCACTGTCATAAAAATAGTCAATTTTGTAAATTAATTTTAAATAATTTGAAAATGTTAAATGTAAGTTACCGCTGTCCAAACTGATGAGTTGCAGTTCCCAGGCGTCGAACCCGACACCTGAGTTTCCCGTTTCCAGTTTATAGACTTTGGAGTAGTTTTAGTTTAGTCAGAGTGAAGAATCCAAATAAGTAACATTAAAATATAATAAATGTAATAAGTCGTATTTTTATTAAATAAACATTAAATAATTTTTATGTGTAACAAATGATAGTTTTGATATATAATAAATTCACAATAAAAAACCCTTTTTAAAAACACTATTTCGGATCGTCGAAATATAACTTGTATATTCTCACGTACTAAAAACATTAATTTCGGGCACTTATAAGATTTTAGAACAAATTTTTAGATCACATAATTTGAACCCACAGACCTCAAAATGTACGCATTACAAAATAATATAAATCTTAAATTTTGACCTCAATATGTACCATATATAGTAATATATAAATTTAAACGCCCGACCTCAAAGAGTACTCTTGACATATATATATATATATATATATATACAATTATAGGTATATTACATGAACACTTTAGAAATACCGCCAATACCGTCAATGAATTGGAAGAACTTTGAACATAGAAGAATTGGAGAAAAATTGCTTATAGAATGAGTTTAAAATTAAAGAAAATACATAAGGATTAGGCCAGGAAATAAATAATTTTTACTAAACTGCGTGTCCGATTATTTTTCAATTTTCCGTAATTAGAATTGTTTGTGTGTACAAGAAATGTTAAATACAATACTTATATATACCCCAATGTAAAGGGCGAGAGGTATTGGGATGGCCACAACAGTTTTTTTCTTATGTCATCAAATTATAAAGCAAAATGCTCTTATGTTTACTTAGAACAGAGTAACTGCGAACTATAAAAAAGCACAAAAATTTCGTAACTGGCGCAAGTATTCCTGAGTTTGTGCAGTATGCATGCCCTTCCAACATTTTCTGTCTCTCTCAATCCTAAGCGTTCCTTACTTCTTCCACCCACTTCGTAAGCTACATGATCTCAGGCTATTATGTATGTACGTATGTACATAAGATTAATTCGGGTTGCCCATACTTTAGGCGCAAGGATTTCCGACCACTATGATTATTGTATTCAGTGTTTACGACTAGTACTGCCCCTATGCTCTGTTCCATTTAACGCATTCAGCAGATGACATTCGCATCAGTGCCAGTTTTAAGAGGCCGAAATTACATTGGGTAAACTTGTCTCTTGGCTCAAATTTCAGCCAATCAGAAAAGTCAAAACTATGCCCTATTCTCTGCAATAATGAATGCGTAAGGTGGAACAAGGTATAAGCAAAAACCTGATGTGGCCAATGCAAAACCTCCTGCCATTTAATTTTTATTAATTTAAATACAAACTTACATATACTTATGCTGGAATCTGTATTAAGTTCCCATACATATAATTATTGCTCTATTTATTATTATTCTTTTTAAAACTTTGCTATTATTAATATGAAATGATTAGTTTGTTGACATTTGAGATCTAAACTATGTTACCATGGAGTTATGTTTAAAGCATCGACCCTGGTATTTAAATTATAGATAATTTTATAAATTTATTCATAAAAATTCTGCTATGGCCAACACAATACCCCCCTTTAATTTAATTTTTATTCATTTTAATACTTACCTATATTCCTACATATTTACTTTAAAGCGCATACACACACACACACACACACACACACACACACACACACACACACACACACACACATACATACATACATACATCATCGTGAAAATGTTTAAATTGGATTCTAAAGACCTTAAAATGTGATCATTTACCGAAATCTCCATATACAAGTGTATAAGCTAGCCTTTAAAGCACACACTAATACAAGTTCTGAAACAGCTGTAATATTCCCTGTACTCTGAGATAAAAATTTGAAACTTTGTATCCAAATTAGTTGACTATCAGTGCATTTATGACAGAAATACCAAAATAGTGGGGTAACAAGTAAAGGATGTTTACGTGAAAAAAATTAGTTATATTTAAATATTTCTTGTAATATATGCAGGGGCGTAGCCAGGATATTTTTGTAGGGCGGGCCAGCGGTGGGCCAAAATTTTTTTAGGTGGGTCACTAGAGAAGTTTTGTACTGCTATTTACCTTTTTCATTAGAACAAAAAAAAAAAAGATTTTTAGTCATACAATTTGTAAAGCATATACATACGTATTTAAACAGTATTTAATTTGTAGGATTAAGTTTATGTAACATTATTAAACATACACCATTTGTAATAAATAAATAAATAAATAAATGTTTATTAACCAGTATAAAAGTTACAAAATAACATACAAGGTAAGTCGGAGAAGAGCAAATATGAAGTACAAGAAACAGTTAATTACAAGATTATACATATTCATTTACATTGTAGAAGCAATTATCAATAAGATATGACTTAATTTTGGTCTTGTATATATTTAATGATGTTACATCTTTTAAATTTGCTGGTAATTTATTATACATAATAGCACACATATAAAGAGGATTATTGCATGATAAAGATAAATTACATTTGTTTACATGAAAATGGTTTGCTTGACGAGTAGAATATTTATGTACATCGGAATTATTGACAAATAAATTTCGATTTCGAGCAAAAATAAGACATTCATATATATATAAACATGGTAGTGGAAGAATATTCAAAAAATTAAAAAAAGGTTTACATGAAGTCCTACTACTAACATTCATAATTAATCTGATTATACGCTTTTGTAAAACAAATAATCTGTTTGCTGATGGCGAATTACCCCATAAGGTAATGGCATAAGAAATTATCGATTGAAACTTAGCAAAATACAACATAGTAAGTGTATCAACTGACACGAAGGTTCTTAATTTACAAATAAGATAACATAAAGATTTTAATTTTGATACTGTACATTCAATGAACGATGTTAAAAAAAATGACACGTACACTACCCAACCTACAATAAAAAGTTATAAAACAGACATAAGTCAGTTTCAAATATCCTTAAAATGAATGCCAATTCGTCCGTTCTGTTGAAATGATGAAATGCATTGAATAGAGATATTCTATCTACTGTGTACTGTACAGTAATAGTATATTATATCCGAGGTGGGATATGTTCCATTACAGCCGAGGGCTCTTATATCTATTATCGAGAGGCGCAGTCTCGAGGTGAGATACAGCGCGAGGCTGTGATGAAACTTCCACCGAGATATGTATACTATTTTATTCACAATCATCCTCTTTTTAAATTAATAATTTTCAAAATAAATCAGTGAGTTATAACCTTCAATTTTTTTTTATTCATATTTTTTGACAGCTCTATTAAAATTTGTTCAGCCTACTTTATAATACGGATCTATGATAATGTTGCCGCTGGGTGGAACTGAAATCTATTATTTCCCACCCAAGAGATTGTCATTGCAGTTAGGAAAGACGTATTTTCCAACTTCTAAAAGGTTAGGAATCGACATATAACTATAATGATTGTGAATAAAATAATATTACTGTTTCTTTATCATAAATGCCATTATTGTTTTGGAATGAGAAATGGAGTTCAAATAATGTTTTCTCTCATTTGACATTTAAACGGGTGGGCCAATGGGTGGGCCTGGCCCACTCCTGGCTACGTCCCTGAATATAAGAAATAAAAATTTCACATTTTACATCTACTCGTAAGTTAGCTATCAATGTATTCATAAAAATATTACCAAAATTCTGGGGTAACCGTTAGGGATGTTTACATGAAAATATAAGAGATAAAAATGTGAAACTATATATCTGACTTAGTTAACCATTAATGTAATTCATAAAAGAATTACTAAATTTCTGGGGTAACCGATAGAGAATGTTTACATGAAAAAATATCAGAAATATTCAATAATTCCTAAAGCTAGAAAGATCAGACAAGAGTTTTATTAAACTTACTTAGATCTGCATAATTGAAATTCGTGATCAGATTTTCCCTCAGCCCTTTGTAAAAGGCGGACTCCTATCGGATGGTAATTTTGTATCTAGAGAACTTAATATTATAGGATAGGAAAATTTGGGAAAATCCTTAAATATTAGGATATTTCCATGCCCCTTTTATTATTACATAGGCAAGGTACAGATTGTTTTTTATTTGTTTACTGTTATAAAAAAATCATGTATTATCTTCGTCTATGGTTGTATTTACCGTATCCTAGTTATAGGTGTAGCATGGCCTTCCACGGAACCTGAAAACAGACATAAACATTGTTTATTTTGACCGCCAAAATATAACAGATGTAATCAATTAACACTTAATTAGTGGTAGTTTTTACGTTATAATATTAATATTATGCTTTTATAATGAAGACTTCAGCAGTTCCTTTTAGACCTTGGTGGAGTGAACATGAGGTGCTTCTGAATAATTTTGTATTGCGGTAGTGTAGTGTTTATAGGTCGCGATATAAATAAAAGTATTAAAATATGTGTTAAATTTATATTTGTTCATCATTATAGCAACTGTTTTATTAAGTGCTGTAAATGTTAATTTAATTGGTGTAAGTGTCACGTAATGTTTACTAGAGAGCGTATTCTAACCAGTGTAAATAGTAGATATCTATACATTTGAGTGATGGAGTAATAGCGGGCAATATGTTAAGAAAATTCACCATTAAATTAAAAATATTGTTTTTTGTCATCAAAACTCGCGTTTGCTCAAAACTGTTTAATCCAGTTGAAATATTTGTAATAACGTGTATTTAGTTTACGAGATATTCTCAGTTAAAGTTGGATAACTGTAGCCGTCGTAAATTTTTGCACTTCTCTTAATATTTAGAATTGTTTTTCATATTTACGAACGATTGATACATTATATTTTTCTTGATAATATGCATCTAAGTTAATATTACTTTGTATGTCCAATAATACAAATTTATTAATTTTGGACATATTTTTAAATGTTACAGATCTCGTGAACATAGAAATCAGAGATCCGCTAATGCGCCCATTTGAATTCAGAAAGACCTGAGCCTGAGCGAGTTGTATATCAACATGAATCCGGAGTTCCGAAACCATGGGGACTTCTCTCCAGAAAAACAACGCCCTGGCTTACCTCCAAAATAACCTCTATGTGTACTCGTGTCCCTCTTATATGTAACAGGTAAATATATAAATATATTTGCAATCCCCTAACTCTGGAACATACAATCAAATACTTTGAGAAACCTCTTTCCAGTTTCTCAATTCTCCATTTATATCGAAAAAAAATTATAGAAGACAATTTAAAACAGAAAGAAAATAATATACTGAGTAATCCGAAATTATCTTTAGCCGTCAAAAATCGCGTTTTCTGAAATCTGTATTAGCCGGCTTAAAAATCCGACATATTTACTTGTAAACTTTCAGAATATAAATATCTGTCGTTAACGGAATCATGTAAATGTGAATGAAAAGAAAAAATAACTTACACTCTGTATTTCTAGATGAATTACTCTATTTTCAACGGTTCCTATGTTTTGAAGTTGAAGTCCAGACGTGCACCATGGTCGTCTAGAAAAAAAGAACATGTAAATGATAGAATCATGAAAAACAAACTTGTGTAGAATTTCTTTAGAAACAAATCATTTCGTTTATTTATCTAAGGGTAATTAATGCTTGTTTGTGTAAGGTGTAAACTTAAGAATTTACCTTAAGCATTAGCAATATGACTTTGCATTAATAATTTGAGTATAGACAAATTTGTGCTACGGTATATGTAGCTTTAACCTTAACTTTAGCATTGTGCCGCAACCCTAGAATAAGGCAATTTCAAATTTTTTAATGCATAATACTAATGCTGACCAATCCGAAGAGTATATGTTCGTGTGCGATAGCTTGATTCTAGCAATAGGGCGCGAGCAGACACGTGACTCGAGCGACCTTGAAAAGCTTAGAATCAGCTGATTTGTATGCGCTTGTCATTTTGACTGCTTTAACAATAACAATATTTTGACTTATTTTGATTTTGAACTGCTAAAAAGTTATTATTTTTCATTTTCACACAGCAAATTAAAAAAAATAACTTTTTAGCAGTTCAAACTCAAAATATTGTTCTTGTCAAAGATGTCAAAATGGCAAGCGCACACAAATCAACTGATTCCAAGTTCTTCAGGTTGCTCGAGTCACGTGTTTGCTCGCGTCCTATATTCACGACTGTCAATTAAATGTTTGAACTTTGTTATTTTGGAAAAATTCTGTCACATTGTCTCTCGAGTAAAAATGAGTGTCATTGAAAAAGATTTCGAATTAATTCAATTCAATGAATAATAAAGATATATTTATGATAACAAAGACCGACCTGCTCGTATTGGTTTGTCCTAAGAAGTTATATGTACCGGACAACGTAATGTAAAGTTTAATGCTAATGCTAAGATAAATGCATAAGTTGTAACAGCTTACATAAACCAGCATTATGGCTACTCAAATTTATTTAAATTAAATTGAAGCAGATTGACACATCCAGTAATGAGTAATATGACGTGATGATATATTATTTATTTTTTATTAAATTAATAAAAATTGATATATGTAAAAAAGGTATAGGAATAACTTTAAACAATTGCATATATTTGTAGACGGCGATAGATCATTTATTTATTTTTTACCTTCAGTCACCATTAGGTGAGGAAGGTATTGTCTTTGGTCAAAAAATTCAATGATGAGTTTATAGTGAAAAACATGTTTTAGGGTCCGTATAATACGATTTTACCATTTTTACGATGTCTGTATATATTATATATACATATAATATAGATACTTTCTCAAAGTCAAATTTGACATTTTTATATATATATGATTATATTTCTATTTGTGAAACTACGACCGTTTTATAACATCGATTAAAATACATACTTCATTCCTCCATTATTTATGTGTTAAGTAGGGTATTTCCTGTATTCTACAGTATGTCCCCGGATCCCCCGGATTGAGTTTACAAGAAGAAAAAAATCTTTATTTTTGATTTTACAAAAAATGTTATAGGAAGAACTACTTTTGCTTCACTTGAAACACTTCTGCTATTTACACCTTTAATTAAAAATATTTTAATTAGATTTTTATTATTTTCATCCTCGAAGTTAGGAAAGTGCCTTCGATATATGGCTTGTTTAACCCACTTCCAATATGTCAATTGTCATGATAGGTGTCGTTATTTTTCACATCGTTAAAGTAATATCGCAAAACTTATTTTTATTGCAATAATTGTATGTAGTTTAATGTTTAATTGATAATATTTGGCTACATCGTAAATTTAGTAATCGTTGGATCGGTAAGAATGGTTCAATTTTATGGCCCCCAAAGAGCCCAATTACACCAATTAAAGATTTTTATTTGTGGAGACGTTGAAAACATCTAGTCTATACAGAAAACTTAATCAATTATGCAAAGGTATTAGGTCTTAGAATGGACAATGAGAGAAAATAAAATATATAAAAAAGGATGTATTGGTAGACAGAGACATCAAATTCTTGCATATGTCGACGATATTGCGATACTCACTAAGTCGAAGGAAGAGCTGAAGAACATCTTTAAGAGCTTAGATGAAACAACTAGAGCAGCAAGTTTACGAATGAATGAGAACGAAACCAAATACTTGCAAATAAGCAAAGAGTACAACAATTTTCTAAGAGTTACTACAGACAATAAAACTTATGAGTATGATGAATAATAATGATGAAGATGTGGAAATTGAAGCAAGATTGTCGAAGAGAAGTAGATGTGTAGGGTCTTTATTGGGATTACTTAAATCGAAAACTGTATCACGCAACGCAAAAATAAAAGTCTGTAAAACGGTTACAAGGCCTACAGTTTTATATGGGTGCGAAATATGGACCTTAAATAAAGTGAAACAAAATAAAATTGAAGTGTGGGAAAGACGCGTGTTAAAGAAAATCTTTGGTGGAAAAAAGAGGGTGATATGATGGTACGTAGAACTAATGTCGAGATAATGAACAAAGTTTGGAGAGCTAGAAATAACGGGTGTTGTGAAAGCAAAAGACAAATTTGTCAAAGTCAATAAGAGCACATATTTCTCTAGTGACATCGCGTTAACATACCAATAAAACAAATTAAAGATTGAATGATATTTGGTGATGCTTACATAACCTGAAATACTTTTATTAACCTGGCATATAAAACTGCAGTTTAAAAAAATAAGTGCGATTGTATTTCAACAGATGGCATTGACTCGAGGACTATATTACACCTATATTAGACCTAAATTTATCATAGGTCCCCATGGTGTAAACGATTTGTAGAAGACCTATTATAGGACAAGGTATAGGCCAGGTCGCATGAATAGAATTGGGTGTAAACTAGCTCACTATTTGTTACTTATTTGGCCCAAACCATGCAAGAACAGGAGCTTTAATTAGATCTTCTTTGATCTTAGGAAAGCTTCTTCTTGATGACTTCCCCATATAAAATGATTTTTCTCGCACAACAATTCATTTAACACTTGTGCTTTTGTAGAAAGATTTGGTCTTACTTAATATTAATAGTTTATCGATCCAATAGCCTTCTTAATTCTGACACAGATTGTGGACGTTCCATATCACGAATTGCTTTTACTTGGTCATTGTCGGTGTGAACACCATTTTCGTCTATGATATGGCCCAAAAATTTAAATTTCTTTATTCCAAACGCACATTTATCCATATTTAGGGTCATTCCAGCTTCTTCCAATCTTTTGAGTACTGAATGCAGTGCCGTATTATGTTCTTCCATACCATATACCAAAACATCATCAATATTGACTAGCGTACCTTCGAGATTTTCTAAAATTTGCTGCATACTTTTTTGAAAGAATTCTGGTGCAGTGCTAATGCCAGATAATCTTTTATATTTATATCGATCGAAAGGTGTTATAAAAGTAGTCAATAATTGTGACTCGAAATCTAGTTGCCAAAAACTATTTTTAGCATCCAATTTCGCAAAATATTTGGCGCAGAATATATTTCTCTTTGTACATACTTGTTTAAATAAACATAATTCACGCACTTTCTTATTTTATTTCGTATATTGTACACATGTACAATGCAGGGAATAAAGGAACGTTGTTATCTATTCCTTTACTTATATCGTATATTGTATACATGTACAATGCAGGAAATAGTTAGTGGAACGTTGTTATCTATTCCTTTATTTATTTTCTATATTGTATACATGTACAATGCAGGAAATAGTTAGAGGAACGTTATCTATTCCTTTATTTATTTCCTATATTGTACACATGTACAATGCAGGAAGTAGTTAAGAGAAACGTTATCTATTCCTTTATTTATTTCCTATATTGTACACATGTACAATGCAGGAAATAGTTAGTGGAACGTTGTTATCTATTCCTTTATTTATTTTCTATATTGTATACATGTACAATGCAGGAAATAGTTAGAGGAACGTTATCTATTCCTTTATTTATTTCCTATATTGTACACATGTACAATGCAGGAAGTAGTTAAGAGAAACGTTATCTATTCCTTTATTTATTTCCTATATTGTACACATGTACAATGCAGGAAATAGTTAGTGGAACGTTGTTATCTATTCCTTTATTTATTTTCTATATTGTATACATGTACAATGCAGGAAATAGTTAGAGGAACGTTATCTATTCCTTTATTTATTTCCTATATTGTACACATGTACAATGCAGGAAGTAGTTAAGAGAAACGTTATCTATTCCTTTATTTATTTCCTATATTGTACACATGTACAATGCAGGAAATAGTTCGAGGAACGTTCTTATCTATTCCTTTATTTATTTCCTATATTGTACACATGTACAATGCAGGAAATAGTTCGAGGAACGTTCTTATCTATTCCTTTATTTATTTCCTATATTGTACACATGTACAATGCAGGAAATAGTTCGGGGGACGTTATCATCCATTCCTTTATTTATTTCCTATATTGTAAACATGTACAATGCAGAAAATAGTTCGAGGAACGTTAATATCTATTCCTTTATTTATTTCCTATATTGTACACATGTACAATGCAGGAAGTAGTTAAGAGAAACGTTATCTATTCCTTTATTTATTACCTATATTGTACACATGTACAATGCAGGAAATAGTTAGAGGAACGTTATCTATTCCTTTATTTATTTCCTATATTGTACACATGTACAATGCAGGAAATAGTTAGAGGAACGTTCTTATCTATTCCTTTATTTATTTCCTATATTGTACACATGTACAATGCAGGAAGTAGTTAGAGAAACGTTATCTATTCCTTTATTTATTTCCTATATTGTACACATGTACAATGCAAGAAATAGTTAGAGGAACGTTCTTATCTATTCCTTTATTTATTTCCTATATTGTACACATGTACAATGCAGGAAATAGTTAGAGAAACGTTATCTATTCCTTTATTTATTTCCTATATTGTACACATGTACAATGCAGGAAGTAGTTAGAGAAACGTTATCTATTCCTTTATTTATTTCCTATATTGTACACATGTACAATGCAGAAAATAGTTCGAGGAACGTTAATATCTATTCCATTATTTATTTCCTATATTGTAAACATGTACAATGCATGAAATAGTTAGAGGAACGTTGCTATCTATTCCTTTATTTATTTCCTATATTGTACACATGTACTATGCAGGAAGTAGTTAGAGAAACGTTATCTATTCCTTTATTTATTTCCTATATTGTACACATGTACAATGCAGGAAATAGTTAGAGGAACGTTCTTATCTATACCTTTATTTATTTCCTATATTGTACACATGTACAATGCAGGAAATAGTTCGAGGAACGTTAATATCTATTCCTTTATTTATTTCCTATATTGTACACATGTACAATGCAGGAAATAGTTAGGGGAACGTTCTTATCTATTCCTTTATTTATTTCCTATACTGTACACATGTACAATGCTGGAAGTAGTTAGAGAAACGTTATCTATTCCTTTATTTATTTCCTATATTGTACACATGTACAATGCAGGAGATAGTTAGAGGAACGTTATCTATTCCTTTATTTATTTCCTATATTATACACATGTACAATGCAGGAAATAGTTAGAGGAACGTTATCTATTCCTTTATTTATTTCCTATATTGTACACATGTACAATGCAGGAAGTAGTTAGAGAAACGTTATCTATTCCTGTATTTATTTCCTATATTGTACACATGTACAATGCAGGAAATAGTTAGAGGAACGTTATCTGTTCCTTTATTTATTTCCTATATTGTACACATGTACAATGCAGGAAATAGTTAGAGGAACGTTATCTATTCCTTTATTTATTTCCTATATTGTACACATGTACAATGCAGGAAATAGTTAGAGAAACGTTATCTATTCCTTTATTTATTTCCTATATTGTACACATGTACAATGCAGGAAGTAGTTAGAGAAACGTTATCTATTCCTTTATTTATTTCCTATATTGTACACATGTACAATGCAGGAAATAGTTAGAGGAACGTTATCTATTCCTTTATTTATTTCCTATATTGTACACATGTACAATGCAGGAAATAGTTAGAGGAACGTTCTTATCTATTCGTTTATTTATTTCCTATATTGTACACATGTACAATGCAGGAAGTAGTTAGAGAAACGTTATCTATTCCTTTATTTATTTCCTATATTGTACACATGTACAATGCAGGAAATAGTTAGAGGAACGTTATCTATTCCTTTATTTATTTCCTATGTTGTACACATGTACAATGCAGGAAATAGTTAGAGGAACGTTATCTATTCCTTTATTTATTTCCTATATTGTACACATGTACAATGCAGGAAATAGTTAGAGGAACGTTATCTATTCCTTTATTTATTTCCTATATTGTACACATGTACAATGCAGGAAATAGTTAGAGGAACGTTCTTATCTATTCCTTTATTTATTTCCTATATTGTACACATGTACAATGCAGGAAATAGTTAGAGGAACGTTATCTATTCCTTTATTTATTTCCTATATTGTACACATGTACAATGCAGGAAATAGTTAGAGGAACGTTCTTATCTATTCCTTTATTTATTTCCTATATTGTACACATGTACAATGCAGGAAGTAGTTAGAGAAACGTTATCTATTCCTTTATTTATTTCCTATATTGTACACATGTACAATGCAGGAAATAGTTAGAGGAACGTTATCTATTCCTTTATTTATTTCCTATATTGTACACATGTACAATGCAGGAAATAGTTAGAGGAACGTTCTTATCTATTCCTTTATTTATTTCCTATATTGTACACATGTACAATGCAGGAAGTAGTTAGAGAAACGTTATCTATTCCTTTATTTATTTCCTATATTGTACACATGTACAATGCAGGAAATAGTTAGAGGAACGTTATCTATTCCTTTATTTATTTCCTATATTGTACACATGTACAATGCAGGAAATAGTTAGAGGAACGTTCTTATCTATTCCTTTATTTATTTCCTATATTGTACACATGTACAATGCAGGAAGTAGTTAGAGAAACGTTATCTATTCCTTTATTTATTTCCTATATTGTACACATGTACAATGCAGGAAATAGTTAGAGGAACGTTATCTATTCCTTTATTTATTTCCTATATTGTACACATGTACAATGCAGGAAATAGTTAGAGGAACGTTCTTATCTATTCCTTTATTTATTTCCTATATTGTACACATGTACAATGCAGGAAGTAGTTAGAGAAACGTTATCTATTCCTTTATTTATTTCCTATATTGTACACATGTACAATGCAGGAAATAGTTAGAGGAACGTTATCTATTCCTTTATTTATTTCCTATATTGTACACATGTACAATGCAGGAAATAGTTAGAGGAACGTTCTTATCTATTCCTTTATTTATTTCCTATATTGTACACATGTACAATGCAGGAAGTAGTTAGAGAAACGTTATCTATTCCTTTATTTATTTCCTATATTGTACACATGTACAATGCAGGAAATAGTTAGAGGAACGTTATCTATTCCTTTATTTATTTCCTATATTGTACACATGTACAATGCAGGAAATAGTTAGAGGAACGTTATCTATTCCTTTATTTATTTCCTATATTGTACACATGTACAATGCAGGAAATAGTTAGAGGAACGTTATCTATTCCTTTATTTATTTCCTATATTGTACACATGTACAATGCAGGAAATAGTTAGAGAAACGTTATCTATTCCTTTATTTATTTCCTATATTGTACACATGTACAATGCAGGAAATAGTTAGAGGAACGTTCTTATCTATTCCTTTATTTATTTCCTATATTGTACACATGTACAATGCAGGAAGTAGTTAGAGAAACGTTATCTATTCCTTTATTTATTTCCTATATTGTACACATGTACAATGCAGGAAATAGTTAGAGAAACGTTATCTATTCCTTTATTTATTTCCTATATTGTACACATGTACAATGCAGGAAATAGTTAGAGGAACGTTCTTATCTATTCCTTTATTTATTTCCTATATTGTACACATGTACAATGCAGGAAGTAGTTAGAGAAACGTTATCTATTCCTTTATTTATTTCCTATATTGTACACATGTACAATGCAGGAAATAGTTAGAGGAACGTTATCTATTCCTTTATTTATTTCCTATATTGTACACATGTACAATGCAGGAAATAGTTAGAGGAACGTTATCTATTCCTTTATTTATTTCCTATATTGTACACATGTACAATGCAGGAAATAGTTAGAGGAACGTTCTTATCTATTCCTTTATTTATTTCCTATATTGTACACATGTACAATGCAGGAAGTAGTTAGAGAAACGTTATCTATTCCTTTATTTATTTCCTATATTGTACACATGTACAATGCAGGAAGTAGTTAGAGAAACGTTATCTATTCCTTTATTTATTTCCTATATTGTACACATGTACAATGCAGGAAATAGTTAGAGGAACGTTCTTATCTATCCCTTTATTTATTTCCTATATTGTACACATGTACAATGCAGGAAGTAGTTAGAGAAACGTTATCTATTCCTTTATTTATTTCCTATATTGTACACATGTACAATGCAGGAAATAGTTAGAGGAACGTTATCTATTCCTTTATTTATTTCCTATATTGTACACATGTACAATGCAGGAAATAGTTAGAGGAACGTTATCTATTCCTTTATTTATTTCCTATATTGTACACATGTACAATGCAGGAAATAGTTAGAGAAACGTTATCTATTCCTTTATTTATTTCCTATATTGTACACATGTACAATGCAGGAAATAGTTAGAGGAACGTTCTTATCTATTCCTTTATTTATTTCCTATATTGTACACATGTACAATGCAGGAAGTAGTTAGAGAAACGTTATCTATTCCTTTATTTATTTCCTATATTGTACACATGTACAATGCAGGAAATAGTTAGAGGAACGTTATCTATTCCTTTATTTATTTCCTATATTGTACACATGTACAATGCAGGAAATAGTTAGAGGAACGTTATCTATTCCTTTATTTATTTCCTATATTGTACACATGTACAATGCAGGAAATAGTTAGAGGAACGTTCTTATCTATTCCTTTATTTATTTCCTATATTGTACACATGTACAATGCAGGAAGTAGTTAGAGAAACGTTATCTATTCCTTTATTTATTTCCTATATTGTACACATGTACAATGCAGGAAATAGTTAGAGGAACGTTATCTATTCCTTTATTTATTTCCTATATTGTACACATGTACAATGCAGGAAATAGTTAGAGGAACGTTATCTATTCCTTTATTTATTTCCTATATTGTACACATGTACAATGCAGGAAATAGTTAGAGGAACGTTATCTATTCCTTTATTTGTTTCCTATATTGTACACATGTACAATGCAGGAAATAGTTAGAGAAACGTTATCTATTCCTTTATTTATTTCCTATATTGTACACATGTACAATGCAGGAAATAGTTAGAGGAACGTTCTTATCTATTCGTTTATTTATTTCCTATATTGTACACATGTACAATGCAGGAAGTAGTTAGAGAAACGTTATCTATTCCTTTATTTATTTCCTATATTGTACACATGTACAATGCAGGAAATAGTTAGAGGAACGTTATCTATTCCTTTATTTATTTCCTATGTTGTACACATGTACAATGCAGGAAATAGTTAGAGGAACGTTATCTATTCCTTTATTTATTTCCTATATTGTACACATGTACAATGCAGGAAATAGTTAGAGGAACGTTATCTATTCCTTTATTTATTTCCTATATTGTACACATGTACAATGCAGGAAGTAGTTAAGAGAAACGTCATCTATTCCTTTATTTATTTCCTATATTGTAAACATGTACAATGCAGAAAATAGTTCGAGGAACGTTAATATCTATTCCTTTATTTATTTCCTATATTGTACACATGTACAATGCAGGAAGTAGTTAAGAGAAACGTTATCTATTTCTTTATTTATTTCCTATATTGTACACATGTACAATGCAGGAAATAGTTAGAGGAATGTTATCTATTCCTTTATTTATTTCCTATATTGTACACATGTACAATGCAGGAAATAGTTAGAGGAACGTTATTTATTCCTTTATTTATTTCCTATATTGTACACATGTACAATGCAGGAAATAGTTAGAGGAACGTCCTTATCTATTCCTTTATTTATTTCCTATATTGTACACATGTACAATGCAGGAAATAGTTAGAGGAACGTTCTTATGTATTCCTTTATTTATTTCCTATATTGTACACATGTACAATGCAGGAAGTAGTTAAGAGAAACGTTATCTATTCCTTTATTTATTTCCTATATTGTACACATGTGCAATGCAGGAAATAGTTAGAGGAACGTCCTTATCTATTCCTTTATTTATTTCCTATATTGTACACATGTACAATGCAGGAAATAGTTAGAGGAACGTTCTTATGTATTCCTTTATTTATCTCCTATATTGTACACATGTACAATGCAGGAAGTAGTTAAGAGAAACGTTATCTATTCCTTTATTTATTTCCTATATTGTACACATGTACAATGCAGGAAATAGTTAGAGGAACGTTATCTATTCCTTTATTTATTTCCTATATTGTACACATGTACAATGCAGGAAATAGTTAGAGGAACGTTCTTATCTATTCCTTTATTTATTTCCTATATTGTACACATGTACAATGCAGGAAGTAGGTAGAGAAACGTTATCTATTCCTGTATTTATTTCCTATATTGTACACATGTACAATGCAGGAAATAGTTAGAGGAACGTTATCTGTTACTTTATTTATTTCCTATATTGTACACATGTACAATGCAGGAAATAGTTAGAGAAACGTTATCTAGGTAGTTAGGGGAACGTTCTTATCTATTCCTTTATTTATTTCCTATATTGTACACATGTACAATGCTGGAAGTAGTTAGAGAAACGTTATCTATTCCTTTATTTATTTCCTATATTGTACACATGTACAATGCAGGAAATAGTTAGAGGAACGTTCTTATCTATTCCTTTATTTATTTCCTATATTGTACACATGTACAATGCAGGAAGTAATTAGAGAAACGTTATCTATTCCTTTATTTATTTCCTATATTGTACACATGTACAATGCAGGAAATAGTTAGAGGACCGTTCTTATCTATTCCTTTATTTATTTCCTATATTGTACACATGTACAATGCAGGAAGTAGTTAGAGAAACGTTATCTATTCCTTTATTTATTTCCTATATTGTACACATGTACAATGCAGGAAATAGTTAGAGGAACGTTCTTATGTATTCCTTTATTTATTTCCTATATTGTACACATGTACAATGCAGGAAGTAGTTAAGAGAAACGTCATCTATTCCTTTATTTATTTCCTATATTGTACACATGTACAATGCAGGAAATAGTTAGAGGAACGTTATCTATTCCTTTATTTATTTCCTATATTGTACACATGTACAATGCAGGAAATAGTTCGAGGAACGTTAATATCTATTCCATTATTTATTTCCTATATTGTAAACATGTACAATGCATGAAATAGTTAGAGGAACGTTGCTATCTATTCCTTTATTTATTTCCTATATTGTACACATGTACAATGCAGGAAGTAGTTAGAGAAACGTTATCTATTCCTTTATTTATTTCCTATATTGTACACATGTACAATGCAGGAAATAGTTAGAGGAACGTTATCTATTCCTTTATTTATTTCCTATATTGTACACATGTACAATGCAGGAAATAGTTAGAGGAACGTTCTTATCTATTCCTTTATTTATTTCCTGTATTGTACACATGTACAATGCAGGAAGTATTTAGAGAAACTTTATATATTCCTTTATTTATTTCCTATATTGTACACATGTACAATGCAGGAAATAGTTCGAGGAACGTTAATATCTATTCCTTTATTTATTTCCTATATTGTAAACATGTACAATGCAGGAAATAGTTAGAGGAACGTTCTGATCTATTCCTTTATTTATTTCCTATATTGTACACATGTACAATGCAGGAAATAGTTAGAGGAACGTTCTTATCTATTCCTTTATTTATTTCCTATATTGTACACATGTACAATGCAGGAAGTAGTTAGAGAAACGTTATCTATTCCTTTATTTATTTCATATATTGTACACATGTACAATGCAAGAAATAGTTAGAGGAACGTTCTTATCTATTCCTTTACTTATTTCCTATATTGTACACATGTACAATTCAGAATATAGTTAGAGGAACGTTGCTATCTATTCCTTTATTTATTTCCTATATTGTACACATGTACAATTCAGGAAATAGTTAGAGGAACGTTCTTATCTATTCCTTTATTTATTTCCTATATTGTACACATGTACAATGCAGGAAATAGTTAGAGGAACGTTCTTATCTATTCCTTTATTTATTTCCTATATTGTACACATGTACAATGCAGGAAGTAGTTAGAGAAACGTTATCTATTCCTTTATTTATTTCATATATTGTACACATGTACAATGCAGGAAATAGTTAGAGGAACGTTCTTATCTATTCCTTTATTTATTTCCTATATTGTACACATGTACAATGCAGGAAATAGTTAGAGGAACGTTATCTATTCCTTTATTTATTTCCTATATTGTACACATGTACAATGCAGGAAATAGTTAGAGGAACGTTCTTATCTATTCCTTTATTTATTTCCTATATTGTACACATGTACAATGCAGGAAGTAGGTAGAGAAACGTTATCTATTCCTGTATTTATTTCCTATATTGTACACATGTACAATGCAGGAAATAGTTAGAGGAACGTTATCTGTTACTTTATTTATTTCCTATATTGTACACATGTACAATGCAGGAAATAGTTAGAGAAACGTTATCTAGGTAGTTAGGGGAACGTTCTTATCTATTCCTTTATTTATTTCCTATATTGTACACATGTACAATGCTGGAAGTAGTTAGAGAAACGTTATCTATTCCTTTATTTATTTCCTATATTGTACACATGTACAATGCAGGAAATAGTTAGAGGAACGTTCTTATCTATTCCTTTATTTATTTCCTATATTGTACACATGTACAATGCAGGAAGTAGTTAGAGAAACGTTATCTATTCCTTTATTTATTTCCTATATTGTACACATGTACAATGCAGGAAATAGTTAGAGGACCGTTCTTATCTATTCCTTTATTTATTTCCTATATTGTACACATGTACAATGCAGGAAGTAGTTAGAGAAACGTTATCTATTCCTTTATTTATTTCCTATATTGTACACATGTACAATGCAGGAAATAGTTAGAGGAACGTTCTTATGTATTCCTTTATTTATTTCCTATATTGTACACATGTACAATGCAGGAAGTAGTTAAGAGAAACGTCATCTATTCCTTTATTTATTTCCTATATTGTACACATGTACAATGCAGGAAATAGTTAGAGGAACGTTATCTATTCCTTTATTTATTTCCTATATTGTACACATGTACAATGCAGGAAATAGTTCGAGGAACGTTAATATCTATTCCATTATTTATTTCCTATATTGTAAACATGTACAATGCATGAAATAGTTAGAGGAACGTTGCTATCTATTCCTTTATTTATTTCCTATATTGTACACATGTACAATGCAGGAAGTAGTTAGAGAAACGTTATCTATTCCTTTATTTATTTCCTATATTGTACACATGTACAATGCAGGAAATAGTTAGAGGAACGTTATCTATTCCTTTATTTATTTCCTATATTGTACACATGTACAATGCAGGAAATAGTTAGAGGAACGTTCTTATCTATTCCTTTATTTATTTCCTGTATTGTACACATGTACAATGCAGGAAGTATTTAGAGAAACTTTATATATTCCTTTATTTATTTCCTATATTGTACACATGTACAATGCAGGAAATAGTTCGAGGAACGTTAATATCTATTCCTTTATTTATTTCCTATATTGTAAACATGTACAATGCAGGAAATAGTTAGAGGAACGTTCTGATCTATTCCTTTATTTATTTCCTATATTGTACACATGTACAATGCAGGAAATAGTTAGAGGAACGTTCTTATCTATTCCTTTATTTATTTCCTATATTGTACACATGTACAATGCAGGAAGTAGTTAGAGAAACGTTATCTATTCCTTTATTTATTTCATATATTGTACACATGTACAATGCAAGAAATAGTTAGAGGAACGTTCTTATCTATTCCTTTACTTATTTCCTATATTGTACACATGTACAATTCAGAATATAGTTAGAGGAACGTTGCTATCTATTCCTTTATTTATTTCCTATATTGTACACATGTACAATTCAGGAAATAGTTAGAGGAACGTTCTTATCTATTCCTTTATTTATTTCCTATATTGTACACATGTACAATGCAGGAAATAGTTAGAGGAACGTTCTTATCTATTCCTTTATTTATTTCCTATATTGTACACATGTACAATGCAGGAAATAGTTAGAGGAACGTTCTTATCTATTTCTTTATTTATTTCCTATATTGTACACATGTACAATGCAGGAAATAGCTAGAGGAACATTATCTATTCCTTTATTTATACAATATAGGAAATAATTAAAGGAATAGATAACGTTTCTCTAACTACTTCCTGCATTGTACATGTGTACAATATAGGAAATAAATAAAGGAATAGATAAGAACGTTTCTCTAACTATTTCCTGCATTGTACATGTGTACAATATAGGAAATAAATAAAGGAATAGATAAGAACGTTCCTCTAACTATTTCCTGCATTGTACATGTGTACAATATAGGAAAAAAATAAAGGAATAGATAACGTACCTCTAACTATTTCCTGCATTGTACATGTGTACAATATAGGAAATAAATAAAGGAATAGTTAGAGAAACGTTCTTATCTATTCCTTTATTTATTTCCTATATTGTACACATGTACAATGCAGGAAGTAGTTAGAGAAACGTTATCTATTCCTTTATTTATTTCCTATATTGTACACATGTACAATGCAGGAAATAGTTAGAGGAACGTTATCTATTCCTTTATTTATTTCCTATATTGTACACATGTACAATGCAGGAAATAGTTAGAGGTACGTTATCTATTCCTTTATTTTTTTCCTATATTGTACACATGTACAATGCAGGAAATAGTTAGAGGAACGTTCTTATCTATTCCTTTATTTATTTCTATATTGTACACATGTACAATGCAGGAAGTAGTTAGAGAAACGTTTTCTATTCCTTTATTTATTTCCTATATTGTACACATGTACAATGCAGGAAATAGTTAGAGGAACGTTATCTATTCCTTTATTTATTTCCTATATTGTACACATGTACAATGCAGGAAATAGTTAGAGAAACGTTCTTATCTATTCCTTTATTTATTTCCTATATTGTACACATGTACAATGCAGGAAGTAGTTAGAGAAACGTTATCTATTCCTTTATTTATTTCCTATATTGTACACATGTACAATGCAGGAAATAGTTAGAGGAACGTTATCTATTCCTTTATTTATTTCCTATATTGTACACATGTACAATGCAGGAAATAGTTAGAGAAACGTTCTTATCTATTCCTTTATTTATTTCCTATATTGTACACATGTACAATGCAGGAAGTAGTTAGAGAAACGTTATCTATTCCTTTATTTACTTCCTATATTGTACACATGTACAATGCAGGAAATAGTTAGAGAAACGTTATCTATTCCTTTATTTATTTCCTATATTGTACACATGTACAATGCAGGAAATAGTTAGAGGAACGTTCTTATCTATTCCTTTATTTATTTCCTATATTGTACACATGTACAATGCAGGAAGTAGTTAGAGAAACGTTATCTATTCCTTTATTTATTTCCTATATTGTACACATGTACAATGCAGGAAGTAGTTAGAGAAACGTTATCTATTCCTTTATTTATTTCCTATATTGTACACATGTACAATGCAGGAAATAGTTAGAGGAACGTTATCTATTCCTTTATTTATTTCCTATATTGTACACATGTACAATGCAGGAAATAGTTAGAGAAACGTTATCTATTCCTTTATTTATTTCCTATATTGTACACATGTACAATGCAGGAAATAGTTAGAGGAACGTTCTTATCTATTCCTTTATTTATTTCCTATATTGTACACATGTACAATGCAGGAAGTAGTTAGAGAAACGTTATCTATTCCTTTATTTATTTCCTATATTGTACACATGTACAATGCACGAAATAGTTAGAGGAACGTTATCTATTCCTTTATTTATTTCCTATATTGTACACATGTACAATGCAGGAAATAGTTAGAGAAACGTTATCTATTCCTTTATTTATTTCCTATATTGTACACATGTACAATGCAGGAAATAGTTAGAGGAACGTTCTTATCTATTCCTTTATTTATTTCCTATATTGTACACATGTACAATGCAGGAAGTAGTTAGAGAAACGTTATCTATTCCTTTATTTATTTCCTATATTGTACACATGTACAATGCAGGAAATAGTTAGAGAAACGTTCTTATCTATTCCTTTATTTATTTCCTATATTGTACACATGTACAATGCAGGAAGTAGTTAGAGAAACGTTATCTATTCCTTTATTTATTTCCTATATTGTACACATGTACAATGCAGGAAATAGTTAGAGGAACGTTACCTATTCCTTTATTTATTTCCTATATTGTACACATGTACAATGCAGGAAATAGTTAGAGAAACGTTATCTATTCCTTTATTTATTTCCTATATTGTACACATGTACAATGCAGGAAATAGTTAGAGGAACGTTCTTATCTATTCCTTTATTTATTTCCTATATTGTACACATGTACAATGCAGGAAGTAGTTAGAGAAACGTTATCTATTCCTTTATTTATTTCCTATATTGTACACATGTACAATGCAGGAAATAGTTAGAGGAACGTTATCTATTCCTTTATTTATTTCCTATATTGTACACATGTACAATGCAGGAAATAGTTAGAGAAACGTTATCTATTCCTTTATTTATTTCCTATATTGTACACATGTACAATGCAGGAAATAGTTAGAGGAACGTTACCTATTCCTTTATTTATTTCCTATATTGTACACATGTACAATGCAGGAAATAGTTAGAGGAACGTTATCTATTCCTTTATTTATTTCCTATATTGTACACATGTACAATGCAGGAAGTAGTTAGAGAAACGTTATCTATTCCTTTATTTATTTCCTATATTGTACACATGTACAATGCAGGAAGTAGTTAGAGAAACGTTATCTATTCCTTTATTTGTTTCCTATATTGTACACATGTACAATGCAGGAAATAGAGGAACGTTATCTATTCCTTTATTTATTTCCTATATTGTACACATGTACAATGCAGGAAGTAGTTAGAGAAACGTTATCTATTCCTTTATTTATTTCCTATATTGTACACATGTACAATGCAGGAAATAGTTAGAGGAACGTTATCTATTCCTTTATTTATTTCCTATATTGTACACATGTACAATGCAGGAAATAGAGGAACGTTATCTATTCCTTTATTTATTTCCTATATTGTACACATGTACAATGCAGGAAATAGTTAGAGAAACGTTATCTATTCCTTTATTTATTTCCTATATTGTACACATGTACAATGCAGGAAATAGTTAGAGGAACGTTCTTATCTATTCCTTTATTTATTTCCTATATTGTACACATGTACAATGCAGGAAGTAGTTAGAGAAACGTTATCTATTCCTTTATTTATTTCCTATATTGTACACATGTACAATGCAGGAAATAGTTCGGGGGACGTTATCATCTATTCCTTTATTTATTTCCTATATTGTAAACATGTACAATGCAGAAAATAGTTCGAGGAACGTTATCTATTCCTTTATTTATTTCCTATATTGTGCACATGTACAATGCAGGAAATAGTTAGAGGAACGTTCTTATGTATTCCTTTATTTATTTCCTATATTGTACACATGTACAATGCAGGAAGTAGTTAGAGAAACGTTATCTATTCCTTTATTTATTTCCTATATTGTACACATGTACAATGCAGGAAATAGTTAGAGAAACGTTATCTATTCCTTTATTTATTTCCTATATTGTACACATGTACAATGCAGGAAATAGTTAGAGGAACGTTCTTATCTATTCCTTTATTTATTTCCTATATTGTACACATGTACAATGCAGGAAGTAGTTAGAGAAACGTTATCTATTCCTTTATTTATTTCCTATATTGTACACATGTACAATGCAGGAAATAGTTAGAGGAACGTTATCTATTCCTTTATTTATTTCCTATATTGTACACATGTACAATGCAGGAAATAGTTAGAGGAACGTTATCTATTCCTTTATTTATTTCCTATATTGTACACATGTACAATGCAGGAAATAGTTAGAGGAACGTTCTTATCTATTCCTTTATTTATTTCCTATATTGTACACATGTACAATGCAGGAAGTAGTTAGAGAAACGTTATCTATTCCTTTATTTATTTCCTATATTGTACACATGTACAATGCAGGAAGTAGTTAGAGAAACGTTATCTATTCCTTTATTTATTTCCTATATTGTACACATGTACAATGCAGGAAATAGTTAGAGGAACGTTCTTATCTATCCCTTTATTTATTTCCTATATTGTACACATGTACAATGCAGGAAGTAGTTAGAGAAACGTTATCTATTCCTTTATTTATTTCCTATATTGTACACATGTACAATGCAGGAAATAGTTAGAGGAACGTTATCTATTCCTTTATTTATTTCCTATATTGTACACATGTACAATGCAGGAAATAGTTAGAGGAACGTTATCTATTCCTTTATTTATTTCCTATATTGTACACATGTACAATGCAGGAAATAGTTAGAGAAACGTTATCTATTCCTTTATTTATTTCCTATATTGTACACATGTACAATGCAGGAAATAGTTAGAGGAACGTTCTTATCTATTCCTTTATTTATTTCCTATATTGTACACATGTACAATGCAGGAAGTAGTTAGAGAAACGTTATCTATTCCTTTATTTATTTCCTATATTGTACACATGTACAATGCAGGAAATAGTTAGAGGAACGTTATCTATTCCTTTATTTATTTCCTATATTGTACACATGTACAATGCAGGAAATAGTTAGAGGAACGTTATCTATTCCTTTATTTATTTCCTATATTGTACACATGTACAATGCAGGAAATAGTTAGAGGAACGTTCTTATCTATTCCTTTATTTATTTCCTATATTGTACACATGTACAATGCAGGAAGTAGTTAGAGAAACGTTATCTATTCCTTTATTTATTTCCTATATTGTACACATGTACAATGCAGGAAATAGTTAGAGGAACGTTATCTATTCCTTTATTTATTTCCTATATTGTACACATGTACAATGCAGGAAATAGTTAGAGGAACGTTATCTATTCCTTTATTTATTTCCTATATTGTACACATGTACAATGCAGGAAATAGTTAGAGGAACGTTATCTATTCCTTTATTTGTTTCCTATATTGTACACATGTACAATGCAGGAAATAGTTAGAGAAACGTTATCTATTCCTTTATTTATTTCCTATATTGTACACATGTACAATGCAGGAAATAGTTAGAGGAACGTTCTTATCTATTCGTTTATTTATTTCCTATATTGTACACATGTACAATGCAGGAAGTAGTTAGAGAAACGTTATCTATTCCTTTATTTATTTCCTATATTGTACACATGTACAATGCAGGAAATAGTTAGAGGAACGTTATCTATTCCTTTATTTATTTCCTATGTTGTACACATGTACAATGCAGGAAATAGTTAGAGGAACGTTATCTATTCCTTTATTTATTTCCTATATTGTACACATGTACAATGCAGGAAATAGTTAGAGGAACGTTATCTATTCCTTTATTTATTTCCTATATTGTACACATGTACAATGCAGGAAGTAGTTAAGAGAAACGTCATCTATTCCTTTATTTATTTCCTATATTGTAAACATGTACAATGCAGAAAATAGTTCGAGGAACGTTAATATCTATTCCTTTATTTATTTCCTATATTGTACACATGTACAATGCAGGAAGTAGTTAAGAGAAACGTTATCTATTTCTTTATTTATTTCCTATATTGTACACATGTACAATGCAGGAAATAGTTAGAGGAATGTTATCTATTCCTTTATTTATTTCCTATATTGTACACATGTACAATGCAGGAAATAGTTAGAGGAACGTTATTTATTCCTTTATTTATTTCCTATATTGTACACATGTACAATGCAGGAAATAGTTAGAGGAACGTCCTTATCTATTCCTTTATTTATTTCCTATATTGTACACATGTACAATGCAGGAAATAGTTAGAGGAACGTTCTTATGTATTCCTTTATTTATTTCCTATATTGTACACATGTACAATGCAGGAAGTAGTTAAGAGAAACGTTATCTATTCCTTTATTTATTTCCTATATTGTACACATGTGCAATGCAGGAAATAGTTAGAGGAACGTCCTTATCTATTCCTTTATTTATTTCCTATATTGTACACATGTACAATGCAGGAAATAGTTAGAGGAACGTTCTTATGTATTCCTTTATTTATCTCCTATATTGTACACATGTACAATGCAGGAAGTAGTTAAGAGAAACGTTATCTATTCCTTTATTTATTTCCTATATTGTACACATGTACAATGCAGGAAATAGTTAGAGGAACGTTATCTATTCCTTTATTTATTTCCTATATTGTACACATGTACAATGCAGGAAATAGTTAGAGGAACGTTCTTATCTATTCCTTTATTTATTTCCTATATTGTACACATGTACAATGCAGGAAGTAGGTAGAGAAACGTTATCTATTCCTGTATTTATTTCCTATATTGTACACATGTACAATGCAGGAAATAGTTAGAGGAACGTTATCTGTTACTTTATTTATTTCCTATATTGTACACATGTACAATGCAGGAAATAGTTAGAGAAACGTTATCTAGGTAGTTAGGGGAACGTTCTTATCTATTCCTTTATTTATTTCCTATATTGTACACATGTACAATGCTGGAAGTAGTTAGAGAAACGTTATCTATTCCTTTATTTATTTCCTATATTGTACACATGTACAATGCAGGAAATAGTTAGAGGAACGTTCTTATCTATTCCTTTATTTATTTCCTATATTGTACACATGTACAATGCAGGAAGTAATTAGAGAAACGTTATCTATTCCTTTATTTATTTCCTATATTGTACACATGTACAATGCAGGAAATAGTTAGAGGACCGTTCTTATCTATTCCTTTATTTATTTCCTATATTGTACACATGTACAATGCAGGAAGTAGTTAGAGAAACGTTATCTATTCCTTTATTTATTTCCTATATTGTACACATGTACAATGCAGGAAATAGTTAGAGGAACGTTCTTATGTATTCCTTTATTTATTTCCTATATTGTACACATGTACAATGCAGGAAGTAGTTAAGAGAAACGTCATCTATTCCTTTATTTATTTCCTATATTGTACACATGTACAATGCAGGAAATAGTTAGAGGAACGTTATCTATTCCTTTATTTATTTCCTATATTGTACACATGTACAATGCAGGAAATAGTTCGAGGAACGTTAATATCTATTCCATTATTTATTTCCTATATTGTAAACATGTACAATGCATGAAATAGTTAGAGGAACGTTGCTATCTATTCCTTTATTTATTTCCTATATTGTACACATGTACAATGCAGGAAGTAGTTAGAGAAACGTTATCTATTCCTTTATTTATTTCCTATATTGTACACATGTACAATGCAGGAAATAGTTAGAGGAACGTTATCTATTCCTTTATTTATTTCCTATATTGTACACATGTACAATGCAGGAAATAGTTAGAGGAACGTTCTTATCTATTCCTTTATTTATTTCCTGTATTGTACACATGTACAATGCAGGAAGTATTTAGAGAAACTTTATATATTCCTTTATTTATTTCCTATATTGTACACATGTACAATGCAGGAAATAGTTCGAGGAACGTTAATATCTATTCCTTTATTTATTTCCTATATTGTAAACATGTACAATGCAGGAAATAGTTAGAGGAACGTTCTGATCTATTCCTTTATTTATTTCCTATATTGTACACATGTACAATGCAGGAAATAGTTAGAGGAACGTTCTTATCTATTCCTTTATTTATTTCCTATATTGTACACATGTACAATGCAGGAAGTAGTTAGAGAAACGTTATCTATTCCTTTATTTATTTCATATATTGTACACATGTACAATGCAAGAAATAGTTAGAGGAACGTTCTTATCTATTCCTTTACTTATTTCCTATATTGTACACATGTACAATTCAGAATATAGTTAGAGGAACGTTGCT
The DNA here is from genome assembly GCA_951394225.1 of Harpalus rufipes. Taxonomy (NCBI): domain Eukaryota; kingdom Metazoa; phylum Arthropoda; class Insecta; order Coleoptera; family Carabidae; genus Harpalus; species Harpalus rufipes. The sequence goes on from OX596291.1 coordinate 14,858,286, forward strand.
ATCTATTCCTTTATTTATTTCCTATATTGTACACATGTACAATTCAGGAAATAGTTAGAGGAACGTTCTTATCTATTCCTTTATTTATTTCCTATATTGTACACATGTACAATGCAGGAAATAGTTAGAGGAACGTTCTTATCTATTCCTTTATTTATTTCCTATATTGTACACATGTACAATGCAGGAAGTAGTTAGAGAAACGTTATCTATTCCTTTATTTATTTCATATATTGTACACATGTACAATGCAGGAAATAGTTAGAGGAACGTTCTTATCTATTCCTTTATTTATTTCCTATATTGTACACATGTACAATGCAGGAAATAGTTAGAGGAACGTTATCTATTCCTTTATTTATTTCCTATATTGTACACATGTACAATGCAGGAAATAGTTAGAGGAACGTTCTTATCTATTCCTTTATTTATTTCCTATATTGTACACATGTACAATGCAGGAAGTAGGTAGAGAAACGTTATCTATTCCTGTATTTATTTCCTATATTGTACACATGTACAATGCAGGAAATAGTTAGAGGAACGTTATCTGTTACTTTATTTATTTCCTATATTGTACACATGTACAATGCAGGAAATAGTTAGAGAAACGTTATCTAGGTAGTTAGGGGAACGTTCTTATCTATTCCTTTATTTATTTCCTATATTGTACACATGTACAATGCTGGAAGTAGTTAGAGAAACGTTATCTATTCCTTTATTTATTTCCTATATTGTACACATGTACAATGCAGGAAATAGTTAGAGGAACGTTCTTATCTATTCCTTTATTTATTTCCTATATTGTACACATGTACAATGCAGGAAGTAGTTAGAGAAACGTTATCTATTCCTTTATTTATTTCCTATATTGTACACATGTACAATGCAGGAAATAGTTAGAGGACCGTTCTTATCTATTCCTTTATTTATTTCCTATATTGTACACATGTACAATGCAGGAAGTAGTTAGAGAAACGTTATCTATTCCTTTATTTATTTCCTATATTGTACACATGTACAATGCAGGAAATAGTTAGAGGAACGTTCTTATGTATTCCTTTATTTATTTCCTATATTGTACACATGTACAATGCAGGAAGTAGTTAAGAGAAACGTCATCTATTCCTTTATTTATTTCCTATATTGTACACATGTACAATGCAGGAAATAGTTAGAGGAACGTTATCTATTCCTTTATTTATTTCCTATATTGTACACATGTACAATGCAGGAAATAGTTCGAGGAACGTTAATATCTATTCCATTATTTATTTCCTATATTGTAAACATGTACAATGCATGAAATAGTTAGAGGAACGTTGCTATCTATTCCTTTATTTATTTCCTATATTGTACACATGTACAATGCAGGAAGTAGTTAGAGAAACGTTATCTATTCCTTTATTTATTTCCTATATTGTACACATGTACAATGCAGGAAATAGTTAGAGGAACGTTATCTATTCCTTTATTTATTTCCTATATTGTACACATGTACAATGCAGGAAATAGTTAGAGGAACGTTCTTATCTATTCCTTTATTTATTTCCTGTATTGTACACATGTACAATGCAGGAAGTATTTAGAGAAACTTTATATATTCCTTTATTTATTTCCTATATTGTACACATGTACAATGCAGGAAATAGTTCGAGGAACGTTAATATCTATTCCTTTATTTATTTCCTATATTGTAAACATGTACAATGCAGGAAATAGTTAGAGGAACGTTCTGATCTATTCCTTTATTTATTTCCTATATTGTACACATGTACAATGCAGGAAATAGTTAGAGGAACGTTCTTATCTATTCCTTTATTTATTTCCTATATTGTACACATGTACAATGCAGGAAGTAGTTAGAGAAACGTTATCTATTCCTTTATTTATTTCATATATTGTACACATGTACAATGCAAGAAATAGTTAGAGGAACGTTCTTATCTATTCCTTTACTTATTTCCTATATTGTACACATGTACAATTCAGAATATAGTTAGAGGAACGTTGCTATCTATTCCTTTATTTATTTCCTATATTGTACACATGTACAATTCAGGAAATAGTTAGAGGAACGTTCTTATCTATTCCTTTATTTATTTCCTATATTGTACACATGTACAATGCAGGAAATAGTTAGAGGAACGTTCTTATCTATTCCTTTATTTATTTCCTATATTGTACACATGTACAATGCAGGAAATAGTTAGAGGAACGTTCTTATCTATTTCTTTATTTATTTCCTATATTGTACACATGTACAATGCAGGAAATAGCTAGAGGAACATTATCTATTCCTTTATTTATACAATATAGGAAATAATTAAAGGAATAGATAACGTTTCTCTAACTACTTCCTGCATTGTACATGTGTACAATATAGGAAATAAATAAAGGAATAGATAAGAACGTTTCTCTAACTATTTCCTGCATTGTACATGTGTACAATATAGGAAATAAATAAAGGAATAGATAAGAACGTTCCTCTAACTATTTCCTGCATTGTACATGTGTACAATATAGGAAAAAAATAAAGGAATAGATAACGTACCTCTAACTATTTCCTGCATTGTACATGTGTACAATATAGGAAATAAATAAAGGAATAGTTAGAGAAACGTTCTTATCTATTCCTTTATTTATTTCCTATATTGTACACATGTACAATGCAGGAAGTAGTTAGAGAAACGTTATCTATTCCTTTATTTATTTCCTATATTGTACACATGTACAATGCAGGAAATAGTTAGAGGAACGTTATCTATTCCTTTATTTATTTCCTATATTGTACACATGTACAATGCAGGAAATAGTTAGAGGTACGTTATCTATTCCTTTATTTTTTTCCTATATTGTACACATGTACAATGCAGGAAATAGTTAGAGGAACGTTCTTATCTATTCCTTTATTTATTTCTATATTGTACACATGTACAATGCAGGAAGTAGTTAGAGAAACGTTTTCTATTCCTTTATTTATTTCCTATATTGTACACATGTACAATGCAGGAAATAGTTAGAGGAACGTTATCTATTCCTTTATTTATTTCCTATATTGTACACATGTACAATGCAGGAAATAGTTAGAGAAACGTTCTTATCTATTCCTTTATTTATTTCCTATATTGTACACATGTACAATGCAGGAAGTAGTTAGAGAAACGTTATCTATTCCTTTATTTATTTCCTATATTGTACACATGTACAATGCAGGAAATAGTTAGAGGAACGTTATCTATTCCTTTATTTATTTCCTATATTGTACACATGTACAATGCAGGAAATAGTTAGAGAAACGTTCTTATCTATTCCTTTATTTATTTCCTATATTGTACACATGTACAATGCAGGAAGTAGTTAGAGAAACGTTATCTATTCCTTTATTTACTTCCTATATTGTACACATGTACAATGCAGGAAATAGTTAGAGAAACGTTATCTATTCCTTTATTTATTTCCTATATTGTACACATGTACAATGCAGGAAATAGTTAGAGGAACGTTCTTATCTATTCCTTTATTTATTTCCTATATTGTACACATGTACAATGCAGGAAGTAGTTAGAGAAACGTTATCTATTCCTTTATTTATTTCCTATATTGTACACATGTACAATGCAGGAAGTAGTTAGAGAAACGTTATCTATTCCTTTATTTATTTCCTATATTGTACACATGTACAATGCAGGAAATAGTTAGAGGAACGTTATCTATTCCTTTATTTATTTCCTATATTGTACACATGTACAATGCAGGAAATAGTTAGAGAAACGTTATCTATTCCTTTATTTATTTCCTATATTGTACACATGTACAATGCAGGAAATAGTTAGAGGAACGTTCTTATCTATTCCTTTATTTATTTCCTATATTGTACACATGTACAATGCAGGAAGTAGTTAGAGAAACGTTATCTATTCCTTTATTTATTTCCTATATTGTACACATGTACAATGCACGAAATAGTTAGAGGAACGTTATCTATTCCTTTATTTATTTCCTATATTGTACACATGTACAATGCAGGAAATAGTTAGAGAAACGTTATCTATTCCTTTATTTATTTCCTATATTGTACACATGTACAATGCAGGAAATAGTTAGAGGAACGTTCTTATCTATTCCTTTATTTATTTCCTATATTGTACACATGTACAATGCAGGAAGTAGTTAGAGAAACGTTATCTATTCCTTTATTTATTTCCTATATTGTACACATGTACAATGCAGGAAATAGTTAGAGAAACGTTCTTATCTATTCCTTTATTTATTTCCTATATTGTACACATGTACAATGCAGGAAGTAGTTAGAGAAACGTTATCTATTCCTTTATTTATTTCCTATATTGTACACATGTACAATGCAGGAAATAGTTAGAGGAACGTTACCTATTCCTTTATTTATTTCCTATATTGTACACATGTACAATGCAGGAAATAGTTAGAGAAACGTTATCTATTCCTTTATTTATTTCCTATATTGTACACATGTACAATGCAGGAAATAGTTAGAGGAACGTTCTTATCTATTCCTTTATTTATTTCCTATATTGTACACATGTACAATGCAGGAAGTAGTTAGAGAAACGTTATCTATTCCTTTATTTATTTCCTATATTGTACACATGTACAATGCAGGAAATAGTTAGAGGAACGTTATCTATTCCTTTATTTATTTCCTATATTGTACACATGTACAATGCAGGAAATAGTTAGAGAAACGTTATCTATTCCTTTATTTATTTCCTATATTGTACACATGTACAATGCAGGAAATAGTTAGAGGAACGTTACCTATTCCTTTATTTATTTCCTATATTGTACACATGTACAATGCAGGAAATAGTTAGAGGAACGTTATCTATTCCTTTATTTATTTCCTATATTGTACACATGTACAATGCAGGAAGTAGTTAGAGAAACGTTATCTATTCCTTTATTTATTTCCTATATTGTACACATGTACAATGCAGGAAGTAGTTAGAGAAACGTTATCTATTCCTTTATTTGTTTCCTATATTGTACACATGTACAATGCAGGAAATAGAGGAACGTTATCTATTCCTTTATTTATTTCCTATATTGTACACATGTACAATGCAGGAAGTAGTTAGAGAAACGTTATCTATTCCTTTATTTATTTCCTATATTGTACACATGTACAATGCAGGAAATAGTTAGAGGAACGTTATCTATTCCTTTATTTATTTCCTATATTGTACACATGTACAATGCAGGAAATAGAGGAACGTTATCTATTCCTTTATTTATTTCCTATATTGTACACATGTACAATGCAGGAAATAGTTAGAGAAACGTTATCTATTCCTTTATTTATTTCCTATATTGTACACATGTACAATGCAGGAAATAGTTAGAGGAACGTTCTTATCTATTCCTTTATTTATTTCCTATATTGTACACATGTACAATGCAGGAAGTAGTTAGAGAAACGTTATCTATTCCTTTATTTATTTCCTATATTGTACACATGTACAATGCAGGAAATAGTTCGGGGGACGTTATCATCTATTCCTTTATTTATTTCCTATATTGTAAACATGTACAATGCAGAAAATAGTTCGAGGAACGTTATCTATTCCTTTATTTATTTCCTATATTGTGCACATGTACAATGCAGGAAATAGTTAGAGGAACGTTCTTATGTATTCCTTTATTTATTTCCTATATTGTACACATGTACAATGCAGGAAGTAGTTAGAGAAACGTTATCTATTCCTTTATTTATTTCCTATATTGTACACATGTACAATGCAGGAAATAGTTCGGGGGACGTTATCATCTATTCCTTTATTTATTTCCTATATTGTAAACATGTACAATGCAGAAAATAGTTCGAGGAACGTTAATATCTATTCCATTATTTATTTCCTATATTGTAAACATGTACAATGCATGAAATAGTTAGAGGAACGTTGCTATCTATTCCTTTATTTATTTCCTATATTGTACACATGTACAATGCAGGAAGTAGTTAGAGAAACGTTATCTATTCCTTTATTTATTTCCTATATTGTACACATGTACAATGCAGGGAATAGTTAGAGGAACGTTATCTATTCCTTTATTTATTTCCTATATTGTACACATGTACAATGCAGGAAGTAGTTAGAGGAACGTTCTTATCTATTCCTTTATTTATTTCCTATATTGTACACATGTACAATGCAGGAAGTATTTAGAGAAACTTTATATATTCCTTTATTTATTTCCTATATTGTACACATGTACAATGCAGGAAATAGTTCGAGGAACGTTAATATCTATTCCTTTATTTATTTCCTATTTTGTACACATGTACAATGCAGGAAATAGTTCGAGGAACGTTAATATCTATTCCTTTATTTATTTCCTATATTGTAAACATGTACAATGCAGGAAATAGTTAGAGGAACGTTCTGATCTATTCCTTTATTTATTTCCTATATTGTACACATGTACAATGCAGGAAGTAGTTAGAGAAATGTTATCTATTCCTTTATTTATTTCCTATATTGTGCACATGTACAATGCAGGAAATAGTTCGGGGGACGTTATCATCTATTCCTTTATTTATTTCCTATATTGTAAACATGTACAATGCAGAAAATAGTTCGAGGAACGTTAATATCTATTCCTTTATTTATTTCCTATATTGTACACATGTACAATGCAGGAAATAGTTAGAGGAACGTTATCTATTCCTTTATTTATTTCCTATATTGTACACATGTACAATGCAAGAAATAGTTAGAGGAACGTTCTTATCTATTTCTTTATTTATTTCCTATATTGTACACATGTACAATGCAGGCAGTAGTTAGAGAAACGTTATCTATTCCTTTATTTATTTCCTATATTGTACACATGTACAATGCAAGAATTAGTTAGAGGAACGTTCTTATCTATTTCTTTATTTATTTCCTATATTGTACACACGTACAATGCAGGAAGTAGTTAGAGAAACGTTATCTATTCCTTTATTTATTTCCTATATTGTACACATGTACAATGCAGGAAATAGTTAGAGGAACGTTCTTATCTATTCCTTTATTTATTTCCTATATTGTACACATGTACAATGCAGGAAATAGTTAGAGGAACGTTCTTATCTATTTCTTTATTTATTTCCTATATTGTACACATGTACAATGCAGGAAATAGCTAGAGGAACATTATCTATTCCTTTATTTATTTCCTATATTGTACACATGTACAATTCAGAATATAGTTAGAGGAACGTTACTATCTGTAGTGACCTAGTGTTTTATTACTTTTCATATGTTTTGTATTATATAAGATATATGGTCATCTATGAATGTTATGATTATTGTTATTGTTTTGTATTAAACCTTCAAAAGCTTTTTATAAAAATTATTATTTTGCTCTTGAAATAAACTTGTGCATTATAACTACTTATTTATTTATATTTATATTATATTTATACAAGTAACTCTCACGTTACATTGGTGACCCCGACGTCCACCGCGACATTCAGTGATGGAGCCTGAAGTCGCAGATTTTCCTTTGTTGCCTGTTCAAGACATCTCTTCTGTGCGGGGAGACTTCAGAGTGCCTGAGTTTTGGCCAAATGATACTGAGTTATGGTTCGCTCAAGTTGAAGCAGTTTTTGCTCAGCAGCGGGTTACTTCTGAGTCTTCAAAATTTAATAAGATTGTGGCGGTTTTAAATCCGCAATATGCAGTTGAGGTACGGGATTTGATTTTTAACCCACCTGAAAAGGAACCATACACCAAATTGAAAAAGGCCTTAATTCATCGAACTTCGTCTTCGGAAAAAGAAAAGTTACAACAACTGTTCACAGTATCTGAATTAGGCGATTACAAACCTTCACAACTTTTACGTAAACTTCGTCAGTTAGTTGGCACTAAATCTATGGACGACGCCTTTTTGGAAGAAATTTTTATCCAAAAACTTCCTACTAACCAGGGCCGTGCCTGGGTATATGGCCGCCTGCGTGCCAGTCTGTATGGCCGCCCCCAGGATAACATTAAAAAAAACTACTTTAATTTTTAATGTTTATTATTATACACAGGGCATCAAACCGGGAAAAAAATCAGTTTTTGGTTAACCGAAATCGAGAACGAAAAAAAATATTGGTTTTGTTCCCAAAACCGGTTTCTGAAAAGAAAAACCGGCTAAAAACCGGTTTTATGAGATTTATATGTTTGGATGAAATTTAAGAAAAAAAAATGCACAAAATAAACATTTTTTTATTTAAAATTTAAACAAAAATAATAACATGAAAAAAATTATGGTATTGGTTTTATAAACACAGACAAAATTATCAAACATAAAGAACAAGGAATAACCCTTAAATCTATACTAACATATTAGGATAACAAAGCTCAGTGGCCAATGGCAGATCTGGGCTGACTTGCAACTTGGGAGGTATACAAAATAGAATTAATTTACTTACTTTAATAATAACATGAAAAAAAGTAATTATGGTATTGGTATTATAATCACAGACAAAATTATCAAACATAAAGAACATAGGAATACGATAATTTAAAATCCTAGGTGTCGCTCAGTGACAATTTAAAATTATTTGATTTTAAAAATCAAATCTTACGTATTATTTATTGATATTGAAAATAGTAAAGGTTTTTGGTTAATTAACCGGTTTCATAAAATTATTTCGGTTAGGTTACCGGTTAATTAGGGAAATCTTTCAATCTTTCAATTATCGCGATTGAAAGTGAAATTGCTGAATCTTCACGAAGCAATTATTAAATAAAGTACATATTAAAAGTTAATCCTACGGGATTTTTTACTGACAAAATCGTCAATTGCTTCGTGAATATTTAAAGATTCAGCAATTTCACTTTCAATCGCGATAATTGAAAGATTGCTCATACGTTCTTGCGTCATGGAAGTACGTAGGTAATTTTTTATGATTTTCAATTTAGAAAAACTACGTTCTCCAGACGCAACTGATACAGGCATGGTCAATAATAGTTTTAAGCTTGTAGATACATTTGGAAATGAATTTTGTAAATTGTGTTTGTACAAATACTTTAGGAGTTCTTCGGGTTGTTTCCTATCTTTTATAATTATTTTCAATGAAATTAACTCTTCGTATAATTCTGCTCCGTTTATGTCGCACGATTCGCCATCCTTGAATTTATTATGAAAGTCGAAGCAACTTTTTTTTATGTCGTCCTCTCCTATTTCAACAAATTTATATAAAAATCCGAAAGACTGTTCGAAATTGGATAATGTTTCAAATCGGGTAGTAACAGATGAAATGGCTGTATCCAATATTACATAGAAAAAATTAATTTTGAAATTTTCTTTAGCAGTTAACTGAATATCCTCATCTCCTTCATAGTCAAATTGTTTTCGCTTATGGCGTCGACGTAGATTAATTTCAACAGGAAATTCCGGTTGTATTTCAAGTGATTCACATAATTCATCAGCAATTTTCAAATACTTTTCGAAATTTTCATCATTTCTAATACTTTGGAAAAAAATTAAAATATTATTAATAGATTCAGCACATGAAGTAAGATTCCAAGAAACGGTCTGCATCATTTTACTAATAATATTTACTTTTTCTAAGATTTCGTACCATATTACTGTGGAACAAATAAATTTGTACGATTTAATTTTCATTGCCAAACATTTAGCTTCATGTTGACCTATTGGTGTTGAACATTCTTCCGCTAGTTCTATTAGGCTGTCATAAATTTCACCTAATTCATGACGCAGTGGTCTAATCGCCTTAATCCTTGATTCCCACCGGGTTACGCTAACTTGTTTTACTGTTAACGATTTTACATGTTTTTTTAAAATTTGCCATCGAAAAGGTGATCCGGAAAAGTAATTGTATATTGCTGACACATTACTAAAAAAATCCACAGTTGAAAAAGAAACTTTCGCTGCATCATTGACGACCAAATTTAATGTATGCGCGTTGCATGGCATAAACAAAGCTCGTGGATAATTGTCCAAAATTCGTTTCTGCAATCCAATATGTTTTCCAGCCATATTTGATCCATTATCATACCCCTGGCCTCTCATATCGTTAACATTTAATTTAAGAGAGCTTAATTTTTCAATTAAAAAGTCGTAAAAAGCTTCTCCAGTACTTTTTTGAGCTGGAGAAAAACCAACGAAATTTTCTCTCACTTCTACTTCGTCATTTTGAATATGCACATATCTCAAAATTATTGTAATTTGCTCGACATGTCCCATGTCCGGCGTACAATCCAAAATTACTGAAAAATATTTGGCGTCTTTTATTGCTGACAAAATATATTTTTGAATTTGCGCTGCAAGGATACTAATTATTTCATTTTGGAAGCGATTTCCCGCATAATGTGGCATATGGTTCTTTAAAGCAACTGATTGTTGAATGCGATTTATGTGATCTGCCATAACATCATCAAATTTTCCTATCATTTCAATTGCTTTTAGAAAATTTCCATTATTGTTTTCATACAATCTGCTCGAGCTACCTCTAAACGCTAAACCCTGTACTGCCAGAAATTGTACCACAGATATCATGCGTACGACAATTTGATACCATCGTTTTTTCTCTGCGTCATAATACCGTTGCAAATTTTTATCAATTGTAGCTTTGTTTTTTAAATTTAATTCCAAATTTTTCCAATTGGTGCAATTTCCGATATGCAGCGATGTTTTTTCATGACGAGATAAATTATCAGATGTGTGTTGCCAATCATTGAAGCCTTCATTAACTAATTTTATTTCTTGTTTGCCAAATAATTTACAACAGAAGCAAAATATGGAATCCGTTTTTGGAGAATAGATTAACCACTCACGATTAAATTTTTCACCATTTGGCATTTTTCTATAGAAATAAGTTGATGAAAATGATCTTCCCAATTCATTAATTGGATATGTAGATTGTTTATTTTGTATGGGTCCTTTTTCGATTAATATATCCAATATTTTAGTGGTAATTGTTAAAGGCCAGCAAGCTGGATCATTTAAATCCATACACATAGCAAAATATGCTTTATCAATTTCAGCGGTATCGGTATTGTATAGATCGATATCCTTATTATCTTCTGTTTCCATTTCGTCGGTACTACTAGTATTGTCATTAGCCTTTTCATTTTCGACAGATAATTCATTTTCATTTTTATCGCAAAACAAATCATCAATTGGATTTAATTGGCTACTACAACTACTTTCCGGTTCTGGCGATTTTACTAAAAACTTTGTTAATGAGCCAAACATTTTTTTAGCTTCATTTTGCTTTTCCTCTCGCTTTCTTTTATATTGCGCTCCAGACAATCTTTTCGTTTTCCTTTCAGACATTCGTAGGCCTTTAAAAATGTAAATGAGCAGTGATATTAAATTTTAGGGTAGACTTTCAATTTTGGGCCCGGGAAATTTTGGCGGGTCTTTTTGGAGGGAAAAGGCCTTTTGATATGAAATTCTTAAATAAATATTAAAAAATATTTAATAATATTAAAAAAAATTTAAAAAAAAAAATTAAATAATAATTAAAATAAATAATAAAATAGCGCAATTTAATATTAAATTACTTAAAATCTATAATTAATGTATATTTTAATGCGCATAGGATGACACGATAAGAAAATCATTTATAAGCTTTTTAAGTAAAACATATTTTTAAACATAAATATGTCAAGATTTATTTTGAAAATGAAAACGGAGAGGAAAATTCAACCACATATAACTGTTTTCTAGTTCAATGTCAGGTAAATTTCTTCCATTTAATAACAATAACATTGCTATTATAAAAAGGAATCATAAGCTTAATTTAAAGAGTTGCTTTCGGCTACACAAGTTCAAATGCTTGATTTTCCATCGGCGGGTTGTGAGCGATTTAAACAGAGAATCTCGTATGCAAACAAACAACTTTTAATTATTATATAAATGCATTCAAAATGAGAAAGATATTCATTTTTTAGTATAAATTAAGGAAGATTTTAAGTAATTTAATATTAAATTGCACTATTTTATTATTTATTTTAATTATTATTTAATTTTTTTTTAATTTTTTTTAATATTATTAAATATTTATTTAAGAATTTCATATCAAAAGGCCTTTTCCCTCCAAAAAGACCCGCCAAAATTTCCCGGGCCCAAAAAGTGAAAGTCTACCCAAATTTTACATTTTTTGTGTATTACCTTTTTCAGTCTTTGTCGAGTAAATAAACTTTTTATTAAATTTCACCACACGAACACACAACTAAAAGTTTTCAGGAATTAAGCAATTTATTTTTATTCGTTAAATTAAAGACTTTAATAATATCGGATCACACACAGGACACAAATAACGATTTATCCTCGCTAGTCTATAGACTAATACGACTAATAAGACGAATAAGACCGCTTACGCGACGCCGGTCAATTGAAAAAACTATTTCGGCTCGTCGCTCGTGCAATGTTCGAAAAAATTCGGATTCGCTGCATGACTAGGTATATAAATACTACAACGACCTAATCAGTTTTTATACATTTCTTATTTCTGAGAAACTCTTTTTAGATAGATTAGATTAGAGAAACTGTTTTTACTTCGTATCTTAATGAAAACAAACCGATTGTATTTTTGCCCAGTAAACAACTTGTAACGATTTGGCCGCCTCTTAATTTCGGCCGCCTGCGTGCGGTGCACGCAATGAACGCCCGTCAGGCACGGCCCTGCTACTAACATTCAAATTTTACTTGCTTCACATATCAACGCTTCTTTAGATGAGAAGGCAGATATAGCTGATAGAATTTTGAACGTCACTCAACCGTCGATTTCTTCAATTAACTCAGACACACAAGAACTCAAAAATCTTAAAGAAGAGGTAGCTGAAATTAAGAAATTAGTATTGTCAGATAGGAAGAGGACCTTTTCGCAAGTTCCTGCATCAGGCTCACTCTGTTGGTATCATTTGACTTTTGGAGACAAGGCCCACAAATGCGTTCCACCTTGCCAAATGGAGGCAACTTTCACCAAAACAGAGGTTATGTCAAATACACAACATAATACTTATTTTGTACAAAAATTGAATTTACCTTCAATTTCTAGTCACGACATTAGTTCCCCTTCTACCCGCTTGTTTTATTTAATGGATAGAATTTCCGGCCGACGTTTCCTCGTCGATACTGGAGCTGAGGTGAGTGTTATAAAGAATTCCTTACATGAAAGGCGTCAAACACAAAATGTCAAATTGCAAGCTGTCAACAATTCATCAATTGACACTTACGGTACAAGGTTATTAAATTTAGATTTTGGTTTGGGAACTACATTCAGTTGGAGATTTATAATAGCAAATGTAAAACATTCCATTATTGGAGCTGATTTCCTTGTGTATTTTAAATTACTTGTGGACTTGCCATCAAAACGCATCTTTCAAACGTCAAAATTTAATTATTTTATTACACCAAATTCTTCGAAAAATGCTTTGAATTCTATTAACAATGATCAAGATAATTCTAATTTAAATAAATTTGAAAAAATTTTGTCAAAATTTCCAAATATTACCAAATCATTTAATTCTAAATGTCAGACGACTCATAAAACTAAGCATTTCATAATTACTAAAGATTCACCTGTTTTCGCAAAACCACGTCGTTTGGCTCCTGATAAATTGGTTGTAGCTAAGCAAGAATTCGATAAAATGTTAGAAGCGGGTATTATTCGACCATCTTCCAGTAATTGGGCATCTCCATTGCACATGGTCGCTAAGAAAAATGGAGAATGGCGCCCTTGCGGTGATTATCGAGCACTTAATGCTATAACAGTTCCGGATCGTTATCCGATTCCTCACATCCATGATTTTACTGCTAATTTACATGAAACAGTTATTTATTCAAAATTAGATTTAGTTAAAGCATACAATCAAATACCGATGGATGAAGAATCCATTTGTAAAACTGCAATTACTACACCATTCGGTTTGTTTGAATACGTAGTCATGCCATTCGGATTAAGGAACAGTGCTCAGACGTTCCAAAGATTCATGGACGAAGTAACTAGAGGACTTGATTTTTGCTTTACTTATATAGACGATATACTAATCGCTAGCAAATCTAAAGAGCAACATATGGAACATCTAAAGTTGGTTTTTGACAGATTGCAAAAATATGGTGTATTAATTAATAAAGATAAATGTCAATTTGGTGTTAAAGAGATAGAATTTTTAGGACATCATATTTCTGCCACAGGTATTAAGCCATTAAAACATAAAATAGATATTATAATTAATTTTCCGTTACCTTCAAATCAAAAAAAGTTACAAGAGTTTCTAGGGATGATAAATTTTTATCATCGCTTTATTAAAAATTGCGCAACAATTTTACAACCAATTAACAAACTTATAACTAACAAACAAAAAAGCACAATAGAAGTCGTTTGGACTCAGGAAGCTATCAAAGCATTTCATTTAATCAAAAAAGGGTTGGCAAAAATTACATACCTTTCTTTTCCCAAGAGTGATGCACCAACAAATATTATGGTTGATGCCTCAGATTTAGGTGTGGGAGCTGTTTTACAGCAATTTGTAGCCGGAAGTTGGCAACCTTTAGCTTTCTTTTCTACCGCTTTCAATATAACACAAAAAAGATATAGCACCTTCGGCAGAGAGCTCTTGGCGATATATTTAGCTGTTAAGAAATTCCGTTATTTCATAGAAGGTAGGGAATTCCACATATTAACTGACCACAAACCTTTAACCTTTGTAACCAGTAAAAATTCTGATATTTACACACCTAGAGAAATCAGACATCTAGATTTCATTTTGCAATTTACCGGAGATATAAGACATGTGACAGGCAAAGATAATGTAGTCGCAGATGCCCTTTCTAGAATTTACGTTAATTCCTTACAAACAAATGAATTCATTAATTTCGAAGAAATCGCCAAGGCGCAAAAACAAGATATTAAATTAAAATCGTTGCGAAGTGATAAAACAAGTAATCTTAAATTCATTGACATTAAACTTAAAAACTCTAACCTAACTTTGACAGGTGACATTTCAAAAAATACATTTCGCCCTTACATTCCAGAACAGTTCCGTAGTATAATTTTTAAACATTTCCATTCTTTTTCTCATCCTGGAATTAAAGCAACAATTAAATTAATTACATCTAAATTTGTCTGGTTTGATATAAATAGAGATTTACAAAATTGGACACGAAATTGTTTACAGTGTCAACGGTCGAAAGTTACTAAACATACGAATTCTGAATTTGGTACATTCCTTCAACCACAATTCCGCTTTGATAATATTCATATAGATTTAGTTACCCTGCCTTTGTCTAAAGGATATTCTCACGTTCTCACTTGCATTGATAGATTTACCCGTTGGCCTGAGGTGATTCCGATCAAAGATTGCACTTCCGAAACAGTAGCAAAAGCATTAGTCAATAATTGGATAGCAAGATTCGGAGTTCCCTCGATTATAACAACAGATAGAGGTAAACAATTCGAATCTAGCTTATTCAAAAATTTGCTACTACTATTAGGAACTCATCATATTCAGACAACAGCATACCACCCTCAATCGAATGGCATGATCGAACGTTTTCATAGACAGTTAAAAAATTCACTTAAAGCATATAACAATCCTTCTGAATGGGTTACTTACTTACCTATGGTGTTATTAGGAATCCGCTCAACAATTAAAGAACCAATAAAATGTTGTGCTGCAGAATTAGTTTACGGAACCAAATTACGTCTACCAGGTGAATTTTATAAACATAATAAGCAATTATCAGATTCAAATATTCCATTTTATCTTCAACAGTTAAAACAAACTATTAATAATTTCAAACCAATAATTTCAAAATATAAGAATAGTAAAATTTTCGTAGATAAAAATTTGTATCGTACCTCTCATGTTTTTATAAGACATGATGCTATCGGTTCCTCTTTACAGCAACCTTATGACGGCCCGTTTAAAGTTATTAAACGTTACGAAAAATTTTTTAAAATTTTGGTTAACAACAATTTGCACACAGTGTCAATTGATAGATTGAAACCAGCTTTTCTTAAAATAGATTGAAACTGCGCTTTCATGTGGAAATTTTTGTATCACTCATTTCATTTTCATTCATTCATTTCCTATCAGTGATTTTTGATTTTTCTCTTTCTAAAAGGGGGAATTATGTAGTGACCTAGTGTTTTATTACTTTTCATATGTTTTGTATTATATAAGATATATGGTCATCTATGAATGTTATGATTATTGTTATTGTTTTGTATTAAACCTTCAAAAGCTTTTTATAAAAATTATTATTTTGCTCTTGAAATAAACTTGTGCATTATAACTACTTATTTATTTATATTTATATTATATTTATACAAGTAACTCTCACGTTACATATCTATTCCTTTATTTATTTCCTATATTGTACACATGTACAATGCAGGAAATAGTTAGAGGAACGTTCTTATCTATTCCTTTATTTATTTCCTATATTGTACACATGTACAATGCAGGAAGTAGTTAGAGAAACGTTATCTATTCCTTTATTTATTACCTATATTGTACACATGTACAATGCAGGAAGTAGTTAGAGAAACGTTATCTATTCCTTTATTTATTTCCTATATTGTACACATGTACAATGCAGGAAATAGTTAGAGGAACGTTATCTATTCCTTTATTTATTTCCTATATTGTACACATGTACAATGCAGGAAATAGTTAGAGGAACGTTCTTATCTATTCCTTTATTTATTTCCTATATTGTACACATGTACAATGCAGGAAGTAGTTAGAGAAACGTTATCTATTCCTTTATTTATTTCCTATATTGTACACATGTACAATGCAGGAAATAGTTAGAGGAACGTTATCTATTCCTTTATTTATTTCCTATATTGTACACATGTACAATGCAGGAAATAGTTAGAGGAACGTTCTTATCTATTCCTTTATTTATTTCCTATATTGTACACATGTACAATGCAGGAAATAGTTAGAGGAACGTTATCTATTCCTTTATTTATTTCCCATATTGTACACATGTACAATTCAGGAAATAGTTAGAGGAACGTTCTTATCTATTCCTTTATTTATTTCCTATATTGTACACATGTACAATGCAGGAAGTAGTTAGAGAAACGTTATCTATTCCTTTATTTATTTCCTGTATTGTACACATGTACAATGCAGGAAATAGTTAGAGGAACGTTGTTATCTATTCCTTTATTTATTTCCTATATTGTACACATGTACAATGCAGGAAGTAGTTAGAGAAACGTTATCTATTCCTTTATTTATTTCCTATATTGTACACATGTACAATGCAGGAAATAGTTAGAGGAACGTTATCTATTCCTTTATTTATTTCCTATATTGTACACATGTACAATGCAGGAAATAGTTAGAGGAACGTTCTTATCTATTCCTTTATTTATTTCCTATATTGTACACATGTACAATGCAGGAAGTAGTTAGAGAAACGTTATCTATTCCTTTATTTATTTCCTATATTGTACACATGTACAATGCAGGAAATAGTTAGAGGAACGTTGTTATCAATTCCTTTATTTATTTCCTATATTGTACACATGTATAATGCAGGAAATAGTTAGAGGAACGTTATCTATTCCTTTATTTATTTCCTATATTGTACACATGTACAATGCAGAAAATAGTTAGAGGAACGTTGTTATCAATTCCTTTATTTATTTCCCATATTGTAAACATGTACAATGCAGGAAATAAATCTGGGGACGATATCATCTATTCCTGTATTTATTTCCTATATTGTAAACATGTACAATGCAGGAAATAGTTAGTGGAACGTTGTTATCTATTCCTTTATTTATTTCCTATATTATACACATGTATAATGCAGGAAATAGTTAGAGGAACGTTATCTATTCCTTTATTTATTTCCTATATTGTACACATGTACAATGCAGGAAATAGTTCGGGGAACGTTATCTATTCCTTTATTTATTTCCTATATTGTACACATGTACAATGCAGGAAATAGAGGAACGTTATCTATTCCTTTATTTATTTCCTATATTGTACACATGTACAATGCAGGAAATAGTTAGAGAAACGTTATCTATTCCTTTATTTATTTCCTATATTGTACACTTGTACAATGCAGGAAATAGAGGAACGTGATTATTTACTCCTTGATTTATTTTCTATATTTTACACTTGTACAATGCAGGAAATAGTTAGAGGAACGTTATTATCTATTCCTTTATTTATTTCCTATATTATACACATATACAATGCAGGAAATAGTTAGAGGATCGTTGTTATCTATTCCTTTATTTATTTCCTATATTGTACACATGTACAATGCAGGAAATAGTTCGAGGAACGTTATTATCTTTTCCTTTATTTATTTCCTATATTGTACACATGTACAATGCAGGAAATAGTTAGAGGAACGTTGTTATCTATTCCTTTATTTATTTCCTATATTGTACACATGTACAATGCAGGAAATAGAGGAACGTTATCTATTCCTTTATTTATTTCCTATATTGTACACATGTACAATGCAGGAAATAGTTAGAGAAACGTTATCTATTCCTTTATTTATTTCCTATATTGTACACATGTACAATGCAGGAAATAGTTAGAGGAACGTTCTTATCTATTCCTTTATTTATTTCCTATATTGTACACATGTACAATGCAGGAAGTAGTTAGAGAAACGTTATCTATTCCTTTATTTATTTCCTATATTGTACACATGTACAATGCAGGAAATAGTTCGGGGGACGTTATCATCTATTCCTTTATTTATTTCCTATATTGTAAACATGTACAATGCAGAAAATAGTTCGAGGAACGTTATCTATTCCTTTATTTATTTCCTATATTGTGCACATGTACAATGCAGGAAATAGTTAGAGGAACGTTCTTATGTATTCCTTTATTTATTTCCTATATTGTACACATGTACAATGCAGGAAGTAGTTAGAGAAACGTTATCTATTCCTTTATTTATTTCCTATATTGTACACATGTACAATGCAGGAAATAGTTCGGGGGACGTTATCATCTATTCCTTTATTTATTTCCTATATTGTAAACATGTACAATGCAGAAAATAGTTCGAGGAACGTTAATATCTATTCCATTATTTATTTCCTATATTGTAAACATGTACAATGCATGAAATAGTTAGAGGAACGTTGCTATCTATTCCTTTATTTATTTCCTATATTGTACACATGTACAATGCAGGAAGTAGTTAGAGAAACGTTATCTATTCCTTTATTTATTTCCTATATTGTACACATGTACAATGCAGGGAATAGTTAGAGGAACGTTATCTATTCCTTTATTTATTTCCTATATTGTACACATGTACAATGCAGGAAGTAGTTAGAGGAACGTTCTTATCTATTCCTTTATTTATTTCCTATATTGTACACATGTACAATGCAGGAAGTATTTAGAGAAACTTTATATATTCCTTTATTTATTTCCTATATTGTACACATGTACAATGCAGGAAATAGTTCGAGGAACGTTAATATCTATTCCTTTATTTATTTCCTATTTTGTACACATGTACAATGCAGGAAATAGTTCGAGGAACGTTAATATCTATTCCTTTATTTATTTCCTATATTGTAAACATGTACAATGCAGGAAATAGTTAGAGGAACGTTCTGATCTATTCCTTTATTTATTTCCTATATTGTACACATGTACAATGCAGGAAGTAGTTAGAGAAATGTTATCTATTCCTTTATTTATTTCCTATATTGTGCACATGTACAATGCAGGAAATAGTTCGGGGGACGTTATCATCTATTCCTTTATTTATTTCCTATATTGTAAACATGTACAATGCAGAAAATAGTTCGAGGAACGTTAATATCTATTCCTTTATTTATTTCCTATATTGTACACATGTACAATGCAGGAAATAGTTAGAGGAACGTTATCTATTCCTTTATTTATTTCCTATATTGTACACATGTACAATGCAAGAAATAGTTAGAGGAACGTTCTTATCTATTTCTTTATTTATTTCCTATATTGTACACATGTACAATGCAGGCAGTAGTTAGAGAAACGTTATCTATTCCTTTATTTATTTCCTATATTGTACACATGTACAATGCAAGAAATAGTTAGAGGAACGTTCTTATCTATTTCTTTATTTATTTCCTATATTGTACACACGTACAATGCAGGAAGTAGTTAGAGAAACGTTATCTATTCCTTTATTTATTTCCTATATTGTACACATGTACAATGCAGGAAATAGTTAGAGGAACGTTCTTATCTATTCCTTTATTTATTTCCTATATTGTACACATGTACAATGCAGGAAATAGTTAGAGGAACGTTCTTATCTATTTCTTTATTTATTTCCTATATTGTACACATGTACAATGCAGGAAATAGCTAGAGGAACATTATCTATTCCTTTATTTATTTCCTATATTGTACACATGTACAATTCAGAATATAGTTAGAGGAACGTTACTATCTATTCCTTTATTTATTTCCTATATTGTACACATGTACAATGCAGGAAATAGTTAGAGGAACGTTCTTATCTATTCCTTTATTTATTTCCTATATTATACACATGTATAATGCAGGAAATAGTTAGAGGAACGTTATCTATTCCTTTATTTATTTCCTATATTGTACACATGTACAATGCAGGAAATAGTTCGGGGAACGTTATCTATTCCTTTATTTATTTCCTATATTGTACACATGTACAATGCAGGAAATAGAGGAACGTTATCTATTCCTTTATTTATTTCCTATATTGTACACATGTACAATGCAGGAAATAGTTAGAGAAACGTTATCTATTCCTTTATTTATTTCCTATATTGTACACTTGTACAATGCAGGAAATAGAGGAACGTGATTATTTACTCCTTGATTTATTTTCTATATTTTACACTTGTACAATGCAGGAAATAGTTAGAGGAACGTTATTATCTATTCCTTTATTTATTTCCTATATTATACACATATACAATGCAGGAAATAGTTAGAGGATCGTTGTTATCTATTCCTTTATTTATTTCCTATATTGTACACATGTACAATGCAGGAAATAGTTCGAGGAACGTTATTATCTTTTCCTTTATTTATTTCCTATATTGTACACATGTACAATGCAGGAAATGGTTAGAGGAACGTTGTTATCTATTCCTTTATTTATTTCCTATATTGCACACATGTACAATGCAGGAAATAGTTAGAGGAACGTTGTTATCTATTCTTTTATTTATTTCGTATATTGTACATGTGTACAATGCAGGAAATAGTTAGAGGAACATTGTTATCTATTAAAATAATATGTTTTATTCTTATACCGCAATAAAAAAAATCGCGTTGCAAAGGTATAGATTTTTATCCCGCTTGGTAGCGATCCTGCAAACCAAAGATTCAGGTTGGATTCCCACTACCACGGATTCTGGTGGCTAGCCAGCTAGAAAGTATAAATAGAAACCTACAAAAAGTCTATATAGCGTTGTTACAGCCGTAATATTCTAGGTTCACGGAGCAGAGTTTCCGGTTGACGAAGTGGTGTAATTAAGTAGTGAAACAACATGCAAATATGTGATTTACAAGAAAACTGTTAGCCAAAGACTTGTTTACCTTCCGTCACCTCTAGGTAAGGAAGGTATTGTCTTTGGTCAAAAAATTCGGTAGTGGAGTTTTCAATGAATAAGCACGTTTTAGGATCTCTACAATACGATTTTACTATTTTTACGGTGATGTCTGTATGTGTGTGTGTGTGCGTGTGTTCGTGTGTGTGTGCGAGTGTGTGTGACCGCGGTTTCGGCCGAGATATCTCCAATACTAGAATTCCAAAGATTACAATTCTTACAGTAAAATTTTTGAAAGATGTCCGATCAAGGTTGTCTACGAATTGTATGAATTCAGATTTTGCTCCGCCCATCATGACAAATTCAGTAGTGTCGTTTGCTTAGTTTTTATGAGGGTACGTAAGATACTACTGTTATTTTATTATTAAAAAAAATATATATTACAGGAAAAACATACAAAATTCAAAAATAAGTCAACTAGTAAGTTTATAAGTAAATGTAAAACCAAATATGTTAAAAATAAGATACTGACACAATGTCAGTGACAGAATATAACGTTATACGTACGGCTATGAATCCAGGTAATGTATCTGAATTAATAAATAAACTTACGTTACAGCGAAAGTATTATCAACAACGAGCATCGTTTATAAATGGAATGTCCTAATTTAGTCGAAACAATATGAATTCTTGAAAGACAAGCGTGTTATATTCATCCTTATCACATAGTCTTACAGCCTTTGCAAAAGAAAGAGATAAATGTATGCCTATTTGTTAATTCGTTCGTGATACAGGTGCCCTTGATCGGACATCTTTCAAAAATTTTACTGTATGTATTCCTCTTCCTTATATCCATATGCAGACTTGATTAGATTTTGGTTATAATTGGTCAACCGAAAATACCCTCATTTGTAGATTTTAACAGTTTTTTTCAATATATTATTTACAAATTTAATCTTATTGTAAATGTTAAAGAATATTCTATTATCTATACGAATTGATTGCATTTTATATTTCATATTCAATGGATATAGAGTTAAAGAATTGTAAAGAAATTAAATTTTATAAATCAGCCAGCTATGCTATAACTATGGAAACGGCTACTATATTAAAAAAATTCTAACTGACAGATGTCAGTGTCAATGAAAAGAAATGAGGATGTTGAAATAGATGTTGGGGAAGACATGGAAAGATACGGTAAGAAATGAAAGAATAAGGGAAATAACTCGAGTATTAAAAGTTTTTAGAAAGATACAATAGAGACGATTACATTAGTTTAAACTTGTCATGAGGAGAGTGAATAAGCATGTTTTAGAGTCCGTATAATACAATTTTACCATTTTTACGATGATGTCTGTATGTATGCAATGTATGTAATGTATGTATGTATGTATGTGTGTGTGTCTGTGTGTGTGTGTGTGTGTGTGTGTGTGTGTGTGTGTGTGTGTGTGCGTGTGACGAAAGTATTTCGGATCGCATAACTTCAATACCACGATTCTAAAAATTATATATTTTTTTGTATTCCTCAAGTTTACATCCAGATTTTGGTTACAATTGGTCAACCGGAAGTAGCCTCATTTGAAGATTTTAACAGTTAATTATTTTAACGTTATTATAACTTAAAGAATATATTATTTTCTATACGATTTGATTACATTTTATACTTCATATTCAATATAGAGTTAAAGAATTATAAAGATATTAATTTTCATAAATCAGCCAGCTAGGCTAACCATGGAAACTGCTAATATATTCAGATAATTCAAATAGACAGATGTCAGTATCAATGAAACCAAAATGAATGTGGCAGAGATGAGCATGTTGAAGTAGATGTTGGGGAAGATACGGAAAAATACGGTTAGGCAATAACTCTAGTGTTACAAGTTTCTAGAAAGACACAAGAGAGACAATTACATTAGTTTGAATATGTCATAAGGAGAGATGAAGAATATATTGGAAGAAGAATGAATAGCTTAGTAATAGAAGGTTGAAGAAACAGAGAAAGATCAAAGATAAGATGGACGGACTGTATTGCGGAAGACTTGAGAGAAAAGGAACTGAATGAGAACGAAACACACAACAGAAATGAGTGGAAGAAGAATATAAAAAATAGCGACCCCTAACGAATGGGAAAAGCTAAAGAAGAAGAAGATGTTAGTGTCAAGTGCAATTTTCATAGTTTGTTTATAAAATAATTTTACTGGAAATTTAGAATCTTTTGCAAGAAAGTTTATGTATGGAATTTATACATAATACATAGGATTGACGGATAGTATTGTGCTGGCCACATCATATTTTTTCTATATGAAATATATATTTCATACATGTCTACCTTCTCATTATGAGAAAAATTATTCATTTTGTTGTTATAATACAGAAATACAGAAGTGCACTTCAAAAGTTTGACAAAAATATAGTTAACAATTGTTTTATTGATTTGCTTTCTTCCATGGCACTCTTTGCATAGGTATATTTAAATAAAAATTATATATTTTTAATTTTGCATTTCTCTCAAATATTTTGTAATATTAGGGTATTATTACATATGAATATTGTTGAATTCAGAAAAAGAAATACTGAATCGAATAAGTAATAAAAAAAATATGTTGCCATTTAAAATAAGAAAGTTGCATCCCGTATTTAAGAACCATTGGTCTAAAATAATACTTGTTTCGTTCATTTTATTAGTCTTGTTTGATAATTATTTTATATATATACATATATATATATATATATATATATATATATATATATATATATATATATATATATATATATATATAATAAATAAATAAATATTTCATCACGGCATATTACCCATTGATGGGTGTGCTAATCTGCTTCATACACAGATATCGGTAATGATGGAATATTTGTACCGTGCGGGCGCTTACCAGGCGTCACCTCACGGGCACTCATTGCTGGCGTGGAGAGTATATACATGTATACAGTATATATATTGTATATATATATATATATATATATATATATATATATATATATATATATATATATATATACATATATTCAATCCGCAGCTTGCTATATTTAACCGTGTTCGAGTGGTAGATAAAAATATAAAAAATTTAATATGAATTCCAACTCACCAATTTCGAAATATCTAAATTATTTCACGCCGGCTGCATACTGCTGCGCACCATCTGGAATAAAAAATATATCTTATTTATATTATCTATAAAATCAAATATGTTAAATTGTCATAAAAAAAAAAAAATATTTACAAAACAAATATCAAACATAATACAAAATTATTACCCAAAACCTTGTATATCATACCATTTTGATGACACACCCAAACTTCAAATAACTTCACTAGGGGTTCTTAATTTACTTTGCCAGTATGTTACCAGTTCATGTATCTTACTCGACACCTACATCATGTCAAGATCCTGTAATTTGCATCACAATGAACTAGATGCATATGCAATGATCGCTATACAGGTCTCTGAAACTGTAGTTCAATGTATATGTCAAAGTATGACATTTACTGACAAACTGTTCCATAAAAGTGTGGTGTAACATGAAAAAGATAGTAGGTATCAAATTTACATTATTGTATTTGTATTTATTTGTTACATAAATATACTTCTTTTACAAGATTCTATTTTTTTTTATTTTATATTCTGGTTCCTGAAACAAATTTGTGTTTATTATTATTTTGGAAAATTGTAACATACTTATGTTAATAAAGCATTCTCAACAAAAAAATTAAATAAAAATAATAAAATAATAATTACCGATATTGCACGTTAAAATATTGTTTAAAATAAAATATAGAAACAATAACTACAAATGTGCAAAATCGTTTTCTATTAATTTTCTCTAATATTGATCTATTTTTCACATAAATTTCACGACATCTTGGTGTGCCATATTAAGTTAAAGTGTGCGTGTAAAAAAAATATCAACATGCTTATATTTTATACTTCATAGCAACAAATATAACAACATAAGGTTTGTATATTACAAATAAATACTTACTATATTCTTGATGTATTTTATATTTTATTATATCTACTTATAGAACATAAAGTACTTATCAATATTTGCTTATTACAATGTTTTTAATCCTCCTTGAGAGTATTTTATTAATAAGTAAATTTGGTGCAGTATTTATAGTTACTTACTACATCACGTTTGTTTTCAAACTGTTAAGGGATGTAAAACGCATGCGTATGAAGCTGGTCGATATATAAGGGATGAAAATAATGGTAGTTGGCTGAGGGTGAGGGTTGTTTCCTTTCAAACTTGTACCATTAAACCTATTAAACAGCTTGGGTTCAAATCGTTATAATTGTATAAAAAAAATCTGTTGTGGCCAGCACAATACCTTTCGCCATTTTCATATATGCATAGGGCGCCAGCAGTTATGTGACTATGTTGGCCTTGACAAGCAGATATGGGGGCCCGTGTCAGAATGATAGCTAGTAATTATGTATATAGGTGTCAAGTGTCATAAGTTTTCATTCAAAACTATGATTTTCCAAATCCATGTGTATTATTTTCCTCGACAAGTATATTGCATACTATTGATAACAAATAAACATCAGAATATTTTGAAATTTTGAATGAAAAATTATGACATATGACAATTGTGACATCTATGTAAATAACTACTAGCCGTCATTCTGACACGGATCCTTATATTTGCTTGCCAAGGCCAACAAATTCACATGACTGCTCGCGCCCTATAAGTAACGAATTTAACATTTCGTGTACACACAGATAATTGAAATTGTATCTCTTTCGTTCTATGAGAAATTTTGTCCTACTATTCTAATATGTTCAAAATTCTTCAAATTCATTGTCGTTATTAGCGGTATTTCTTAGGGATATGTAATATTAACATACCTATAATTTAAATACATATTTAATTAATAATATATATTAAATGTACTTGTATCTCCCAGAAAAATCTTCCAGTAATGTTAGTAAAAATACTAATTTTTGACACTGTCATTTTACATTTATCTGTTAATTAGAAACATTTAAATATCTCAACTGTTTTTTGGGCATCGAGATTTATTACAACAGATTATTCAATACTATTATATACTATATCTCCAAACCTATACGAGATATAATAAAAACAATTGAATGTGTCAGATTGAGAATTTAATTATCTTTATTACTTGTGGTAACATTTTTTTTAAAAATAATATTTAGAATTATTTTTTTCAGAACCTACCACTTCCTGTTGTCCAATTGTTATCAGAACCTATTCAACTCTTCCCATTACTGTTAGATTGAGGAATCCGTAGTTACACAGGTCTTTAGTCTTATAGAATTTGAGAAATCGTGTCTCCAACTACCTCACACACATCCACACATACACACACACACACACATCATCGTAATTTTTAGCATGAATCCAATACCTCTCTTAGCGAGAGGTAAAAATACATGTATTTAGTAGTATCTACTTACATTCGCTTAATTTTTTTTGTGGTATCAGATTTTTTTATCTCTACCCAGTTTTGGGTAGGAAAATGTAGCAAGAACTAATGAATAAGGAGGGTGCAACAAGAATTTCTATAAAATTGGAACATGAACTAATGCGGTGATATTTGACTTTGTTTAGAATAGGGCTATGAACCTATAGCACTTAGAAGATTTCGCTAGATACTTGACACGATTGTAGTTATAATCGGATCCTTCATCGATTTTACAATACGGCTTCATACTAGAAAAGAATTAAGCGTATATTTCTATATGGAACAGAATGAATACAACCTAATTTAATAATGTAACAACAAGACTTAAATTGCAAATAATATTGATGATATTGTCCACTGTAAAATTAATGATTAATTTCAAAACAATGTCTGTTTTCCACTCGAACAACGTTACACATTTGTCACGTGTTAAACAAAAGCACAGTGTCAGAGCTACCACGATGAACTTTCTATACATCCATTGAGGATATAGTACATCACATACCAGAGTTCATGTAAGTAAACAAATTCAAAACAATAGAATCAGGGCGGCAATTCATAATACAATGTGTGGAAGTGTGGACAATGTAATTTCAAACTGAGATTTTCACGCGAAAGTTTTAGGGTGCTTTACCAAAAAATGGGTGGAGATAAATAATTGGAGATACCACAAGTGGATTCTGTGGACCTTTCTACATATATGTACCAATTTTAAGTATGATTGCTTGTTTGGTTTTAAGTAAATAACAAAGAAGAAACTAATTATATTTCACATTTTTTAGAAAAACAATTTTCGTCTCAACCATTTCTCTTCCATACCAGAAATGGGTAGGAGATACACCATCAACAATATTACGAATGGATTTCCCATATCTACATTCATAAGTATACCAATTTTCATGAAAATATACCCAGATATATTTATAAATAGAGATTATTGAAAATGCTAAGAATCGCAAGAGGTACCTTCAGGAAAAATTAGGATTTTGGCGATTTTCCAGATTTTTTTTGCATTTTCCTTTTTAAAACAAACAAATTTAAAATTGGTATATGTATGTAAAATTTGCCAGGGTCAGGCTTGTAAGTCCACCTAGTTTTGAGTTAGGGGTGTGGATTTTGAAAGTGAACACAAAATTTTGAACTCAAAAATTGCCAGAACGAAAAGTGCTATTGACATGTGGTTGAAATCACCATGTCAAGTTGTATTAGGAAATTTCATTAAGAATGCCAACCTGGTGGCAAAATTTAGAACTAAAAACAAGGGAGCAATTTTATTTCATTCCTATGTTTTTACATACGCGCGCAGTTTATATAGTAGAAAATACGAGTAAATAATAGAATTAATAGTTACAATTAATTAAACTAGTATTATCTAATATTTGCTGTAAAACTGTGAAGATAACCTAACAACTACTAACTAAAGTATTTAAAATGAAAAATAATAATTAATCTACCGCTACAATTAATAAAACAAGACAGAGAAGGCAATATACTCTACCTAAAATAATAATAAACACTGAGAGAAATGTCAATATACAAGAAGAATCAAAGAAAAACTACTGACAGCAATGATACGCTTATGAAAGTTAAACAAAAGTGCTCCCTTGTTGAAGGTTTGAAGGTAGTGCAATATCCCAATCATTTTTGAAAAAAAATCGACTCATTTTTGCTCCCGAGAAATCATGCAGCCACCTCATATCAAAATATGAGTGGGAGGTACACCATCAACAATATTACGAATGGATTTCCCATATCTACATTCATAAGTATACCAATTTTCATGAAAATATTCCACCGGATACAAATTTAATAAAATTGAAAATGATAAAAAAATTATGGTGTACCTTTTGGAAAAAGTATTTTTAAAAAAATAAAGAGTTGTTCAAGCAAATTGAAAATGAGTACAATTATGTAAAATTCTCAGTAGAATTGATTGGTGGTATCGTCATGTTTGTAGCTCTACCCAATTTTGAGTTATGGGTATACATTTACGTAGGAACTCTATGACAATTTTAAATATTCCTTTTTGATGTTAAGTGACTTCATTATAAAGTATCCTTTACATCTTTTCACATACAAAGATTATCCTTTGAATATACAATATACAAACATTTATTTGTTATCCTTTGAGACATTATATCCTTTGTATATAAATGCATTTTATAGTACTCGTATATCATCAACAGTATGTGTTTAAGTTTAAGAAGTTTATTTAGTAATAAGTAAAATACCGTGTTGATTTATTTATACTCTACTCAAAGATTCTATTTTTAATTTCTAGAATCGCAGACATCTTATTTTAACTTTAAAAAAAATTGAAGAGCGTCCCCAAAAAACATCCGCTACTATTTTGGTGCAGTGACGTCACTATTCACTATGTTTACTAGTAAGTTTGTATACATTGACCCAGCTAAAAATATTACCATACGTTTTATATAACGAACGTAGAACATCGTATGCGTATATACTACGAAGAGTGCGTGCGGTAAATAAGAATTAAGAATGAAAGGATGTAACGGTAAAATGTACAAGATAAAATGCAGGAAATGAAGAAGAAGGAAATAACTATGCGAGAAATGAAATATGTAAAATACAATTCAAAAAAAGTATCAAAAATTGAATAGAAGAAATGCCCGCTTAATCAGTTGCTCATACTAACGGTCAATTTATTTTTATATAATAGTATATTGAAAGACAAGTATTACAAATTGACATGTAATATTTGTTTTTCATACTATTTTTTCTATTTCGCATTGATTTACTTTTATTTCAAAATTATTATTGAAAGATATAGTAAAATATCAAAGTTGATAATTTCAATAAACATTTGAAATTTCATTTATTTTGACAACAATTGCGTACAAGTTAGGTTAAACTTAAAATTTATATTTTACCTCTCGCCAAGAGACGTATTGGATTCATGCTAAAAATCGCATACCTATATTTTAAAGAATAAGCACTTTTTAAGGTCCTTACAATCCAATTTTAACATTTTTGCGATGATGTCTGTGTGTGTGTGTTTGGGTGTGCGTGCGTGTGTGCATGTGTGTGTGTATGCGTGCGTGTGTGTATGTGTGCATGTTGAAAGGACGATTTCTCAAAAACTATAAGACATAATATCTGTTTAACTACGTATTTCTTAATCGGACATTATTGGGAATAGTTGAAAAGGTTTTGGTAACAATTGAACAACCGAAAGTAGCATATTCTTGAAAAAAATCTTCTAAATATTATTTTTTGAAAAATTTTGTTTTTGCTAATACATATTAAAGAAAAAAAAATTCTCTATCTGATACATTTAAATATATTATTATATCTTCTATAGACTAAAAGAAATATGATATATAAAATAATCTGTTGAAATAAATCCTATAGCCGAAATAATACCATGGAAACCAATTGAAAAATAAAATGTTTGTAACTGACAGATAAGTTAGTGTCAGAAATCCGGAGACATTAGTGACGACTTTTTCTGGAAAATACATA
This sequence comes from Harpalus rufipes, assembly GCA_951394225.1. Classification (NCBI taxonomy): domain Eukaryota; kingdom Metazoa; phylum Arthropoda; class Insecta; order Coleoptera; family Carabidae; genus Harpalus; species Harpalus rufipes. Next base: position 14,888,763 of record OX596291.1, read on the forward strand.
CATATATTATTTCTTATTGTATTAATAGTTAAATATTTCAAATTATTGGTATATTACACATACCCTTCACAAATAGGTACTGTCAATCCCGACATTGAATTGGAAACATCTCGAAAAATTAAAAGAGTAGGGCAAAGTTTCTTCATAGAATGAATTTAAATTTAAAAAATCTAAATATAAAGAATAGGTATAATTTGAATTTTTGGTGTAGAATGTAGGTATAAAAAATTCTCCTCCTGCAAGATAAAAAAAATAAGGAAATAGAGTTTTTTTTAATAATTTAACGTTTATTGACAATTTTGTTTGTGTAATGCATATCTATAACAACAAACTTCTATACAACATTCATAAGTAAAATTCGTTGCTAGGATACTATTGCGTGCAAACAGTCGCTTACAGCATGAAAAACGAACCAGAAAATTATAGTTTCAGAGCAGGAGTAGAAAAGAATATTTGTTTCGTTTTCCTCTTTCAAATCAAAAGTTGACAATGAATTCAAGCGACAAAATTTATCTTAAATATATATAATTTCCTGGTACTGCATACATGATAAAACACTTGTAATAGTCAAATATATGACGAAATAAAATAAACAAATAATTTTATCATTACCACTTTAAGTTTTGTAATGTATTAATTTTCTAACACATATTTTGGTAATGACGACTTATTTTTACGTTAAATAAATTTACAATGATTTCTTATCATAAATAAATATTTGTCCTTTACTTTAATATTTGCTTTTAATAAATTAAACACTGGATATTCGTTAACACATATTTCAAAGTATATTTCTTATGTTTGATACAGCACAGATTTGAAAATATACAACAAAATGTATTGTGAATTGTCACACTGTTGGTTACGATAAATTCTGCTGATTATAAAGTTCTTGATAGTGTTATCAAAATTATACGAATGCGTATCACAACTTCAAGGATATATTTGATACAACAATATGCAGTGTTAGATATTTTCGTAAAGAAATGAAGTTAAGGTCGTGCTAGATGGAACATATATTTGTTAAAAATTATAAAATAGTGAATATGAACATGAATATTTGTTCACATTTTTAAATAAAAATTTGTATACATATGTACTTTGACCCAAAAAATCGTTTTTTGATAAAACTAAAATTGTATCCAAAACCCATTTTTGGGTATGGGGAACTCTCGAAGTGCGTACTACTTTTTTCAAAGTTTGACTTTGCGGCTCATTATTTTTCAAATTCTAAAATATTATTTGGATCTTACCGGTTTAATTTGTATTCTTAATTGGATTCACCAATTTTTTTTTTGTGTATGTCGGTTACTAGAACGCATTTGCAATCTGATGGAGGATAAGTGCGTAACACGTCTGTAATTTCATACCAAAATGTGCCATAATATAACTACGATCGGTGAGGTATTTTCTAAAAATTACAAAAAATTCTATAATATTAGATTTTACAGAAAATAAATCTCTTTATTCTTTCAAATTTTACAAAATAATCGAAATGTGATTAACACAAAAACCAAAAGGTAATATAAGCATAAAATAAAAACACTACTGGATGTTATAGGACGAATTTCTAATTTCTCTTAATTCGATTGAGCTGGAATAGCCTATTCTGATTTTCGGAAAGTGCGTACGAACAAAAATTGTCATGTACGCACTTTCCCATTCTTGCATTTTTGTAGGGTATGCTTTTTCCTAATCATAAAAAAAAATTCATCACGGCATATTACCCATTGCTGGGTGTGCCAATCTGCTTTCATATACAAATATCGGTAATGATGGAATATTTGTACCGTGCGGGCGCTTACCAGGCGTCACTTCACGGGCACTCATTACTGGCGTGGGGAGTGCGCCACAGGAATCAATTTTGTGCCATTAAAATGCGATGTAATTTTTGGCGTCGGTCGGGATCGAACCCGGGTCCCCAGATTCGCGACCAGACACTTAGGCACACGGCCACGAGACCCCATAAGAGTTAAAATACAAAAATAAGTAGGTGGGTTAGATACGTCAATCAAAACTATTTAAGAATTTATGAATAAACTTACAGAAATACATACATAAATGTATGAAGATGATTGAGTCGGTAAACTTACACCATGTGTATTAAATCTGATGTACTTACTCTAGATGGCGCTGAGCGGTAACATTTATGTATGGGTAGTTGATACATGTTGAAATGAGCGTGTTATTAAACTTACCCGACTTACGCAGTTCGACGAGTTCACCTGATATGGTTCCTACCCAAAACTGGGTAGAGATACAACTTCACCGATAATACCATTAAATTCTACTAAATTTCTTATATTTGTATGCCAATTTTTTTTGCGCAACTGATCTGGTTCTTATTAGTTTGTAAAGTATTTAAAAAAGTAGTAGGTAATTATCGAAATTACCATTTCTATCTTAAAAAAATATTTATATATTTAATGCATCAGTCGGAATGTTTTAACAAAAAATTGATGAAAGAATAAAAATCGTAGCTTATACCCATTTATGGCTAGATTTTTTCAACTCAAAACAAGGTAGGTACAGTTATAATCTTCAAAATATAACTAATAGAATTTACGTAATTTCTTATATACGTACACTCATTTTCAAAAATATTGCTCAATTGGTCTGGCTCCGATGAATTTGTAAATATTCGACAAAGTCTAAGGTACAGTACCTTTTTAAGAAATTATTTTTATATACTGCCATATATGTTGGAATTTTTTGACCAAAATTTGTACACATATATAGTTTGATCCCAGAAATTGATTGACTATAAAATTAAAGCCATAGGTTAGACCCATATATTTATTACCCAAAATTAAGTACATATCGGGCTTTGCCAATATAGCGTTCGATTCTACGTATATTTTTACACAGATATAGTTATTTTGAAAATTATTACTATACGAGATAGATTGTAAAAGGATGAAAATAAAAAAAGCGTTGCCTAACAGCAATGAGTGCCCGTACTTTGAAGTCGACATTTTCATGTCTGATTAAACTGAAAGTCAGACAGATTTACACTCAAAACAAAGGTATTAAATATGATTGACAGTCGAGCAACAAACAAGTTCAATACAAAAATCACAAATCTCGAAACGTCTTTCCTTCCACTTTCTTTCTACAACCTTGCAGCTCAGAGCAACGACCGAAACAATCATGGTATACCTGCCCAACCTGTGGGCTTCGTTTCTTTACAATACAGGTAAGGTAAGGTAGGACACACACCAGCGTACAATTCACACACACACGCACTAATACAGAGGTGAGCTGATGCTTGACTATGGTTCAAGTTCTACGCTCAGTAAGCCTCAGTCAGTGACTCAGAGTGTAGTCAGTTTGAGTCAGAATTTAAAACGCGACGCGAATCAAAAACAAAGTTAGTTGGATGTTGTTTGTGGTGTAGATGTGTTATGTGTACAAGGATTTGCGAAATTTGAGGATTAATAAATGAGGTAGACAAAATATAGCAAAATAGGTATATATTTCTGTTCAAAAATCTTACATTTTTGGAAAATTGTGCCCAAATTTCGACGAATTCAGAGTTATTTTTGTATGTCGTATTTCAAAGTAAAACCAAAATACTCGACGAAAAAATGAATTCAATTTAAGGTACATTATTTATTGTTAAATACAAATTTAAATGTTTAATCTGGCCCTTTAAAATGCCGGTGGAACAATTATCACTCGTCATTTGGTCCACATTTTTTTTCTTTTTAGTTTTAAGTCTATATTGACAGTAGTCGAAAGAATTTTGTAGAAATTTCTAACCATTTGTATGTTTTATAATTTTTTGAAAATGTAAGCCGTCCGAACTATTATGAGTCTGTGTTCGGAATTAGTTTTGAAATCCTGAAAATGCCCGAATCCGAAAAACAGTCACAACGCCTTATATATTTATCTAAACTTACAAAGACTGATTATTATTATTTTAAACAAACCCTAACATAACATAACCATTAGTAGTATTGTTCAATTCCGATTAAGCAATATTGGGAATTTTCAGGAGTTCTGAACATTTTTTTCGAATAATGCCCGAATTCCGATATAGCGTGTAGCATGTTTCAAAAATATGTATTTAAATTTGTTTTAAACTATAAATACATAAAATTATGTACTGCATTTTAAATACGAACAAAGCATTGTATTTTAATTGTTACCTTGAAAACATAATTTTTATCAAACAATAGGTTCTTTATATGGCCATAAAATTTTGAATGGAAATTGTAATTTATATAATTCGATAAGAAATCTTATAAGTATATTTTGGAATCCCATATATTTTTAAAATAAAAATAAGATAATGAATTTAAAATAAACAATAATTTTTCCTCATAAGAAATCATATGATGTACATTATTTCACATATGTAATAAGCGTTAATTAAATCAAGGTCTAGTATGCCAGTATAATAAATAATATTCTACAATGATGTTCAGCTAATCGGAAATAATTAATACTGGCAGCATGATAAAATGTTAATTAGCGTTACAAGTTACAATGCATCACGGTAGAATATCCACACTCTATGGTAAATAAAAAAAAAAATGATGTGGTCAGCACATTCGTCGATACTACATACCTACAAGATTTCTTACAAAAGATTATATTTCCAATAAAATTATTTCACAAAAATACTATGTAATACTGACATATGTCAATATTTGAACATATAACTGTGTCTATAATGTAGCACAAGTTCCTTCAAAATTTCAAGTGGAATATGTGTCCTGAAAAGTAAGTACATACAGACTGTAAACTGTTCAAATCCGATGTAAAAACTGTTCTCCATAGCATGTCTCCAAAACGCTTCAGAAGGCGTGTTCTAGCCGAAATACATAGTTTTAGAGTTGTAATAACCCGCCAAAAAGGGCACTGTAGTTGACTGGTCGAGTGAACCACAAAGACCCCAAGAAGCTTGTATACACTCAAAAACTGTGTATACTTTGGTTCACAAAAGATGACAATTCAAGGTCACTTGTTCGAAGAAAGAATACACAACATATAATACAGTAGTACCTTAGCAACATTTCATGTTAGAAAAAGAAAGATTACTTGATGTACGAGTATGTCTATGTAGTTTATGTTGTGTGACAGATATACGTTCATGTTGACATTACTGTCTAACATGTTACAAATATTAATGACGTATGTCGTAGAGTAACAGATATCTAATTATCTACTACACTGCCCTCTATGCTAATATTTACCCAGTGATGTTGACATTTAAATCAAATTATTATTCCATGGTTTTTGTCAAGTCTAGGTTTATTCTGTTTTGCAAAATCATAGGTGAAGAGCATAAATCTTGGAGAAAGGTATTATTTAAAAAGAAACATAATTTTCTAATAAATTACACTTATTTTTTCCGTTAAAATATATGCATAAATATTTCATGTTGCACGTCTATGTATACGAAATGCAGTGAAGTTATCTGTAAGTAATATTACACCATAAGGTTAATAAATGACCTTGAATTGTCATCTTTCGTGAACCAAACTATACAGTAAAATTTTTGAAAGATGTCAGATCGAACTAATTAACAAATTGGCCTGCATTTATCCCCCTCAGTTACAAAGGCTTTAAGCGTGTGAGATAAGGATGGATATAACACGCTTGTCTTTCAAAAATTCATATTGTTTCGACTAAATTAGGACAATCCATTTTAAAACGATGCTCGTTGTTGATAATACTTTCGCTGTAACGTAAGTTTATATATTAATTCAGATACATTACCTTGGTTCATAGCCGTACGAATAACGTTATTTCCTTTCAGTGTCACTGACAATGACATTGTGTCAGTATCTTAAATTTCACATATTTGGTTTTACATTTGCTAATAAACTTACCAGTTGATTTATTTTTGAATTTTTAATGATGTTATTGTAACATATTTTTATAATAATAAAATAATAGTAGTATCTTATGTACCCTCACAAAAACTAAGCAAACGACACTACTGAATTTGTCAGAATGGGCGGAGCAAAAATCTGAATTCATACAATTTGTAGATAACCTTGATCGGACATCTTTCATAAAGTTTACTGTACATATTGTATTGCCATATTATGCCTCAAACAACAGTGTTAACATATTAACAAATTGCAAAATATAACTATACAAATAGTTAGAAATTTCTACAAAATTCTTTCGGCTACTTTAAATAGACTTAAAAATACTGTGGGATAACGGGTGATAATATAGTGTGTTAAAAAAAACTAACTTGGAGTAGGCTATGAACAGAGAAAGGTGTGCCTTAATTTGAATTTATTTAATGAAATGTCAATTTGACACGATATTTTGTCAAAAATGTTATCTACAGAAATCAAAGCTTTTCTTCTTGAATTTTATTTTAGTAATGGAAATAAATTAGAAAACGGCGAATGGCAATATTCTTTTGCTGCTTGGCACAATAATTTTCAGGAAAATTACATTTCATTATCAATTTTGACAACTTGACTTTTGAATTAAATAATAATTCGACATACGTTTTTCTGTTCATAGCTTATTCCAAGTTAGATTTTTATTTGAACATACTGTAGTTCAAACGGAATTTCTAGTCCAGACGTAGCTTGTACCGAGACCCTTTATTTTTAATACAATTAAAAACAACTTCGTAAAAATCCAGTGCGTACAGTAAAAACCTACCTTGTAAGACGTATGGGACAATACTTCAGAAAAAAATGCAGGGCTTAGGGATACAATATGTAATAGAATTAAAGCTGATATTACTAATAATGGCGACGTAACCCAATAATAAATGGCTGAATAATTTAATAACATAATAATTTTTTGTGTGTTTAAACTAGTCTAAATAAATTTGTAGAAATTTCTTACCATTTGCGTAGGTTTTATAATTTGTTTATTGAGAATGCAAACCGGCCGAAATATTATGGATTTGGGCTTGTATATCATCACGGCATATTACCCATTATTGGGTGCTCCAATCTGCTTTGTACACAGGTATCGGTAATGATAATAATATTAGTGCAGGCGTCACTTCACGCGCACTTATTGATGGTGTGGAAAGTGCACCACAGGATTAATTTTGTGCTATTTAAAAATTTAAATAATTTTGTCATCGGTCGAGATCGAAGCCAGGTGTCCAAATTCGCAACCAGATAATTAAATGCATTTAAAAAAAAACTATTACAAATGTTTAGTTAATAAGTTCATTAATTTTAACTTGTAAAGATTGAAGTCAATAATGTTCAAGGAATTTTTTTATTGTTCCGGCATTTGATTCCAATTAAATATCTATCAACTTCTCATTGTTTTGAACCACGTGCACATTAATTGCATTCTAGTCTTATCACAAATATTTAACCACGTGAATTTTTACCTTCAATTCTAAGTATTTAATTACCGGTAATTTTATATGTTTTTACTCTCATGACACATCGTAATTCATGGAAATTGTTTTCCTGAATTAACGGAGAATTTATTTATATAACATTGAAATATAAAACATAAAAGTTTCTGGTAGTGTACTCATAATAATTGATGATGTTTCCTCTTAATTATGTAACATATAATCATATGACAGATGTATAGTCTTCAGTTTTTCTGCTAAACACATGCAAATATAATTACAACCAAAGCAAGGTCATGTCTCTGTACAGTACTGTATTGTTACAGCTATAAAAATGTCGTTAGCAGATGATAATTCTGGCTATGAATACTAAAATATCACCGTGTAAAGTTGTATTCAAATCGTAGAAATCTACATATTTTGTCGCTCTTTCGCGTAAGAGTGGTCAACAAAAATGTGCAAGCACAAGACAAAAATGCTGAGAAATTCATACATTTTTAACACTTTGTAGATTCCATAGATTCTAAATTTTTAACCCTCAGGTTATTACTTTAACCGGGAAAGAGTGGCACATAAAAATATGAAATAAACACACAAGACAAAATTACATTTAATATCATCGTTCTGTAATTACTTAAACTCTACAGCAAAAATTATTGCATTTCACTTCTTATAGAGAATTTTGTGGTAAATCCAAATTTTCAATCTGCAAGTGTCTATATTTAACTGTAGACAAAAATGTCTAGACAGAGCTCAAGACAAAAGTACTAAGAACTTGTGAGAAAATTCATATATATTCCTCACTCGGCAGGAATATTTTTGCTAAGCCATATGTTAGAGAAATTCATGTAGATTCCAAATTGAGCAGATGATAATTCTCGCTATGAATACTAAAATACCACCATGTAAAGTTGTATTCAAATCACTGAAATATGCGTATTTTACTTCATCGTTCTACTAAAATTTATATTTTTGCTCTTTGCTTCGTAATTAGTAAAGTTAATTTAGCGGATGTTTACATTAAATTAATAAGTTTTTATCGCCCAATGGTTTGTGGGTCACACTTAACGGAAATGAAGAGAAAGTTTGCGAATTTAAACTTGTACGATGAGTAGGTCACAAATTTTAAAATATGACGTTTTGTTGCTCGATGGGAATAAGCAAAAATTTCAAATTTTAAATTGCGCGATAGTAACGCAGCAATAAAGTATAATATGTGCTTTTATTGTTGGTATATAATAGTTAAAAATATTTGGTAAACATCCGTTTGAAATTAAAACAGTCACAATAAAAAAACTGTGTCGCAGTATTTAATTTATGTATACTTATTATTGTATTAAAAATTGTTTTCCCAAATAGTTCTGTAACACCTTATGGTGTTTATGTTTACATAATCTTATCATTTTTTAAACAGTCTAGCTTGTATAAATAATTTTTAATTACTTTATCTTTGTTTTGAAATATTTAAAATACAATAAAGATATACAAAATATCATTTATCCAGCATGTTAAGTGTGACTATATCATCTTTACCTAGTTTAGTATCATCAAAAACTAAACATGAGCTTAAAATAAGTCAATTGATGGGTATCCAAAGCTGAGAGAAAAGTGTACCCATATAAATTTTTCATAACATAATAACAGTGTCTATTTCCGTAATCTGTCAACAACAGAATCTCTTCCGGTCTTTGCATCTGTTTCCAGGTGACGCTCCTAATTTCATTTGTTAGGTCGCATGGCAACGACAATGAATTAAGTGGTAAATTAATGATGATTCAGGACCTATTGAATTTGTATTTTTAGTAGGAGTATGGTAATAAGTATGACATTTGAATTAATGATCATTTGACCCTGTTAAGATCTATTTGATAGGCGAAAAAAATATTTGTAGCAACGTTTAGCATTTCACGATATACTTCTGCACACCACTTTTTTAGTGTACACTAGTTCCTCATCACATATTGCACTAACTTGACATATTATATGAGCTGGAGTAATAAAATAATCCGTCAAAAATATTCCAGTAATGTGTCAATAATAGTTTACTAAGGAAGGGACAGTCGAAAAGACTGATTTCGAAAAATATAGACCGTTTCAGTCCTCAATTATTGTTTCGGGATCAACTGAAGTCCCCTTACAGTTACAAAAATATAAATTTTGATAAAGAACATTTATTTGCAGATATACTATATTATACATAAACAGATCCCTCTGAAAATTTCTATCTTGGCTTATATAACTCTTCAAAAAGGATTATAGAAAGGTTTATTAACGTCTTTCTATTAAATCTATTGTTAGAGAAGCAAATTTTGTTCAAGATATAAAGCGGGCTGTATTCCATGTCTAAATAAATTTACTAAAGGTGCTCATAGAACCCTAACTGACTCTCATAACTGATCAAAAAAATATGATGTGGCAAACACATTACCTTCCGTCAATCCTGTGTATTATGTACACATTCCATAGGGCGCGAGCAGCACGTGACTTTGCTGACCTTGGCAATCATATATGGGGGCTCGTATCCAAATAACAGCTATTAATTATGTCCATAACTGACAAATGTCATAATTTTTCATTCAAAATTTAATTTTTTGCTATTGTATATTTTTTATCAGAAACTGAATTTCCAGACTTCTGATAACAAATAAACTACATGAAATAAGAAAATCATGAACTTTTGAATGAAAAATTGACATTTGACAATTAAAATTGCTGTAATTTTGACACGGGCCTCCATATCTGCTTGCCAAGGTCAGCAAAGTCACGCGAGTACTCGCGCTCTATACGTAAATTTTCTTGCAAAAGATCCCATATTTTCAATAAAATTATTTCATAAACAAACTATGCAAATTGCACTTGACACTGGCATCTTATTCTTTAGCTTTTTTCATTCGTTAGGGATCGCTATTTTTTATTTTCTTCTTCCACTCATTTCGTTTTTGCGTGTCGTCCTCATTCAGTTCCTCGTCTTTCAAGTCTTCCGCAATACAGTCCTTCCATCTTATCTTTGGTCTTCCTCTGTTTCTTCTACCTTCTATTACTAAGCTATTCGTTCTTCTTCCAATATATTCCTCATCTCTTCTCATGACATGTTCAAACCAATGTAATCGTCTCTCTTATAACTTTTTAGAAACTTCTATCACCCGACCCATTTCCCTTATCTTTTAATTCCTTACCCAATCTCTCCGTGTCTTCCCCAACATCTATCTCAACATCCTCATCTCTGCCACATTCATTTTCATTTCATTGATTCTGATATCTGTCAATTTCAATTCTCTGAATATATTAGTAGTTTCCATGGTTAGCATAGCTCGCTGATTTATTAAATTTAATATTTTATAATTCTTTAACTTTGTATCTATTGAATATGAAGTATAAAATGCAATCAAATCGTATAAAGAATAATATATTGTTTAAAATTTATATAACATTAAATGCCAATGAATGATATTTAACTGTTTTTTTCAAGAGATACTGTTAAAATTGCAAAAAAGGTACTTCTGGTTGACCAATTATAACCAAAATCTAATCACTTCTGCATATGGATCTAAACTTGAGGAATACGAAATAATTATAATTTTTGGAATCGTGGTATTGGAGTTATACTGTCCGAAACGGCCGTCACATACACAAACAGACGCGCACATACACATACAGACATCATCGTAAAAATAGTAAATTCGCATTATAGGGACCCCAAAACGTCTTTTATTCATTAGAAACTCACTATCGAATTTTTTGACCAAAGACAATACCTTCCTTACCTAAAGGTGACGGAACTTAAAGCAGCATACAAGTTATTCATTCTAACTAGATCCTTATTTAACGTTTGTTTTACAACATAAGGAAGATAAGAAAGACCTGAAGTTATAGAAGGGCGATGAACAAAAGAGAACGAAATGGACGTGGAGGACGAGAAGAATAGGGAAGACAATAAGGACGACAAGAAGACAGATGATTTGAAAGACTATTAGCGTTAGTACTTTGGGTTTAAAGTGTGCCTAGATGGATTGGATATACGTATAGAGTATTATAATACACTATCGGCGGACCCATAGTGGAAACTCGCTATAGCCGAGGTTTCGCTAGTTCAATACTATGTTGCAAATTTTGATTTTTTACTCCAACTCATTTTGAAACAAAATATGGTTCATGTCAACGAACACAGTTATTATTTAATAGTGGTGCTATAATTCCTAACATTCTACACAAAGTAAATAGCATATAGAATTTTACAATTAAATATAACACGGACATTAAAGAGTTCATGAACTTGATAGGAAGTAACTTTACGCTGAGTGCACGGAGAACTCACTGGTGGAACGAACTTTATGAATTATTAAACTATACATACTCGTATATATACATATACGAGTGACAAATTTATATTCACTCCTTATGCCCATTTCTGCGATGAGAGGTATATAATTAAAAAAAAAATGTATACCAGTCCAGATAAATGTTGAGAAATATCTACACAATTCTTTCGACTACTTTAAATATACGCTTAAAACTTAAAAAAATGTAGACCAATTGACGGGTGGTAATAGGTCGACCGGAATCCAGATTTATCTTTTACCTTTAGCACAATATGAAAAAGTTCAAAATGGAATTGAACGACCACGTTGATTAACAGTTTATCTATAATGTTTTATAATAATTTGTACAACCGTTGTAATTAGGTGAGAAAAAAAAACATTTTGTCATTTATTTTTCCTATATGCTGCCAACAAAATTATTATATGTACAGCTGAGGATGGGTTTGCTCAAAACCCGAAACGTCCATAGTTCCTAATACAGAATATATTACGTGGACCATCAAGCCTTTTCACTGTATAAATAATACAATATGAAAAAAATCTGATGTGGCCAGCACATAACCTCTCGCCGTATATTTTACCTGGCTGTATGCATAAAGCAAAGAATATTTTTATAAATACAAATAATATATTCATATAAATCTATGACGTATAAACTTCTTTATTATTCAATAATAGCATGTCTCAACATAAAGATATTTTACCATAAATTATGTTACAATAAATTACAAAGTAGAGTTTACCATATATAAATATTAGGCTGGTAACAGTAATTTTCAATTCGAACAACCTTGTTTACTTTTTCTTCATATTCTTCTAGTAAAAACATTAATTTTGGGCGGTCTAAAATGTATATATCTGGATTGTGCATCTATTCTTACATATCTTCTTTTACATTTTATTTTTTCATACTTGTTATATCTAAATAACACTTATTCCCTTTAATAAAGTGACGGATAGATTGCACTCCGATTATTCTTATATCGATTTACAACTTACTTGAGAAGAATTTGATAGCTTTTTCGCAATTCAAAGTTACTCTAGTCTACAGTGCTGGTGTACATTGTCCCATAATGTTTGAAACAAATTTAAGTCCTTCAACCTAGACTTGTCATCTCCATAATAGTCACAGATCAAGAATTAAGGGATTCTCCAAGTACATTTTTCTTTCATTATTCATTATTTCTGACACTGACATTTATCTGTCAGTTACAAATAATTTAAATTTTCAACTATTTTTCATGGCATCCTTTCGGTTGTAAAATTAATTACAACAGATTATTTTATATATTATATTCCTTTTATCTCTAAATCTATAGAATATATATAAAAATATTTAAATGTATCAGAAAGAGAATTTATTTTTCTTTAATATTATCAAGAAAAATTTTCAAAAAATAATATTTAGAAGATTTTTTTTCAAGAATCTTCTACTTCCGGTTGTCCAATTGTTACCAAAACCTTTTCAGATCTTCCCATGAATGTCCGATTGGGAAATACGTAGTTAAACAAATTTAAAGTCTTATAGTTTTTGAGTAACCGTCCTTCCAACATCCTACATACATACACACACACACACACATACATCCACACACACACACACACACACACACACACAGACATCATCGTAAAAATGTTAAAATCGGATTGTAGGGACCTTAAAACGTGCTTATTCAATAAAATCTGAATATGCGATTTTTAGCATGAATGCAATACCTCTCTTAGCGAGAGGTAAAAATTGTATACACCAAGTGCGTATAGTAAAACCTACCTTGCAAGACATATAGGACAATACTCTAACAGAAGAATGTGCAGATTGCTGAAACGTTCAACAACGCTTTCTTTAATTAACAAACCATCAAAATGAACATATTCGAATCAGTTTCCTTGTTCTTAAAACATTTAAATCATTGCTGTCACAAAATCGCGTTGCATTTGTTCGTTTTATTGATACGTTAATTAAACAAAGCGTTGATGAACGTTTCTGCAACCGGGCAAATGTCTAATAAAATAAAAGCTGCTATTATTAATAAAGGCGATCGATGTAACCCAATATTAAATGACGGAATACTTTAATAACACATTATGTTTTCGTAAGTTCAATATTTATAATTTAAATTTTTATAATTTATTTGAGCAGTTGAATTATTATGAACCTGGGCTCGTATATGGACTCAAACTTTTGGTGGAATAATGTGATATTAATACAATTTGTGCTGTACTAAAATTACTAAACTACTATTTGATAGTAACGTGGTTGTAAATGTTGAAAAATAATGTCATATACCTGTAATGATAGATATAATGATCGCGTTTATGAGCTATGAAACGTACGATTCTGGCTTCTTGCCAAGTGCATAGCATAAGTCTAGCTCCTGTAATATAATTGCCAGTTGTTAGAGAATTTTGGCATCTAGCTTGTTAGGCCAAGGCTTGGGTAAATAACACCTGACACATATAACGACAGTACAAGACCAAAATGATTTCACCCAGACGATTATTATGAAATTTATTTGGCTGCTTATAGGGAAGAAAGAATTTTATTATTTGGACGCGGACAAAGTTTGGAGTATAGTCTTAGAATTCTAAGAACTGTAAAAAAATCATAACATACGTCCCATAAGTTTTGGCACAAATTTCAACATTTTTTTACCTTCCGTCACCTTTAGGTAAGAGAGGTATTATTGCTTTCGATCAAAAAATTCGATAATGAGTTTTTGATGGATAAGCACGTTTTGGGGTCCCTAGAATACGAATTTACTCTTTTTACGATTATGTCTGTATGTATGTGTGTGTGCGTATATGTACGTGTGTATATGTGACGATCGTTTCGGATCGCATAAATCCAATACCACGATTCTAAAAATTATAATTTTTTCGTATTCCTCGAGTTTAGATGCATATGCAGACGTGATTAGATTTTGGTTATAATTGGTCCACCGGAAGTACCTTCATTTGCAACTTTTAACAGTTTTTCTTGAAAAATTTTAAAGAATGTATTATTCTCTATACGATATGATTTTATATTTCATATTCAATAGATATAGAGTTAAAGAATTTTAAAAATATTAAATTTCATAAATCAGCCAGCTATGCTAACCATGGAACCTACTAATATATTCAGATAATTCAAATTGACAGATGTCAGTATCAATGAAAAGAAAATGAATGTGACAGAGATAAGGATGTTGAGATATATATTGCGGAAGACACGGAAAGAAGGACAAGGGAAATGGCTTGAATCATAGAAGTTTCTAGGTAGATACAAGAGAGACGATTACATTGGTTTGAACATGTCATGAGGAGAGATGAAGAATATATCGGAAGAAGAATGAATAGCTTAGTAGTAGAAGGTATAAAGACAGAGGTAGAGCAAAGATAAGATGGAAAGACTGTATTGCGAAGGACTTGAGAGATAGGAACTGAATGAGGACGATACGCAAAACAGAAATGATTGGAAGAAGAAAATAAAAAATAGTGATCCCTAACGAATGGGAAAAACTAAATACATAATAAGACGTCAGTCTCAATTACAATTTGCATAGTTTGTTTATGAAATAATTTTACTGGAAATATAGGATTTTTTGCAAGAATATGTATGGAATTTGTACATAATACACAGGATTGACGGAAGGTAATGTGCTGGCCACATCAGATTTTTCTTTTTGTAAGAAAAAGTGCATTTACTTAAAGTTTTGTAATACTTAATAATTAACTGTTCCTTAAGCAGCAAAATTATGATCTTAAATTAAATAAAAATGGGCTTGTTTACCTCAATTTCTCACGCTTCACACTGAGCAACTCCGAAATTAAAGGAATTGATGTTTTTTTATACTGACAATACTGCAAAGATCCTTAATAATGTTAGATATAAACAAAAAGCTAAATTCGCAGATAGGTAAGGTGTTGGAACGGTGCACAGTGCGCTATTTCCACAAGGAGTATATCACCAGACTTTATGCGGGCCGTGGGGTGAAGCCATAAATAGCCAAAGGTACATCGATAATTGTCTAACAAAATTGCTTAAATTTATTGAAGAAGAACACGCTGAAAACGATTTTATCTTCTGGCCAGACCTTGCGTCCTGTCACCATGCAAGACAAACTTAAAATTGGCTAATGGCCGGTTGCATCAACATGGATTAAATTTTAAGCATTCCTTAAATTGACAATATTGCATCGAAATGAAATGTTATATGAATTATTATGCATTGCTGTCAAAATTTCGATTTACATTTTTTTGTTTAAGGCTGGCTTAAAATTTAAATCTCGTTGGTGCAACTGGGCATAATAGACTAGAGAGTTTCCGATGGAGGATGGGAAGCCCAAAATGAGGATGAACTTCTACACAGAATACAGACTATACAGGAATCAAGAACGTCCGAGAAATAGACGCAAATATCGTCCAAAACCTAATGTTAGGTGTCCGCAGAGAGTTGCGCTTTGTGGAAGAACACGGCCCTCTTTTAGTTCATAATTTTGTTGTTTATGAAATCAGTTAATTATTATTACAAAACTTCAGTTTATAAATGCATTTTTTTCCAAAATTTTTGTTGAAATTTATGCCAAAACTTATTGGACACCGTTATTAATCCTTAAATAACAGAAATGTCAAAATATTACTTGATACAAAAGTTATTATTGTTTATTACAAAATTTACATAAAAATGGGCGTAGATTTCGTGCACATAATTGTGCCTCTAGGAATTCACGACGTACGTCTATGAAATTAACCATGAACTATAACTTGAAAATGTTATTACAGTATTTGCATACATTTTCATTATTGCATTTTTTATTTTCTTAGAAAAAAAACTATTGTATTTTATAATTGTTACGGTATTTCAATTCTTCTTTATTGTATTGTAAATATAAATACACAATTTGAAAAGAGCCGTATAATATAATTTTCAACGCTTTTTTTATGAACAATGACTTAGGAAATAAAAAATTGTGACGTCAGTTAACTAGGTTGCTGAATCATTTCATAGTATCAATCTTCACATTGTGACGTCATAGATGTTACGTGATTATGTAAAAAAACTACACATTTATAATGTGAGGAATAAATTAATTTTGCTATTCACAACAAAAAATGGCACAAAAAACTAGTTCAACTTTTAATTAAGTTTATGAATTTAGAATTTAGGTTAAATATATTTTGAATTTAGGGCATCTTTTAATAAAAATATTTCAAAGAAATGATGAAAATTTTACTTCCCTAACATCTTTGGAATAAGTCGTATTTATTATTTTAACTCTATTTGCATGTATATTTTAGTAAAACCAAATATAAACTGTTCCGCGGACTAACACAAAGTCTAATTTTAGTTCAGAACTGCAGCTATTAATGTAAAAAGATTACTTCTTAACACGAAGTGTTTGGAATGTGTATGAAATTGTTTGAATTAATAGCTTAAATAGAAATGACAGCATATTGCTTTAATTAATTATTATTTTTACAAGAGACAATCATACGAAATGAAAAACGTTTTGCAGAATTTAAACGTTATTACCTCTATAATACTTAAAAATAATAATTTATAAAAAGAAATTGTTATAAAACATTTCATAAACAAGGTTTAACTTTTATATAAATGGTAAATATAATTTTGAAATTCATTTGATTATAGAACATGTATTTTTCTTGTCGCCAGAGGCAGCACAGTCTTGATTAATATTTTTTACAAATAATACTCAATAAATGCAATAAATAAAAAAATTACTTCTCAGCGCGCGGCAACATTAGGGTGTAGCAGACTTGCACAAACCAAAATTCTATTTTTAGAATTCTACTTGTTAACTTGTGTTTGTAATTGAAATATGTATAGAGATCTACGTATTTTAGCGTAGAAAACATATATAATTAATATGCACAGAACAGTGGCGGCTAGTGCACTAAATCTTTGGTGAGGCAAAGTATTAAAAAAAATGCGCCGCAGACGAAATTTTTTTTTCATTCAAGGTCAAATGCCTTATAATTGAAAGTTACATTTTTTCAAGGGATGTGCAAATGCATATTTTTCCCCTCTCATGTACAAAAATAAATTGCCTGATGACAGAACATTTTAGGAAATTCTTTGACAAATAGTTTATCATCATAAGACAGTTGATTAAATGGATTTTTGTTAATTAAAAAATTAACAATATCTTCAGAATTCCTTATATTGTCACTCAATTCTTTTAAAGTTGAAGTCGAAGCCATTATTTGTTTTTTGTTTCAACTAAAATTCAAATTACAAAAACACTACGTGGGTAAACTATAAAAAAATAAAAGAATTAAATATTTACTGCAATACGTATCAGTCGCAAACCAGAGCCTATTATAATAAAAATGCTAGACAAGACAGGTTATGTTATGTTTGTTTATTGTCGAATGCAATTTGCAACTATTTAATCCTGCTTGCAACAATATGCAGTAATGTCGTGAACCTACTTACAAAATTTATCAGTACGTGGCGTTGATTGTATTCATGTATGGTAACGGTCTCTATAGGACCGCGTGGAAGGTAAAGCGACTATCTTTTATACTTTACGCACTCATTGCATTTAGCATTTGAAGCAATGCCTCAAACAGCTCTTTGTCTAGCGCAACGTATTTCTTACCGGAATTATTGCTTGTATCAAAAACATGGGCATTTATACTATTCATTTCGAGAAGCACTTTATAGGGTGCAAATTAGGTGAACTGCATTACATATTATTTATGGTGGTGGCTTAAATTATTCTTTTGATATTTATAAAGACAAGCATTAACGGAATAAGTTAAAATTTAATTTACATACTACTTTACATGCAGCTTTATTTCTTTTCTGGTGAGGCACTGCCTTACCTGCCTACCCTGACAAGCCGCCACTGGCACAGGAATTATTACGCGAAGCAGTGAGATTTTGCGCTATTTTCTTTTTATAATTTCCAAGCGAGGAAATGAAATTTTGCGGGAACTTCAAACAATATTTAAATATAAAATTAATATAAAAGAAAAACATTAGTTCAGAAATGATTACTAAGTGATGTCAGGAGCTTTGTTTCTGATTTATTAAAAAAAAATATGCGATAAAGAATATAAACATAGGGATGTAAGATTTTTCTGTCACTGATTTAACGTTTTAAATATGTGAAATGTTGAGAATATTCTGGAGGCTGTATTAATGTTAAACTTTCGCTGTACCGAATAAAACTTTCTGATATTTTTGACACCATTTCCAACTTCTGAAACATTTGTTATATTCGCTTTTCAAACATCTATAAAGCATAAAAGACCTAATTAAAATTTCATGTATTCTGTCACTTCAACTTTGGATTAATTAGAAAATTGTTTACGCGTTTCTTAAACTCTACAAGAATTTGCATTTGAAAAGATTGACTTCGGATCGTAATACAGTTTTACTAGATTCACTAGGATTACGAAGTCGTGCCATAAAAACTGTCCAAGGGACGCTTATTTTACATAAACAAAAAAATGTGATAAAAAATGAATGTTATTTAATGGGGTCATTTCACATTTTCTAATTTATTTTTTCTTGAAAGAATAGGTCAAATTAAATATGTAGGTGTATGTTTTACACCTTACAAATCTTTAGAATCAGAGATATTATTTTTTTAACGTTGTCTTTAATTTCAAATATTTGGACGATGACGTCACGGCTTAGCGGATGCGCAGTGGCTCTCTACCGGTTGTGTTTGGATTTATGATTGTTTGGGTTATCACTTGTCAGTTTGATTTTGTGACTAAAAACATATTTCATACAACCTTTGGTATTTATTTTTATAAATGTTTTATTTACATACCTTTACTCTTACCTCTGCTGTCACCTGTCACAATTTTAGGTTAGTTTGTTTACAACAGCAAACGGAAACTACGTGGACCGTTGTGTGTGTTTGAGAGGAATGTCTTTGTGTGAGTAACAAACCGTGACGTCACGAATTTTACAGCCGCGAAAGTTTATTAGCAAATTTATGAATGAAAAGTCGCATATTTCATGTTATTTTATATTACTATATTTATTAAATGAGACGGATTTCACGATTTTATAAAAAAACGATTTTTTTGTTTTGAAATGACCCCATTGTTTTATACTTACAATCTTTAAAAAAATAAAATTCAAAATGACCGTCTTCTTCTTTCATATACCTACTTCTTTAAACATTCCGGCCACTCATCTATTACAGTATGCACCACTTCCAGGGCTATGGAAGCTACTTTATTCACCATTTTCGAAGAAAAATTTAACCGCCAAAATGATACAGTTAACGCTCACAGCTTTCGGAAAGGTGCAGGGAAAATTCCAAAGGTGTTGCCGCTTCGTCAAACTTAGAATATTCATCATTGCCGTAACCTCCAGTCCGTACTTATTTGACGGCAAGTAAAGTACTTCTATGTCAAAAAAGTACCGGGAATTGGTCAATAAAATACAAAATATGCATTATTCATCCAAATTTATTTTATCGCCTTCAAAGTAGGCCCTTTCTGAAATAATACACTTATGCCAACGAATAATTATCAAAACATTTTTTAAACGCATTTTCACGAATCGACTTCATTACTCGCCGCGAATTCTCTTGTATGTCTTCTATTGACTGAAAACGGGTGCTTCGAAGTGGTAATTTGACTTTTAGAAAGAGCAAAAAGTTGGCCGGAGCCATATCAGGGGAATACGGTGGTTGTTCGATAAGATTCGTTGAGTTTTTAGCCAGATATTTGTTCATAATGATATCCTTGTGAGATGGTGCGTTATCGTGGTGCAAAATCCATGAGTTTTCTTTCCACAAATCTAGTCTTTTTCGACGAATTTGCTCTCTCAAATACCGCATAATGCTCAGATAATATTCTTTAGTTATTGTTTCACCTTCTGGAACGAATTCCGAGTGCACAACACCGCGATAATCGAAAAAAAAATCTGTCAACATCACCTTCACTTTTGATCAAATCTTCCACCAAATCTCGACCGCTTTTGAATGCACTGTACTCATACGGACGTGTTTTTGTTAAAGTCGATTCACCGTAAGGCCTATGTAACATTTTCAGCGCTTCAGCACACGCAATTCCATTTGCAATGCAAAATTTGAGACAGATTCTTTGTTCGATATTTTTATCCATTCGCAAAACACAATTGAGATGAACTGACAAATGGAGCACTGTAAACAAACTAATTGACAGATGGCGCTCAAACTCCGCGGAGCATAAAGGACAGTTGTGCTAACGTAGCGACAATAAAAATTTCGACACTGCTTTTAAGCGGACTTTTTTTAATATACATTTCCCGGTATTTTCTTGACAGAATGTATGTACCAATTAAATAACATTTTTTTATCAGATTTATTTTGTTTATGTAGAATAAACCTCCCTTGTACTAGGGACAGTATTTATGACATGACTACGTAAAATCGAACTTTAACAGTTTAAACGATATGCATTTCTATGTAATTTTGTTTCAATTTCATGGCAGGACACAAAACGTGCAAAATAAAATCTGCTTACTTATTTAAATGTAGAATTTATTTATCTACATCTTTCATTTGAAACCTTTTTGTTTAAAATTAATTGTGAAGTTTTGTGCAAGGAAAAACTGATATCCCATGTTAAACGCCAATAGCCATTTTAATTAACACACTGTATATACCTATATCCTTCGAAAAAAATGACCATAATTCTCGTTTTCCATAAACAAATAAATGGAATTTATATTGACAGACCCGCCTCGATAATTTTTGCCTTCTAGTCTTTGAAAATTGTGGATTCCGGTAAATTAATTAGCTTTTTTGCGGAAATTAATTACGTCGAGATGGGAAAACCAAAGCACCAAAGCCAACTGTATGCGAATGACAGCGGTTGAACTTGTCTGATATTTCATATAGATCTGTCACGCAAACCACCAACCACGTGCGACAACCACAAAAACCATCCGATGAAGAACGCATACCATGCGTAGCGAAGCTTTGAGATACGGGCTGTTATTAAAACTGCCTTTATTATAAAATACGGGCGGACGGATACGCAAAAAATAGTATTTACGAATTAGAAATAATTTTCTCAGTATGAATGAAGTTAACGAAAGATGCAACTACTTGGAAATCCAAATTTATAGAGATTTAATTCAAAATTAACATAAATGACTACTTTAAAATTAAAATTTATGACAAGTAATTGAAAATAAAAATGTAAAGGTCACTGTAGTAATTAGAATAATTTATTTTAACAAAATCTTAGATGTACACTTTGTTATGAAAATATGAAATGCATTAGGCGAATTCAGCATTTAGGTCACAGTATAACCGTTCACCAAATCTATCTTCGGACAAACGGAAACTCATTATTTTACTTTTTTTGTTATGACTTTACAAAGGAAGGTCCCGCTAGATCGAGCAATTCAAATATACGTATATACATAAAATGCAGATTCTATGAAAAGCATCTAATACTAACATATACCTACCCATGCTGTGTAGGTAGTGTGCCATGCTATAACTGTTCGCTTCTGTTGTATGTATGTGCGTCTGTACTGTACGAGTATACTTGGCAACTCATGCAATAAACTTACCATCTTGTACTGCACCTGTGCGACAACATAAATGCTTAAATGCCCTAGTAACTCAAGGGATACGTAAATGAAAATTTATTTTACAATTTGTCGTTCCTTACATTAACAATGTTTATGGAAACAACGTCTTACATGTACTATATCGGTATACAATATTATTATAATTGGTGCTTGCCGCTTAGAGACTAAGACTTCAACGAAGAAAAGAAAGTATTATACCATCATTTTTTTATACTCTATGTATTTCGTCTGTCTAGAATAATTGTATTTTAAAACTGTAAAAGTACTTTTAAACTGGTGGACTTTTGCCCAGTTGCAAAAACGTAACTTAAATTTTTAAACGTTTCTTAAATAGACAATATTGTATCGAAATCAAATGTCAAATGAACTATTATGCATTCGGTCAAAATTTCGATTTGTATTTTTTACCTCCAGCTGCCCTTGATAAAGGGAGATATAGGGATCGTGGTGCTAAAAATCGCATATAGAGATTTTGGTAAATAAGCACATTTTAAGATTCCTAGAATCAGATTTTAACATTTACACGATGATGTCTGTGGGTATATGTGTGTTGCTATGTGTCAACTCAACTAATTCAAATTCTATCATTCTGAAAAATTTGGAAAAAATAGATTTTGGTGTAAATCAGATAACCGGAAGTGGCACTTTATTTGAAGCTCAAAACAGTTTTTCTTCGAAAAATTCATTTAAATTACATTTTTTCGTGACTCATGTTATTGTAGAAAATCTGATGTGGCCAGCACAATACCTTCCGTCAATTTCACGTTTTTTGTATAAATTCCATATATATATTTTTTTTCAAACTGTTCTATGGGGGGTTTTCTTTTTAGAGGAGAAATGAACTGATCTTATCTCGTATTAAACTGAACTGAACTACTCCTCTAAAAAGAACAGTATGTTCTTAAAATAAGAAGTAGAAAATAAAAATATATATAGCATTATATTTATAACATAATAATATGCTGTATTGGGTTATGGCTTTAATCTGATGTATTGCCTTATGTGATTTGTTTTTGCCGCCTTAAATTATTTTAATTTTTATATTTCCAGTAAATTCATTTCACAAAGATATTATGTAAATCTTATTTGACACTACTATTATCAATTAGTAATATTTGAATATTCTAACTCTTTCCATGGTGCAGCTTTTATCAGCATTAGGTTGCAAGATTTTTCTTTATAATTCTTTATCTCTAAATTAATGAATGGAATATGAAGAAAAAAATATAATTAAATCGAATACAGAATAACATATTCTTTTATTTATAATAACATAAAAGGTCAAAAAATGATATTTAACAGCGTTTTTTCAAGAAAAACTTTTAAAATCTTCAAATTAGGGTACTTCCGGTTAACCAATCAAAACCAAAATCTAATCAACTCTTCATATGGACGTACGAAAGAGGAATATGAACGAATTATAATATCTGGAATTATAGTATTGGAGTTATCGAAGGAGAAATTTTTCTCACACACACACACACACACACACACACACACACACACACAGACACTACACACACGCACATACACACCCGCACACTGACACACACACACATACATACAGATATCATCGTAAAAACAGTAAATTCGTGTTTTAGGGACTCTAAAACGTGCTATTCATTAAATTAAAATCTCACCGTCGATTTTTTTAACCAAAGAGAATACCTTCCTTACCTATAGGTGACGGAAGCTGAAATGACAGATTATTAAATTTTTAACAGATACCTATATTAAAATATGAATTTATAAAAAATCTAATCAATAAATTAATTTTCATATATTTGTAATTGAATAAAATTTACGTCTCTATCCCAAAATAAAAATGAAGTAATATAACGGTAAGATTTTGAAAAAGAAAATACTGATAATACCATCATAATACATTATAAATTGGAACAATAGTTATATTATATGCAAAGGAACTTATGCAGATACCAACATTAGTAAATATGTAGGTGTGTATTTAAGTTAACAAAAATTAAAAGGCGGGAGGTATTGTGTTAGCCACATCAGATTTTTGTTTAAGGGTCGCTTAAAATTTAAGTCTTGTTGGTGCAACTGGCCATTTGTCTATATTTTATTGTGGAAAAGCAAAAAGTAAATTAAAAAAAAATACACATTTTTCTCTTTTCCGTCGAAGTCACTATACATATATACATTAGAAGCTCTAACCTCTATAGGCACAGAACATCTTATAACAAGTATCACAGTTGACCCTTCAAGGTCGTCTTGATTAAAATACAAGAAACACTATAAGAACATATCCATAAGTATTGTTTCATTAAATTCAAACCTTTAAAGCGAACACACAACGTCCACATTATCTCTAACATCATTAATCTTTTAATTACTCGAAATATTTCTCGTTAATTATTCTTGTATTAATTGAGAGAGTAAATTGTCCCTGATTAGTAGATAGAGACAATGAATTGATCGACAATTAATAGGGATTTCAATTCGCAAAGTTGGTATTTCAATTCCTGGTTAGGTTGGTAGTAGACCAAATATTAGTTACTTTTTAGAAGTTTTTATAGATATTCGTTAAATTTAACGATGACTTTAAATAGGTGATAAAACGTAACGACACGTTAAGATAACGAATACTACTAGGTACATCATTTGTAGATTAGTGAACTAAATTTACTGAATATTCGATAACGAATGAAGATGGCTTTAAATTTAAATACAAAGTCTGGGTCTTTGCTATCCGCTTCCAATAGATCACTTGCCGGGGTTCATACTAAAATTTTGTTTATCTAAAATACGAGTCCAGACTGGCTTACATTATCAACAAATTATAAATTCTACGCAAATGGTGAGAAATTCCTACAAAATTCTTTCGACTACTTTAAATATGGATTTAAAATATACAAGAACTGTGGACCAAATGACAGGTGATTTAAAGAGTATCTTCTACTCTAGATTTATCTCCTACCAGTGTACAGTGAAACCTACCTTGCAAGACATAATGGGACGATACTGTAGCAGAAGAATGTGTTGGACTTGCGGATACAATGCCTAATAGAATTAAAAATGTTATTATTTATAAAGGAGGTGTAACCCAATATTAAATGGCGACATACTTGAATAGGTAACAACTATATTTTAAACTAGTTGAACGCGATTTGTAGAAATTTCTCACCATTTGCGTTTTATAATTTGTTCGGTGAAAATGTAAACCGAACAATAATTATGAGCCTTGGCTCGTATATACTGTGAAATAAAGTCCGTGTATTAAAAAAACAGGCTATGAACAGAGAAACGTATGCCTGATCATTATTCAATTCAACAGTCAAGTTGTCAAAATTGATCATGAAATTGTAGTTTTCCTGATATTCATGGCAACAGGCAGCAAGAGAATATTGCCATTTTCTAATATATTTCCATTTCTAAAATAAAAAGTCAAGAAGAAAAGCTTTGATTTCTTTAGATAACATTTTTGACAATATTTATTATTAGTTTTGTAATTATAAATATATTTTATACATATTTTGTATTATGATAAATATATTTACCAAATGTTTATGAATTTCAATAAACTAGATCAAAATCCTAATTCCCAGACAATATATTTATAATATCTCACCTGCAGATTATATATAATATTCATGTATAAGGAATTCATATATTAACTATTAAATTTTTTGTTTATTTCTCTGTTCATAGCCTACTCTGGGCTAGGTTTTTTTTAACACACCGGGTGTCTTAGGCCGAACGGCATATACGAGATAAACATGTGAAATCAGTTAATTATGAATAGTATCTCCCTAGTGTAAGATATTACGTTGAAATTTTGTGAATTTATTGAAGGATATAAATTCTATGGACTCTAGTTCAAATTAGTAAATTTAATTGTGTAATACAAGATTTAAAAAAAAAATTGTAGAATTTACAGGATCGTTAACGCTGTTCATGTTCAGGAAAAATTGTTATCAAGCAACAGTTCAGATAGTAAAGTAGTGGTAGCGTGTGTGCTTGGTAAGGTAATAGGAAATAAGCAATATGACATTTGGTAGTATTTTGCGGAACTATAGTTGATGGGATAAGTTATGTATGTAACATTTGCTTCGCTGTATAAACACAAGTGTTATTTATTGTGTTCATAATATTTATGTTTAGATATATAATAATATCTCTTAATATTACACACTTAATGCATAAATGCAATTAGTAAATGTCAAATTATCCCGTTAATATTATAAATAAATAAATATATCATCACGGCATATTACCCATTGCTGGGTGTGCCAATCTGCTTTGTATACAGATATCGGTAATGATGAAATATTTTTACCGTGCGGGCGCTTACCAGGCATCACCTCACGAGCACCCATAGCTGGCGTGGAGAGTGCACCACAGGGATCGAACCCGGGTCCCCAGATTCGTGACCAGACACTCAGGCACACGGCCACGAGACCCCATTAATATTAATTCCTTTAAAAGCCATTTTGGCGCTACGATCTTATTTTCCATCACTTATAATAATAATAATAATATTTTGTCGGCTTTTCAACATTTTCTGTTACAGCTCTGTTCAAATACATTTTATTTACTATATTGCTACATTTCATTATATGTATTTTACATATTTTATAAATGTATTTGAAAACACACACAAACATCCAAGTCCCTGGTGGGAATCGAACCCACGACCCCAGGATCGGAGCAGTGACGGTCGCTTCCAGCGCTATCATATTTCTTCAACACGCTCGGCCACCGAGGCGGCTCCATCACTTATAAACAAAACTCGGAGAGGCAAGTTCGGAACCAGCCAGGAGCATACTTTATTGTTCAATTTTTACTTCTCAAAATTATTTTTATTATTAATATGTTTTTAATCTTTTATTGAAATATAATGAAATATATACATTATTTCAAGCATAAATTATATTTTGTTAAATCTGAATCACATTAATTACAGTTAAATAATTATAATAAATATTCATAATAAAAATAATTTTATTAAATTCCAATAACGCCACCACTATAGGTACTATCTGAACTGTTGCTTGGTAATTTTTTTTTCCGAAATACGAACCACGATCCATAAAATCCTTCTTCTTCTTCTTTTCCTTATACCCATGATGGGTGTCGGATTTTGAAATTTGTTTTAGTTTCCTACTAAATCCTTCCATTTTCTCATATCCTTTGTCATCTTTTTCATTTCTTCAAGGCTTCTACATCTCTAGACCCACAGCTCCTTTATTCTTGCTTCCCACATTTTCCTTGGTCTTCTTCGTTTCTTATTTCTGTTTGTATCTCCTGTTTCCACAATTTTTCGTAATAGACTGTTTTGATCCATTCGCATTATATGCCCGTACCAGCCAAATTGTTTTTGTTCTATCTTTATAACTAAGTCTGTTTCTAGGCTTACCATTTGTCTTATATCTTCGTTTCTGACTCTATCCCATTTTGTTTTACCTGCAATCTTCCTTAGGTATTTCATTTCTATCGCTATTAACTTTCCCTCCTGTTTATTTTGTAGATTCCACGATTAACTTCCATACAATGGCTGTCGGTTCTGCTATTGTATTGTATACTTTTACTTTTGTTTCCATATCTAATTCATGTTTCGCTTTAATTATTGTGTAGTATATATTGCCTGCTCTCTTAGTCCTATTCGATAATTCTAGATCTATTTTTCCATCCTTTGTTATCATACTGCTAAGATATTCATATGCTGTTACTCTTTTTAAGCATTCTCCTTGGATTTCTATTCTCTTCATGTTCCCTTCCTTTGTGGTTAATTATTATTATTTTACTTATATCTGTATTAATCTCCATTCCCATTTTTCCTATCTTCTCTGTCCATATCTTAACCAATTTCATCATTTTTGAATAGGAGTCCGATATTAGGACTATATCATCGGCATACAAAAGTCTATCTATTTTTACCGGGTGCAGTCTGTTGAAGCCCACTTGCATCTGTAGATTTTTTGCCTTTGCTTTGGTGTTTTTTAAGATCCTATCCATTATTATAATGAAGAGTAAAGGGCTGAGGTTATCTCCTTGTTTCACTCCCAATTCCATTTAAAATTCTTCAAATCTAATTCCATCCATTTTTACTACTCCTCTCACTTCTTTATAGACACTTTTCATGGTTTTTATTATTTTATTTGAGGCTTGTAGTTGCTTTAGGCACCTCCAGATGCTATTTCTATTCGCCGGGTCAAATGCAGCTCTTTAGTTATGAAAGTGAGATATCTCTATTTCTCTTTCTATTAAATTTCTTATGATATGGATGTTGTCGCATAAATTATATTTTGTAAAATCTGAATCACATTTATTACAGTTAAATAATTACAATAAATATTGATAAAAAAATTTTTTTTATTAAATTTCAATAAAAGATTAAAAACATTAATACGAGTAATAAAAATTATTTTCAGAAGAAAATATTAAAAAATAAATTATTCTGTGGCTGGTTCCGAACCCGGTTCGCCGAGCTTTGTTATTTTAAACTTTTTTTATACTATCTGAATTGTTGCTTGGTAAATTTTTGTACCGAAATACGAACAACGATCCTGAAAATTATACAAATTTTCTTATTTTTTTCTTATATTACACATTTAAATTGACTAATTTGAATTCGAATAAGTATACAAAATTTCAACATAATATCTTTGAATATATAATACATATAAGAACGGCAACGCATATGGCCTAGCAAGATACTATATCTGTCTCTTTTTATCCACAAAAGTATTATAGATAGCTACTGACTCCTACCACAAAACTGACAGCATTGCCAAATAGTATTTGTTAGAGGTATTCAATAATCAATAATTCAAAAATATTGTTTCATAATAACCAGATAATATATTTTGAATCTTCAATGTACATGTATACTTGTTTTACAGTAGCAAACTTAAAAACCTTTGTAAAATCTTATCTTGCTGTTTTAGCTACGTGGCAACACTGTGCAACATCCACCTATTATGTATTGTTTGAACTAACTCAGAAATAATACGGAGGAATAGATGGCACCTTCTCTCGAAATATTTAATCTAAATACATCACGGTGCCGTTCTTGTATTATATTATATATTCAAAGATAATATCTTATATTGAGGAGATACTATTCACAATTAACTGATTTCACACGTTAATCTGGGGAACCAGGTTGGATCCCGACCGACGCCAAATATTTCGAATTTTAAATGGCACAAAATTGACCCTCTGTGGTGCATTCTCTACGCCAGCAAAGAGTGCCCGTGAGGTGACGTCTAGTAAACGCCCGCACGGTACAAATATGTCATCATTACCGAAATCTATGTACAAAGCAGAATGGCAATGGGTAATATGCCGTGATTATATATTTATTTATTTTATTTAATCTCCTAATGTCGGTCGGCCTAAGACACCCGCGGTATATTGATCGTCTAAGAAGCTAATAAAATTTACAATCAATAATGTATTTCCAATTTGTAATTTGTCAAATTTTATTTTGTTTTATTATTATAAACTTGACAAATTATCTCTATAGGAAACATGTCTTCTACTTTATATTCGTGGAATAAGATATGCGTAGCGTATTATCTGACCCGAGAGAATCCATCCAATTCATATTCATGTTACATCTCAGTAATGCTAACTTTTCCACGTTACCAAAATGTAAAGACGGCGTATTGTACTCCGCTTGAGAAAGACATGAATCTTTGTGTGGATTCAAATATTTGAGAAAAACAGACGTTTGGGGTTTTAAAAGACATAAATTTTGAAGTAATGCTTATCGTATTAAACGAATAATACAAAAACAAGTAGGTATTGAGAACTTGTAAGAAAATTCATATATGTTTAACATTCTGTTATTGCTAAACCACTTAACGAAAAAAAAAAATACATAACCACATTTTAGAGAATTTCGTTTAGATTCCAATTTTTCTACCCACAGGTTGTTATTTTAAACTATAGAGGAGTGGTAGAAAAAAATGTGCGGAGCACAAGAATATTATGAACATGTAAAAAAATTCAGAAACGTATGATCACTCCTGTAAATATACTCCTGTATGTTGATAAATAAAAAATGAACTATAAACCAAGAGAGTTTTCTTTCTAACACTTGAATTTTACGTCCGAAATTTATCCGCTACTAACTTCACACTGTTTACGGTTCCCCGTGCGATAACTTCAGATCAAACTGTAAAATTTACTTGTTACTTAATGCATTATTTCTTTGTTACTTTTCTGTCTTAAATGGGTTTGTCCTTAAAACTTTATAAGGACAAATAGGAGAAATAAGTCCGTATTATCCTGTAGTGGTCAGGCGACAAATAAGGATAAAGATGGACACAAATGGGATAGAAAAGGGATACAAGCATGCTTAACATTGTAAGGATATATTCCATTTACTAAGATTTGGAATTTTGGGAGGTTTCATTCCGAGAGAGAATGTAAAACTTTTATTTTAAAACTGAAGGGGAAAGGAAAATTCAAATAAATTGTTCCTGTACTAGAACTATTCACTTTTTAAAAAATGCATCACTAGGCATACGATACATACTGGCGATATTAACCTGCATTTCTAGTGTTGAGCTTTTAAAAATGTTAATAGATCTAGTACAGGACTAATTTATTTGAATTTACGCTTCATATTTTAGAATAGGGGTAACATTTCCTCTGAAGCTATAGGTACGAAGTTTTCATATACGAGCCCAGGCTTTGATTTTCATTTTCAAAACAAATTGTAAAACCTAGGCGAATGGTGAAAAATTTCTACAAATTTCTTTCGACTATTTTAATATATTGTTTTTAAACTTACAAAATATGTTATTAAGTATTCCATCATTTAAACAGCTTTAATTCTATCAAATATTGTATTCACAAGTTCTGCTCATTCTTCTGTTAGAGTATTGTCCCAAATGTCTTCCAAGGTAGGTTTTACTGTACACACTGCATTTTACAAAGTTGTTATTTATAGCGCGAAAAGTAAAGTCTCGATAGAAGATAAATTTGGACCAGAAAGATGACTCTAAATTCCAGTTGAATTATTATGACGTCATTTGGCCTACACTTTTTGTAAGTTTTAAGTCTATATTTAAAGTACTGAAAAGAATTATGTAGAAATTCCTCGCCATTCGTGTAGGTTTTATAATTTGTTGAAATTGTAAACCGGCCTAACTATTATGATCCTGCGCTTGTATATACGTTTTGTAACTAATACTTGGTCAACCATATCTGAAGAATATTTTTAAACAATTGCAATTATTGTATTATTATCCCATAAAATTCATTTTCATATACATATTGCTGTTAGAACACTCTAAACTTTTCAAAGTTTGTTAAAATTTGGTGTCAATAGTATTATGCATTATTGTTCAACGGATATTAACGCTATACAAAAGATAGATGATATAGATTAATAATTATGATTATAACGTCACTATTGTAAGAGAATTTATTGCATGAACTGATTAATTTGACTGGGCCGGAAAATTATATTGCACAAGGGTATGAAAATCAATTAATTTTGAATAGATGTGTTGGGTTTATGCGCTATAAAATATAAATTTTTAAATTCCACACCCAAAAATGGGTATAGGATGCGTCTGAAATTATGCAAGTTTGTCAGTATATGTGTAACAAATTTTGTTGATTCATTACTGAACAAATTTTTGTTGATCAAAAAATTAAAAATGTTGAGCTATACATTTACACAACGTACTGGTCAATTTTCTATTTTAAAATTGACTTTAGAATATCTATCTCGACTTTAGAATTCATTAAAGGTCTTACTTATAAAAATACACCGTTTTTAAAAATACAGTGCTTTTCTAAATATGTAGCTGCCTATTATAATAATTTTTATATTTGACTCAACGTAGAATATTTTCAATTTAGTAGATATGTTTAATCTTTAAATTTTAGTTTAAATTTTATATTTTAACAAGTAACATTTAAAGGAAACGGCTGTTCGCATGAATTAACATTGGAAATGAATTTCTTGGGAATAGCCATTTCAGATTCTTTTACTATTACTATTAGAATTAGGTGTTCTGTCAGTGAGACTTCAATATTTTACAGATTTACAATATTATATTATTATCTTGTGTTCATAGATAAATATAGTTCTATCATTATCACTCAATAGAATTAAATTCACAAAGTATCACACCACCACCAAAACTCAAAAAAAGTTATCACTCACTCTAGACGTATCCCCTGGCTTCTATTCGAAGAGCGGCTTCATAGTTAGGTAACCCCGATTCATCAGCTACGGCGATGTCCTCCTGGTGACAAGATTTCTCCATTTCTAGTTTGTCCTTCTCGGCCGCCATAACAGCGTCATAGGCAGGTGGTGGACCTGGAGTTGGTGGTCGCACCATCTCGAGTGAGTCTGGGATGAATACGCCGGAAGTCTCGTAACACTAGAACAAAAGAAGGCGGTGACAAAAGACAATCGATGAGAGCTGTTGAAGTAATCTTGGAAGGAGAGCACTTAAGTTGCAAGAAAATTCATATATTTTTAACACCCTCTCATTTCTAAACCACTCGACGGGAACAATTTTGACAGAGCTATATTTTAGATAATTTCATGTAGATTCGAAATTTTTAACCCGTAGGTTACTACTTTAACCGTGCAAGAATGGCACATAAAAATATGAAATAAACACACATTTAATTTCATCGTTTTATAATAGGAGATTTACATGTAGTCGCTGCTTGGCATCAAGTGATAACGCGAAGCTCGGCGCGAAAATAAAAGTAGACAATTATCAATCATTGTATTAGTAATTTCTACATAAACGTAATTCCGTATTCTTCGTTGAAACTCGTTTTGAATGTCTCGAAATCTGCTGTAGTAAATTTTTCTACCCGTGAAAGAAATAGTAGCATGCGAATTAGATGCAATAATGAAATATTACCTCAACTTGAAGTTGTTAAAGTTTTAGGTCTAATTTTCAATGAAAATTTAGCATGGATTTATGAAATTGACAATAAATGCAAAAAATTAGCACCCATGTGTTATATTATAAAAAGAATTATTGACATATCAGGTATTATACCGGCTAAAATATTATATTTTGCTAAATTTATATCAGTTTTAAGTTATGGCATCATCTTTTGGGGATATTCTTCAGCACCCCTGAGAGTCTTTAAGCTACAGAAATTAGCAATAAGAAATATGTTTAAACTGGGGTATCTAGCCTCCTACAGAGACACATTTAAGCAACAAAAAATATTAACAATGCCTTGTCTCTATATGTTTTCGGTATTAATATTCATAAGAGATAATTTAGAGCATCTATTGCAACATGTAGATGTACATACATATAATACAAGAAATAAAACTAAATTGATAGTTCCAAAACATAAATTACAATTATGCTACATCAATCCAAAAATAATCGAAATTAAATTGTATAATAAACTTCCACAGGAAATAAAAAGTATAAATTGTAAGAAACCTTTCAAACTTAAATTGAAATGTTTTTTTTATCGAAAAATGTTATTATAGTGTTGACGAATTTCTTAATGACGTATGATCATTATTCTGTAATTATATTTAATGTACTTCTTATTGATTGTTTACAAATTTGTATTTTATTTATTGTATTTATTTGACGTGCCATATGTCATGTAGGTATATTGATCAACTGGCAAAAGTAAATATTATTATTATAATTATTATTATTATAATTACACCTGCTGTGTACCACAATGTTCATTGAAATCAATAAATAAGAGTTTAATGTTTCACAAATTTCCAACTCATAAAAACACAGAAAATGTGGTTACAACAATTAACTTTTTCCTTCAGTCACAACTTATCTTTTTCATTACATAATGATTATCAGCTGACACATTTTACTGGATTTGATCGACCAAGTTTTAGTGTGGCCTAGAATTGAAAAATTACTATAAGTAAAATTTCTGCATTCTACGTTAAAGGTGAACTGTTATTATTTGAATTAAATTTCCGCACAATTTTTATTACAAACTTTAACGTTATTATTTCATATTGACCAACATGTTGTAACAAAAGTTTTTGATTTTTTCGTCATTACATGTACGATAAATTATAAACTGTAGATTTATGGAATCTTAAAAACTGATTACGATGTAATAATTAGTAGCACTGAAATTCCTGTAGAAAAAAGATGTGATCCTTTGATTCAACAAGCCACATATTTCAAGTACAAAAGTACAAATACTTTTAATGGGTTTGGTGGTATATATCTGTATATAGAGTAACGTGCGCCCCTGACTTAGAAGTATACGAGTGCCGCTATTGATAGAATATTCTCGATGATGACGTAATCCCCGGCGGCGGGGGAAAACCGATACGCGTTCAGACTGTTTAATTACATCCGGTGGTGTAATTCTTTGTATTCGATGAGGGTCGCATCGGAAAGTTCCAGAAGGACACTGGGCTGTATAAATACTGTCCGAAGGACAGCGCAGGCATAGTCTGATATATAGAAGCAACGAGCAATGAACAGGGTGATATAAATAAACAGTCTACAAGTGGCGAACATAAATAAATGTAGTTATATAAATAAATATGGTGATATAAATATTGTTTAAATAAATAATCTTAATGTTTAAGTATTTAATAATATTCTTAGTGTTTATAATTATTTAATCATAGTGTTAGTTATATTTATTATCTTTTTAATATTTATCCTAATTATTTATCGTTTAATAAACGTATTATTTTAATTAATAATATTTCTCTGATTTTCACACTTCACCCAAATAAATAAAACGTTACAACAGAATGGCAGTATGTAAGAGTCGACAATGGATTTGATATTTCAGATTTATTGGGAACTAAAAAAGTTTATTTATACATAACCACTGGTAGTATTTACTCAAAATTTTAGTCATCTTAACTAACTAATTAACATGACTACCATTTCAAAATACATTGGTATGTCTAAAAAACTACTGACATTATTTTCGTCGTAGCTTAATCATTCCTGTTAACAGGGAATTTTTATCAGATTTTCGGCCACCTTTTAGAAGAGAATTTCTGTACGGGATATGTATAAAATATATAAAATTGACGGAAGGTTATGTGCTACATCAGATTATTTTATTCTGCCTTCGTCTCAACAATATTTGTCATTTTATGTTATGTTCATACGCTGGACGAATATTTACTCACGTGTTTTGTGAACTATCATTATTGTTAATACCAAAAGATCGACGCTTTGCCAGTTAGCGGTAAAATCTCAACTAAAATAATGTAAATCTATTGCTCCAATTCTGCAGCCAACATTATTGCAGTTTAACTTATAAAAGAATTTTATGCTGAATCCAAATTTTGAAACCGCAGGTCTCTATTTTTAACTCTAAGGAAACCAGCCGTGTATTTATTAATCTAATGTCCTCTTAAAATGTTTACGAATTTCAGTAAAATTCAGCGCCCGTAAAATACCACAAGCATAAATTTCTCTGTGCTAGAATTTTATTTCTGTTCATTTTTCTTTTGTAAGCCTCTTGAGAAAAGTTTTATTTTTTGCACGTGTATCGTAGTTAAAGCAGAGTATTAAATAAACGAATGATAAAAATAAAACAGGACTCTTCATTTCTAAGAAAGCGTACTCTTGGTATCTATTGATATTTTCGCGGATGAAATTGAATGTTTTAATTAAATTTTCATAGAAGACACCACTGTTGCATTTTAAATTTCCTCTTTTTGGGAATCAAATCCGAAGTTTTGAGATAATATTTACGGAATTAATTGAACATTTAATCAAAGTTGGCATCAAATCAAGAAACTAAAACCAAAATCTAAAAAGTTTTATCGTAAATTTCTTCTGGTCTAGCCGTTAGTTCAATCACGTAGCAATATCGAGAATTCAAGACTTGCTACAGGTACATCTAATTCGTATCTAAAATCAATAATTCATTTCTTTTCCGTGGATTACATGATTCCAGTTGAACAATAAATAATGCTGCAACCCGACATTAAAAACTACTCAGACAAAACGAAAATTTCTGGAAATAAATACGCTCCACTACAACGTATTTTCAATACATAAAAAAATAATATTATATCTTATAAATTATTGTACTAAAGAGACTATCTTAAATCCAAAGTTTTTTTTTTACTTTCCGTCACCTATAGATAAGGAAGGTATTGTCTTTGGTCAAAAAATTCAATGATGAGTTTTTAGTGAATAAGCATGTTTTAGGGTCTCTATAATACGATTTTACCATTTTTACAATGATGTCTGTATGTATGTGTGCGTGTGTGTGTGTGTGTGTCTGTGTGTATGTGACGAAAGTTTCGGATCGCATAACAATACCACGATTTCAAAAATTATATTTTTTCGTATTCCTCAAGTTCACATCCAGAAGAAGAACTGATTAGATTTTGGTTATAATTAGTGAACCGGAAGTAGCCTCATTTGAAGATTTAACAGTTAAATTTGATTTATTGACGTTTATCGTTATTATAACTTAAAGAATATATTATTCTCTATACAATTTGATTGCATTTTATACTTCATATTCAATAGATATAGAGTTAAAGAGTTTTAAAGAAATTAAATTTTATAATTCAGCCAGCTATGCTAAACATGGAAACTACTAATATATTCATATAATTCAAATTGACGGATGTCAGTATCAATAAAAAGTAAATTAATGTGGCAGAGATGAGGATGTTGAAGTAGATGTTGGGGAAGACACGGAAAGGTAGGTAAGGAAGTAACTCTAGTGTTACAAGTTTCTAGAAAGATACAAGCGAGATGATTACATTGGTTTGAAAATGTCATGAGGAGAAATGAGAATATATTGGATGAAAAATGAATAGCTTAGTAATAGAAGGTTGAAGAAACAGAGGAAGACCAAAGATAAGATGAAAGGACTGTATTGCGGAAGACTTGAGAGAAAAGAAACTGAATGAGAACGACACGTAAAACAAATGAGTGAAAGAAAAAAATAGAAAATAGCGACCTCTAACGAATGGGGAAAGCTAAAGAAGAAGACGATGTTAGTGTCAAGTGCAATTTGCATAGTTTGTTTATGAAATAATTTTACTGCAAATTTAGAATCTTTTGCTACAAAATTTATGTATGGAATTTATACATAATACACAGGATTGAGATTGAGGGAAGGTATTGTGCTGGCCACAACAGATTTTTTTTTACTAGAAGAAAACTATTCTTTGTAATAAAAAAATCAGTTGTCAAATATATTACGAGATTGATATATTACTCTTTGAAAATTGTACGAAACTGAGAAAGAAAAATAGAGAAAATAAAGTTATTTCTTATTGCATTATATAAAACTAAAACTTTTACAAAAGGAATCACAACAAATAAAATAATTTCCGAAGTACGACACAAAGTTTTATATGAAATAGTAAACTATTATGATTAAAACGTATTTTGCACGAAGCAATAACGATAGCTATATCATCTTTCATCGACACCCCTAGTAGCTATAGGCAAAAAAATGGTTACCGGCCCAGCAATGCAATTATAAATATCGTAATCATTAGAAAGCGGCCCATAACTGTCATTGCTTGTTTTTACATTAATTGCCAACGTGCCATTATTTGTGCCGCTAGCGATTTTTCGGGGCCTCAGAAATATGTTATTAGCGGGACCTCAAAATATTTGTAAAAGATCTGATGTGGCCAACACAATACCTCCCGTCATTTAATTTTTATTAATTTAAATATTTAGCTATGGGATCTCGTGGTCGCGTGCATGAATGTCTGGTCGCGAATCTGGGGAACTGGATTCGATCCCGACCGACACCAAATATTTCGAATATTAAATGACGCAAAATTGACTTCTGGGGTAGCAATTAGTACCCGTGAGATGATACTTGGTAAACGCTCGCACGATACAAATATGTCATCATCATTACTAAAGTCTGTGTATAAAGCAGTTTAACACATCCAGCAATGGGAAGTATGCCGTGATGATATATATATATATATATATATATATATATATATATATATATATATATATATATATATATTTATTATTTTAATACATACTTACCTACTTATTAATGCTGGAAACTATGTATATTAAGTTCCTTTCCACATAACTATTGTTCTATTTACAATTTTCTTTTTAAAACGTTGCTATTATTGATTTGAAATGACTATTTTTTGACAGTGACATTTATCTGTCAGTTACATACATTTGAGTTGAACTGTGTAGCATGGAGTTGTGTCTCCCGGTTAAAAGTTTTATATTATTTTATAAATTTATCCTTAAAATATATGAAAAAGTATTCATGTAAACTTGTAGAAAATGTAATAATCGTTAATTTTTATAATAACATAAATTGCGAAAAAATAACATTTAAAGGTATTTTTCCAAGAAAAACTATTTTTAGCTGGTAAAGTGCCATTTCCATGTTAGAACAAGGTAAAAATACATGGTTTCAAAATTTTGTGAATGATAGTTTTTGAGTTAGTCTCCAGAAAATCCACACTCACACACACACACACACACACACACACACACACACACACACACACAGATACATATACATATAAACACATACACACGCACAGACATCGTCGTGAAAATGTTAAAATCGGATTCTAGGGACTTTAAAACGTGGTCATTTACCAAAATCTCGATATGCGATTTTTAGCACGATCCCTATACCTTCCTTCTATTATTTCTAGTTTATCAAAATTTCTTAGTTTTGAATGTGCGGCGCCCATGAAAGCGCAGGGCCTTAAACAGAATTCCGACAAATCGACGTCTGATCCGATCTTTCCAATAAATTAATCATTAACCACTAATAAGTCTATATGAATTATACAGGGTATTATATTTTAGTGAACCCAGCAAATATCTCGCTTATTTATTAAGTTAGTAATTTCTTTCATATAACATGATTTATCCAGCAACATTTAAGCTACTTGATTACGGATTTACATTCATGATACCATTTCCGGTTTATTAGTAAATAATATCAACTTTGAAATTTTAAATGGAACATACTATTTTTTTTACAAATTTGAAAAGTACATCAAATTTGCTTTACAATCATGTAAAATAAGCCATATGTTACATTATTAAAAAGTAAAAGAGAATAGTGAGCCATGACTGTGGCTTGAAATAAAACAATGAACTAAAACAATTGTAACTATTATTATTGAGCAAAATATTTTTTTTTTGTCATAATAATACAAAAAATAAGAATAAGGAACACTTAATAACAACAAGCCATAATTATGGCTCACTATTCTCTTTTCGACTAGGTGTATAAAAAAGTGCTCACCATTTTACTTTTTAATTACTTTTAGTAATGTACGGATTATTTTACATGATTGTAAAGCAAATTCGATGTACTTTTCAAATTTGTAAAAAAATATAGTATGTTCCATTTGAAATTTCAAAATTGATATTAATTACTAATAAACCGGAAGTGGTATCATGAATGTACATCCGTAATCAAGTAGCTTACATGTTGCTGTATAAATCATGTTATATGAAAGAAATTACTAACTTAATAAATAAGCGAGATATTTGCTGGGTCCATTAAAATATAACACACTGTATATTGTATTGGTCATGTTTAGAAAGAAAATAGATCTTTTATATCTTGGTATAATAAGAAATCAAAATTTAAAAATAAAGTAGGTAAATTAAAAATTATTTCATAGCAATCGGGCCCTAGGCCGTGCCCTTGTAGGGCTAGGCGGTAATAAGGCCATGTAATGAAAAAATGTTTTTTTTAATATTAGTCTAAAAGTATTAGTCATTAATTTGACAAATGGAAATTAAAGAACTAGTACGAAATATTGGGAAAAGTTATTTGGAATTGCATCCATATTCGATGAAATTTTATGGAATTGCACAAACAACAAAAGCTTGTAAAAGGTTTGATAAAAAATTCATATTTTCAGTGCATAATTAAACCCGAAATTCAACGCGATTTCACGAATTTATTTGCCGATAGTTTGTATCTTTTACTGTTCACAATAACATCAGATATATTTATTAAGAAAATATTTAAATACAACCACAATTTTACGATTTTCTTTCTGTGTTGTGTATGAAATATTCATATTTCAAAGTAGCTCGGAATTTCGTAAGTCGATTCCCGTCGTTCTAATGTTGAATTTTTTATGTTCCAGGACGAAACTGTACAGAAGATGATACATAGATGATGGACAGACGGAAAGAGAGACAGAAATTTACAAAGAATAGACAGTTTGGGGGTTGAATTATTCAAAAAGGTTAGTAACCGCAAGCGAAACATAGAAAATCATAAATTGTAATGTGTAAAAGTATTGGAATGAAATCGATGCTAAAACTAATAAAAATTCGAGAAATGTATCATTTTTTTCGACTGGAAAACTTTTATATTTTTTGTATCATTAATATGTAATAGTATACCACAAAACTTTTTGAAATATAGCACGGAAAGTAACAATCTTATTTATTTATAAGACAAAAAATATTTGAAATATATTCCACATTGACAAATATTTATTTTATAAAACTGATTACAACAAAAAAAAATCTGATGTGGTCAGCACATTACCTTCCGTCAACACTGTGTATTATGTACAAATTCCATACATAAAATTTCTTGGAAAAGATTCTATATTTCCAGTAAAATTATTACATAAACATGCAAACTATGCAAATTGCACTTGACACTGACTTCTTCTTCTTCTTTAGTTTTTCCCATTCTTTGGGGGTCGCTATTTTTTAATTTCTTCTTCCAATCATTTCTGTTTTGCGTGTCGTCTTCATTCAGTTCCTTTTCACTCAAGTCTTATATTTTTCATCTCTCCTCATGACATATTCAAACTAATATAATCGTCTCTTTTGTATCTTTCTAGAAACTTCAATCACTTGAACTATTTCCCTTATCCTTTCATTTCTTACCCTATCTGTCCGTGTCTTCCCCAACATCTATCTCAACATCCTCATCTTTGTCACATTCATTTTCCTTTCATTGATACTGACATCGGTCATTTTGAATTATCTGAATATATTAGCAGTTTCCATGGTTAGCATAGTTGGCTGATTTATGATATTTAATATCTGTATACTTCTTTACCTCCATATCTATTGAGTATGAAGTATAAAATACAATCAAATCGCATAGAGAATATAATATATTCTTTAAAATTTATAATAACATTAAATGTCAATAAACGATATTTAACTGCGTTGTTTCAAGAAAAACTGTTAAAAGTTGCAAATGAAGTTTCTTCCGGTGGACCAAAAAATATCTAACATCCCAAAATATCAATAAATAAATAAAATATCAAATTCCGAAACCTAAAATGTCGACAACCTACAATTCTAGCACATATATCCTTAATACCTAATAGCCCAAAATATCGACATTCTAATAAATAAAATTTTAAAAAATTTGGAGCTCTAAGCAAAAACAACCTTAGTCCAGTTTTTACCTCTCGTTAAGAGAGGTATTGGATTCATACTAAAAATTGCATATCCAGATTTTAATGATTACGCATGTTTGAAGGTCCCTACAATCCGATTTTAATATTTTCACTATGGTGTGTGTGTGTTGGAAGGACGATTCCACAAAAACTATGACTTAATATCTGTATTTCTAAATTGGACATAAATGGAAAGAGTTGTAAAGGTTTTGGTAGCAAATGGGTAACCGGAAGTAGCAGATTCTTAAAAAAAATCTTCCAAATATTATTTCTTGGAAAATTTTGTTCCTGCAAAAATTAAAGAAGATTAAATTCTCTATCTAATACATTTAAATATTTTATTATATCTTTTATTGATTTAGAGATAAAAGAATATAAAATAATCTGTTGTAATAAATCTCACAGCCCAAATAATGGAAACCAATTGAAAAAGTAAAATGTTTGTAACTGACAGATAAATGTCAGTGTCACCAATTCATTACTCAAGACTTTTTGTAGGAAGTACCTACATATATTGTTTCTTATTGTATTAATAGTTAAATATTTAAAATTATAACAATGAATTGGAAACATCTCGAAAAATTAGAAGAGTAGGACAAAATTTCTTCATAAAATGAATTTAAAATTAAAAAATCGAAATATAAAGAGCAGAATTTTTGAGTGTCACGTGACTTTGTTGGCCTTGACAAGCAGATATGGGGGCTCGTGAGAGAATGATGGCTAATAATTATGTGCATTGATGTAAAATATCATAATTTTTCATTCTAAATTTCGTGATTTTCCAATTCCATGTGGTTTATTTTCCTCGACAAGTAAATTCCACACTTCTGGTGACAAATTAAGTACGTGAATTGAAATTTTTAATGAAAAATTCTGACATTTGACATCTATGTACATAATTACTAGTTGTCATACTGACATGAGCCCCCGTACCTTCTTGTCAAGGCCAACAAAGTCACATGGCTTCTCGCGCCCTATACTTATGTAACCAAAAACGGAAGTGGCGAGAGATATTGTGCTGTCCACAACAGATTTTTTTGAATTTGGGGTAATCAAAGACACAACTTTCTAGCTTCCTTACTTTTATAGATTTTTGTAACTTAATTCAGGATCAAGTTCATGTTTAAATATTAGTTATTTACTAGATACTAACAAATATAAAAATAAACCTTGAGCAATTATATAATAATTAGATATTTTTATAGAACGTTTTTGTAAACGCTCAAACTTTAAAATATAATAACTTGTGACTAAAATACTTTTTTGCGGAAACTATTTGGCATTCTTGAAAGTACATGTCGCTGTATGTAAACTCATATTTACAAAAGTTGGACTATGGTTGTTTTTGCTAAAAGCGCTTCAGTTCAGATGGTCTACAAGTTGAGCAGCATTTTAAAATAATTTTAGCATGCCTCCATCAAGAAACGAGTGTACCAACTCAAATTTATTGATATTTCATGGTGCCCTCAAGTAAAATTTCCCTCCTCCGTCTATGAGGAAGTGCGTAGGTAACATTTGCAAATGACATTTGATGTGTTTTGCATGTTATGTACGCTATCTCCAACATCGGATGAAAATACGATACGGTCTTACTCCAGGGATTCGTAAATAGAATTAATGTGAACTGTGCGCTTTTTCTATTATTAATATTGATGTAGAATCATCAAAAATAGTCCTTTATTTAACGAATTGTGGTAAATACTATAAATGATACACTACGGAGACTCAAATTCAGGACGAGGTAATTCTGCCTTCAATTCATTGTCGTAATCAATGTTTATTTTGTTGAAATTTACTTATTTTCTTTTTTTGTTTTCTGTTTTAATTGGAACACGAGTCACGCTTTTCATTGATTATGCACACCACTCTCCTCTTTGTCGAATGCGAATTTTTTCGATTTCGAGAACAAGTTTTTAATACTTTATGTGGTCGAGCCTCAGCGAGGCTTTGAATGTATACAAAAACATGAGAAAATGTACGCGCTACGCATCGAGTTCGAAATGTCAATCCATTGTCTCCAAGATAAAACGCTGGTGACTTATTTATTGGCCACACAGAAGAATCTACATCGATAATAGTGAATTATATA
Source organism: Harpalus rufipes (assembly GCA_951394225.1). Taxonomy (NCBI): domain Eukaryota; kingdom Metazoa; phylum Arthropoda; class Insecta; order Coleoptera; family Carabidae; genus Harpalus; species Harpalus rufipes. Next base: position 14,932,395 of record OX596291.1, read on the forward strand.
TAAATGCACCATGAAAAAATTTAGTATGAGTAAACCCCGAATCCCAGGATCAAGAAAATGCCGGCAAGTGATCCGCTGGGTGCCGACAAATGTTAGGGAGCCAATGTTTCTTTTATTATATACAGAGCTACCTCAAATAATTCCTATATTATTAAAGGTACAATAAAATACTATAAGACAATATTATAGAAAACCAAGGGGGACATCCGATTAGAGAAAAAAATAAAAAAAATTAAACCAGTGTTTCTCCAGTTACAAAATATTTTTTGAAATGGGATGGCATAATTTTTTTAAGCTCATTCGATAGAGTATTTTTTTCTGAATTCAATGTTTTAATCATTTTATATTTTTATTTGTAGGTTCTTCGATTAATTACTTCATACGTCGAAAAGGTTTACATCACAAAAATAATGAGAAAAATTCAATTCAAATTTAAATAAAATTGATATTTCAGTAGGCTATGTATGAAAAACAAAAACTGCTATTTGTCAATTTGAATTATTTAGGTTGAAAATCAAATAGAACACTATTTATAAAATTATTAACAAATATATGTTTTATTATAATTTAAGCTCAAATGTTTTTCATACATAGCCTAATGAGAAAAATATACATACAAAATACATACAATACCTCCCGCCATTTAATTTTTATTAATTTAAATACATATACCTATGGGGTGTCGTGGCCGCGTGCCTGGGTGTCTGGTCGCGAATCTGGAGAACCGGATTCAATCCCCACTAACGCCAAATATTTCGAATTATAAATGGCACAAAAATGAGCATACCGTGATGAAATATTTATTATTTGTTATTTAAATACATACCTGTATATTTACTACTGGAAACTATGTATATTAAGTTCCTTTCCATATAACTATTGTTCTATTTACAATATTCATTTTAAAACGTTAGTATTATTAATTTGAAATTAATGGCAGAGTTCAGCATCACTCATTGCTGGTAACGCTGAGCACCGAAATTTGCCGAACACAGTGAATGGACGAATGCGATTGGTCCAGCAATTGCATTCGGGTAGATCGGCGCTCAGCGCTGCTCATCGCTGTCAGCGCTGCCGGGGTACCGATTGCCTCAATTATTTTTTTGACAGTGACATTTATCTGTCAGTTATATACACTTGAAATATGAACTGTATAACTAAGAAATTGTGTTTATCTTTAAAACATAGACTCCGGGATTTATTAAATTCATTATTTTATTAATTTATCTATAAAATATATAGAAAAATTATTAATGCATGCCTGTATAAAAATCAATAATCTTCAATTTTTATACTACCATAAATCGCGAAAAATGACATTTAAGGGTATTTTTGGAAGAAAAACTATTATGAGCTTCAAATAAAGTGCGATTTTCGTTTATCTGATTTATACCAAAATCTAATGGCTTCTTTCCATATTACAATATGGTCGAAATAAAATACAAGGTTTCAAAAAATCAAATTCATTTAAATTTCAATTGAATTTTTCTCAATATTTTTGTCACGTAAGGCTATAAAACGGATATATGGTTGAATTCAGAAATGAGCATATATATATATATACCATCATATTTAAAAAAATATATTGTATTGTCACTTGAGAACCACTAGTTTTAAAAATATTCTTCTCTAATCGGTCTTCCCCCTTGGTCTTCTATAAGATTGTCATATTATTTTACTGTATCTTTAATAATGTAGAAATTATTTAATGCTTCTATTTCTGTTAGAACGTTACAAATTCTAGTAGATAATAGTCTTTTTCTGAAAAATGCATGCAGTATTTTATGCAACTGAATACGATAAAAGCCAGATGTTAGTTCACACGTTAGTATAAAATGCATCACAGAACAACAAATAGTTAAATTTTACGTAGGAATGGAAAAGCGTTAATAGTAACAATATTTATTTTATTCTTAATTTGCGTAAACATTTTTCAGTGTTTGAAGAACTCCTTCTAATCATGAAATGTTCTCTACTGCACTGTTAATCACCGTCTTCGTCTGTAATTTCATCAGCAAGGCGTCGCGTTTTTAATTGTGCACAAAACATTTTCCTCTTGCTGAGTAATTCATTTTCATCTACCTGGTTGCTAACCGGCATTGTTTGCGGTTTGCTAATGATATTGTTGAAAAGAAGCAAAAATTGTTTATTGTATCCTTTACAATGTCAGTAAAACCATTTACAGTAATTATCTGCCAAGCTCTGAGCGCTATTGAACTGTGTCGCCAATTTAAACTTTCTCAAAGCACATTTGTCAGGCCTTCATTTATATTTCCACTTAACTCGAGACGGTGACTCTTGAATTGTATCAGATGTCGTGCATACTAAGGCCCGAAAGTTTTAATGACGGCCTATAAAGCGTAGAGAGTACAGACACCTTAATAGCAACGGGATAGGATAATGCCAAAGATAGAACATTTCTACATTCTACATAACCTAAATGTCGATCAATAGCTTAATAACCACACTTTTTACCTTCCGTCACCTTTAGGTAAGGAAGGTATTGTCTTGGGTCAAAAAATTCAATGATGAGTTTTTACTGAATAAGCATGTTTTAGGGTCCCTATAATATGATTTTACCATTTTTACGATGATGTCTGTATGTATGTATGTGTGTGTGTGTGTGTGTGTGTGTGTGTGTGTGTGTGTGTGTGTGTGTGTGTGTCTGTGTGTGTATGTGTCTGTGTGTCTCTGTGTGTGTGACATAAGTTCCGGATCGCATAACTTCAATACCACGATTCCAAAAATTATAATTTTTTCGTATTCCTCAAGTTTACATCCAGAAGAATAAGTGATTCGATTTTGGTTATAATTGGTGAACCGGAAGTAGCCTCATTTGAAGATTTAACAGTTAAATTTGATTTATTGACATTTCACGTTATTATAACTTAAAGAATATATTATTCTCTATACGATTTGATTACATTTTATACATCATATTCAATAGATAAAGAGTTAAAGAATTTTAAAGAAATTAAATTTTATAATTCAGCCAGCTATGCTAAACATGGAAACTACTAATATATTCATATAATTCAAATTGACAAATGTCAGTATCAATAAAAAGTAAATTAATGTGGCAGAGATGAGGATGTTGAAGTAGATGTTGGGGAAGACACGGAAAGATACGGTAAGAAAATAACTCTAGTGTTACAAGTTGACGAAAGGTATTGTGCTGGCCACAACATTTTTTTTAGAATATTCTAGTTTGGAATGCGAATTAATTAATTACCTTAGAGGTTAAAAAATAATAACAGAATTCCCTCAGTACATTATTAGCAAAATAATTACAACAAACTTTATTCTCTAGGTGGAAAATAATGTCAGTTTTTCGTGCTAAACAAAATTAAACTACATCTATATATAAAGTGTTGATTCAAACAACATATGTATAGATATGTATGTAATAATAACTATGAAATATATAAAAAACAAGGATAATTTTAGGTCGCGATAATGTCAAATGAAAAATTAATTCGACATTGTTCTATTTATATAATTGGGTCAAAAGTATTTTTAGAAGTGTAAATAATAAATACAATTAAAACTTTGGATGATATTTCATATACTTTGCAATTGTGTATTGATTGGTTATTTATTATTCATTGTTTCAGACGACTTAATTGAACAGAAAATCATTAAACATTTGATTACAATAATATAATTGAGTTTACGTTATTGGATATTGCTGATAAAATATCTGCTGGTCAAATATAGTGAAAAAAATCAGTTTTTGTAAATTACCGCGAAGCGACTGGTGCCCATTAACCCACCCCCATTCTCACTTGGACTTTAATAGCAATCTTAACACGAAAACAGATACACCCTCCTCTACATTAGTTGAAGGCGTGCACAGCAATAAAATTCGTAATAAAAAATGTTTTAACTTACCTGGCCCTGACCTGCCAGGGTGAAGACTTCCATAGGTACTTCCGGTTCCCTCCAATACGTAGGGTATGCCGGAGGTGCGTGTTTTCGCATGTTTCTGTGACAACAATAACATACGAGAAATACGACAAGGATGACGCCACTCAACATCGCCCTAAAACAATAAAATAAATACAAGTTAATAATTGTGACATCAAGATATTTGATTAAAACAGTATAAAAGTTGATTATACCCAGACAAAAGTTGATTATAGCAACTAAAAAGATTATTGCAATAATGGAAATATGGATAGTGAAAATGATAAAGCGTAATACAAGCACGTCTACAATTTTAAAGTTCAGATTACATTCTTTCGCGATTGTGAAACACCATCAATCCTATTTCGTTTGCACGGACGGATTTGCTAGTCCTTTTCCTCTTGATCAGACACAAACAGGAATGATAAATGTTTAATATACATATGCTACATTATATATAAAATGTTGTATGTTATAAAATACACATTTTTAACATGAATTATTTTCTTAAAACTCATTACTTTGGCTTTGTGCTTAGTTTGCAAATGTTTATCTACCACTCCTACACGGTTAAAGATAAGACCTACTGGTAAAAAATATGGAATCTAGATAGAATTATTTATCATAATAATTTTCTATAAAGTAGTTTAGAAATTTTGTTTCCACGTTTGTTTTGTGCTCGGTTTGCACATTTTTGTCTACTACTCCTACGCTGTTAAACATAGGACCTGCGGATGAAAAACGTGGAATATGAAACTATCTATAATATGGCTTAGTAAAAAAAAAAAATATCGAGTGGTTTAGAAATTTTGTCTGCACGTTTGTCTTGTGCTTTGTTTGCACATTTTTGTCTACCACTCCTACACCGTTGAATATGGGATCTGCGGATGAAAAACGTGGAATCTGCATAGAATTATCTGTCATATGAGTAAGCAAAAAAAAAAAATCTGTCGACTGGTTTAGAAATTTTGTCTGCGCATTTGTCTTGTTCACAGTTTAAATATTTTTGTCTACTATTCCTACACGGTTAAAAAAATGATCTGCGGATAAATAATGTGGAATCTACATGAAATCATCTATAATATAGCTTAGTAAAAAATTTCTGTGGAGTGGTTTAGAAATTTTGTCTGCACGTTTGTCTTGTGCTCTTTTTACACATTTTTGTGTACCACACCTACTCAGTTAAAGAACCTGCGGGTGGAAAACGTTGAATCTACATAGAATTATATATAATATGACTTAGCAAAAAAAAATCTATCGAGTGGTTTAGAAATGTCTTCTGCACGTTTGTCTTGTGCTCTGCTTACACATTTGTGTGTACAACTCCTACTTACTTAAAGATAGAACCTACATAGAATTATCTGTAATATGGCTTAGTAAAAAAAACAAACTTTCGAGTGCAAAAAAATAATTCTGTCGAGTGGTTTAGAAATTTTGTATCCAAGTTTGTCTTGTGCTCGTTTTACACATTTTTGTGTACCAATCCTATTCAGTTAAACATATGACCTGCGGGTGGAAAACGTTGAATCTACATTTTTCCACTTGCAAGTCTTAGGTTTAACTGTGCAGGAGTGGTACGTAAAAATGTGTAAACAGAGCACAAAACAAACTTGGATACAAAATTTCTAAACCACTCGACAGAATTATTTTTTTCCAAGCCATATTATGGATAATTTTATGTAGATTTAACGTTTTCAACCCGCAGGTCCTATCTTTAACTGAGTATGAGTGGTAGACAAAAAGTGTCATCAGACTACAAGACAAACGTGCAAACAAAATTTCTAAACCACTCGATTTTTTTTTTGTTATCTTTAACTGAGTAGCAGTGGTACACAAAAATGTGTAAAAAGAGCATAAGACAAACGTGCAGACAAAATTTCTAAACCACTCGACAGAATTATTTTTTTGCTAAGCCATATTATAGATAATTATATGTAGATTCAACGTTTTCCACCCGCAGGTCCTATATTTAACTGAATAGGAATGCTACACAAAAATGTGTAAAACGAGCACAAGACAAACGTGCAGACAAAATTTCTAAACCATTCGACAGAATTTTTTTTGCTAAGCCATATTATAGATAATTATATGTAGATTCAACGTTTTCCACCCGCAGGTCCTATGTTTAACTGAATAGGAGTGGTACACAAAAATGTGTCAACAGAGCACAAGACAAACGTGCAGACAAAATTTCTAAACCACTCGACAGAATTATTTTTGCTAAGCCATATTACAGATACTTAACGCTGAAAATCATTTGAATTTACTTCTTTTTAGTAAACTATTTCCTTGTTTTTTTTTCTGCGAATGACAGCCAATTTGCTTTTGAATCTGTCTCCACTTTAACTCCGCAAAATAATAAAAAACTCATCAGACATCAAATATCCGCAGCTTATCGGGTGTGAAACGGTAACGGAAACCAATTTCAAACCGAGCGACATCGCGAACTTAGTCATTAGTCTGCAAACCAACTGGGAGTAAATACAGTTTTTATTTAATCACCGATCGGCAAACGTTCTGACATTTCAAAAAATGTCAGATTTTAAAATGTTACTAGCTAAAAGTACCAATACTTCTTCCACGATTTAATTGCGTTTAGTGATAATTCTGTGTGTAAATCGTGTAAGCGACATTAAATATGCCCTATCCGAAAACAATTACAAATTAAATTCATTAAACAGCGTTATATTAATTTGTATTCCCCTAAATAGTAACTATGGGATTAAAACTCAAATTCCAACAAAACAATCTGTTATGTATCGAATTTTGACAGCCAATTAATTCTTCTGTGATGTAACATTGTTTGTTGTTTATAAAATCGAACCTAACCTAATATCACCAGTAATGGAATTTTGAATCCTCGGAATCAAAATTTACTGGAAAATAATTTGTATAGTTAAACTATAATATTGATTATTACTTGAAATGTTTGGTAAATGCTATTAGATTTAAAAACTAGGTCAATTTAAAGAGCTATGAATCGGGAAAAATTGTAAACGAATATAATTATGTAATATGAGCAGCAAAATTTAATGATTTCTCTTCTTAATTTCTCCCGCAATTTATTTGAAAAAAAAGGTAGTAGATACTTTTAAATATGATTAATGATCAATTATTATTGAGAATTTTTTCGTTATTGTGAACTCGGTTTGTGTTTAGACCAATCAAATCGTAGAAATCACATTACACCAACATCAACAAATTTATTAATCGTGCCCCATATTCAGTGTTTATTTTCCGTGTATTCCAAAGTGTGAAGCATACTTCCTCTTGTTGATCTACCCTATATACAGTATTAGCTATCCCCACTTAATGTCGTTGGTTCCAGCGTCTTCGAAGTATCCAGTTACGGCTTTTAACTGAACAAATTGAAATTTGTTGGCTTGAATTTTCCCAGAGTGTACGATAGGGTGTCATGTGCTATGTACTAGCAGTACACTCAGTCGCAAAACTTATGGAATGCTAAAGATGTTATGAGAAGAGCACGATATCATAAATTTTGCCGGCACTGGCGATGCAAGTTGTACAAAGACGTTATACAGAATGGAATAGTTTATTGTAAACGTTGCAAATATAATAGGTAGCTTAAATAATAATATTTGACAATACATTATTTAATAAATAAACAAAAAAATATTTGATATTTTTACCTTCCGTCACTTTTAGATAAGGAAGGTATTGTCGTTGGTCAAAAAATTTAATGATGAGTTTTTAGTGAATAAGCATGTTTTAGGATCCCTACAATACGATTTTTACCATTTTTACGATAATGTCTGTATGTATGTAGGTGTGTGTGTATGTGTGTGTGTGTGTGTGTGTGTGTGTGTGTGTGTGTGTGTGTGTGTGTGTGTGTGTGTGTGTGTGTGTGTGTGTGTGTGTGTCTGTGTATGTGTGACCAAAGTGGATCGCATAACTTCAATACCACGATTCCAAAAATTATAATTTTTTCGTATTCCTCAAGTTTACATCCAGAAAACAACTGATTAGATTTTTGTTATAATTGGTGAACCGGAAGTAACGTCATTTGAAGATTTAACAGATAAATTTGATTTATTAACATTTAACGTTATTGTAACTTAAAGAATATATTATTTCTCTATACGATTTGATTACATTTTATACTTCATATTAAATAGATATAGAGTTAAAGAATTTTAAAGATATTAAATTTTATAAATCAGCCAGCTATGCTAAACATGGAAACTACTACTATATTCATATAATTCAAATTGACAGATGTCAGTATAAATAAAAAGTAAATTAATGTGGCAGAGATGAGGATGTTTAAGTAGATGTTAGGGAAAACACGGAAAGATAGGTAAGGAAATAACTCTAGTGTTACAAGTTTCTAGAAAGATACAAGCGAGATGATTAAATTGGTTTGAAAATGTCATGAGGAGAAATGAAGAATATATATTGTATGAAGAATTAATAGCTTAGTAATAGAAGGTTGAAGAAACAGAGGAAGACCAAAGATAAGATGGAAGAACTGTATTGCGGAAGACTTGAGAGACAAAGAACTGAATGAGAACGGCACGTAAAACAGAAATGAGTAGAAGAAGAAAATAAAAAATAGCGACCCCTAACGAATGGGGAAAGCTAAAGAAGGAGATGTTAGTGTCAAGTGCAATTTGCATAGTTTGTTTATGTAATAATTTTACTGGAAATTTAGAACCTTTTGCAAGAAAATGTATGTATGGAATTTATACATAATACACAGGTTTGACGGAAGGTATTGTGCTGGCCACAACAGATTTTTTTGCTATGTAATGTATACGCAATAAAAAATAAATTTTATTTTTGTCATGGATTTGAAATCATTATCATTATCAATGCTCATGTTATTGTAATCAATATAATTATGTCATTAAATTATGTGTGGCTTCGTGCTAGAAAGGAAGAACAAACACAGTCAATGAAATTAATTGTGTAATCGTCCAAATTTAAAACATGACCGTTAGCATGAACATATAACCAACCGAGTGATTAAAGGTGATTGACGAATAATTTAATCGTTTTCAATAAATTTATCTATAAATGTTATTTGAAATATTTTGCTCTAAAATAATCCATAAACAATTGACAGAAAAAAAAACTATGTAGTGAATTGCCCGGTTATTACCGCTTCAGCCATTTTGATTACGACAATATTATTTCGTTCTGTCAGTATTTATTTATAATATTTCTGTGATATCCCTACCTATAGTTCTTATTTTTGACATCAGTATGATAGATGGCATCCTTATATTTCCACTTTATCTAAACTCCATCTCTGATAAAAATAATTCCCATTAAGTAACATTTATTTGGTGGAAAGATTAGCTACATTAAATACAATATTCTACTGACAAAAGAGCCTTTAATTCTATTTCTTGTTAAGTGCTTCTAGTCTCAGATGAAAAATGGTTAAGAAATGATCGTTTGTCTTATATATTGACGGGTAGTTAATTTATCAAATAATCATTATTACAATTCGTCTACGGCCTTGTATTTTCATTTCTGATTAAACTGACATGTGTAATTTTTACAACTTAAGGTGGATTCATGCAATATCATTTTAACTTCATTTTCATTTAATTTCATTTTCACTAAAAAAGTAGGGCGTTCATAAAAGTTCACTAAGTAATATTATATATGTATATGTACAGGAAATGGTTCTTCGCACATTATCTCTGGCTATTTTGTTTTTACACTCTTTATATTTTTTAATATAACTTAATTTATTAACTTTATCAGTTCGTTTTTTACTTTAAATGTTAAAAATAGCTGTCACTTCGCGCATGCGCAGTTGTCTTTTTCATTACATTTCTAGTGAAAATGTAGTGAAAAGTTAATTAACTTTCAAATGTATTAATATGTAATGAAAACCTGGTTAAAATGAATAATGTGCTTGCAATGATTTTCATTATTTTAACTTTTTAGAATTAAAATGTAATGAAAATGAAGTTAAAGTTGCATGAATCCACCTTTCTGCTATACAGTGTGGACACTGAAAACCGTGACATAGGCGCTTAACATGGGAAAACATTTTTTTTTTTAATTTCATCTGTTCCGTATGACTATAATTGAATTTTTTGATAGGGTTAGAAAGATTATTTAATTTGGCATCGAAGAGTATCTATACTCCTAATTTAATGGCTTTGTAATTATAATTTATTATTTATAATTTATTAAAAACAGTAATCATGGAAAAAACATCTTTGATAGGTTAGTTACGGATGCGCACGATACATCGATGTTTTGGAAACATTGATATTTAGCTTTCGATGTTCGATGTTTACCTCGATTTTATTTTTTTCGATAACATCGGTCGACATCAATGTTTTCTTTCGATGTTTTCTATCGATGTTTTTAAAAATATATCTAAGATGCAGATAAAACTTCAGAAATAACACAATATCTTCAGTGCCCTTCGCGAAATTTGTTGAACATCCGTTGATGCTGTGGGAAAACATGAAGGGCGTTTACTTTGGCCAAAATAGCCACAAAATATTTGAGTATAATCGCTACATCGGTGCCCTCGGAAAGGCTATTTTCTAAAGCGGGGCTAATTTTAACACAGCAACGTAATAAATTAAAAGGAAAGCGATTGTCAAAATTATTATTTTTAAGTTATTTTAACTTTTGTATAGTATGTTATGTACCTATATTTTTATTGTTTTACTATTCATAAAATATGGAAGCTTATTTTTAAGTATATAATAATTATCTTCATATTGTAATTTATATTACATTTTTCCAATTTTATTATTTAAATTTTCATGTTTAAAGATTAAATAAGTCGTAGATAAGTAAGTTTTTTTTTCAAAAAAAAAACGATGTTTCAAAATATCGATCTTTTTGATCCGATATTTTTACAACATCGATTTTTGTAATTCTATTAATCGATCGATGTTAATAATTTTGCGCATCCCTAAGGTGAGTTGGTTAGAACGATACATCGCAATAATTTTTCACGAGTTCAAATCCCGCCCAGTTCATGATTTTATTTTTATTATTTCTTTTTTTTTTCATTTTGTAAAATGTATAATTAAATACATTACAGAATTAAAACAAATTGTTTGGTAATCAAATACTTTATTGACTAAATGTACAAGAAGTGAAATATGAAAATTTATAACAAGAAAGTAAAAAAACTAAAATTTGTATAATATACTCAAAATGTGATCCGTTCTGTATTAAGTAAAAATTAAGTCTATTGTAGAATTCATTTCTTACGTTATTCAATTCCATCTCAGTTATTTTTTTACATTCTTCAGATATTGCTCTTTTTTAGATCTTCTACATTTAAATTCTGAAAAACTATAGACGTATATTTTCTAATCTTTATATTTTTTCTTTTCTATTACACAAAATTACAAAATAACATGACATATCAAATTACCTAAAAACAACCATTCCAAAAGCTCCTAGTTTTACAAATAACCAAAAATACATAAAACACTTCGATATAAAACAATTCTATAGTTTCGGCCAATCCATATAATTTGCTTTTTAATTTTCCCCATAAATAAAAATCCAGAATACATTTTACAAAATAAAAAAAAAAACATAAGCCGGGCGGGATTTGAACTCGTGAAAAATTATTGCGATGTCTCATTCTAACCAATTCACCTATCAAAGATGTTTCCATGGTTACTGTTTTTAATAAGTTATAAATTATAACTGTCCAATAGCATTATACTATTGTAAATATTTCAATAATAAGCCATTAAATTGGGAGTATGTTTCGATGCCTAATTAAATAATCTTTCTAGCCATATCAAAATCTTCTACTATAGTCTTACGGAACAGATGATATTTGAAAAAAACTTTTTTCCCATGTTAAACGCCTATGTCACGGTTTTCAGTGTTCACACTGTATATGCATATCGATGCTATATTTTTCAACAAGTTGACAATAAAATTGCCATTTTGAAATAGAATTTCCCTGGTGCTTATGGGATCGATATTGCACTGTCTTACTTCCGGATATCTGTTTACAAACTTCCGGTCAATGCAATGTGTAATCTTGTGGAATAATTTTTAATTATTTTTTTGTTTTTGTGGATACTTGAGACGAATTTTTGTAAGAAACTATTGGGAAAATTATTGAAGCAAACTCTAACACAAAAATATACAAATAAAATCAGATTGGCAATTGGCAGCCCCCCAGAAGTGTGTAATAATCCGTGATGATATTGATACTGATTTGAAAATTTGAACTCACCCTCCGAGAAGAACGTTGACGTTGCCATGGAGACTGTCGGCGGAGGCGCGGCCACCTCCGCCGGAAGGTACCATATTGGAACCCACCAAAGACACGGAGGTTCCGTTTAATGCACCCCCGCTTACGGCCGCCAACGTGGCGAGCCGTTTCATAGACATCACGCACCTGAAAGGGAAAATCAAATGTTGTAGGGACTATATTCTAGCAAATAGTCAAGCATAGGGGGTTGGGAATTTGATACAGACAGACTTTAGACTGTAATCAAGTACAGATCATGAATGGTTTAACTGTCTAATATACCAGATGTTGTAGGGACTGTATTCTAGCAAATAGTCAAACATTGGACTATATAGGGAGTTGAGAATTTTATACAGAAATACTATATATTCATGTATAGGTCTTGAATGAACCAAAGAGTTACTGTAACAAAATACTTATTGCAGTAATAAACATTTTGTTTTACACATATAGACTGTTTAAAGCACAGAATTAATTTTAAATAATTTAATTTGAAAATTATAAAATGTTAACATTGGTTGTTCTTGTTTTACCTCACACCACATATATAGTCATGTATAGTCATCCTCATATTTTAAATAAAGGGTTACATACAATATTTGAAGACTGAACAAAAATTATGTGTTTCAGAAAATCAACAAAACGGGTATCAAAAATTGAACACATATTCTGGGCACAATATTCAGCAAAATGATCTATTATCGATTCTATATACTTCTTAAATCGATTTTATTATTGGTTTTTAGTAATACAATTAAAATTTGCAACTGTCTCTGAGCATAGGATGACCTATTTATATGATACGGCAACCAATATTTGACCTACTTTTGAAAAACAATAAAATCATCACAATCATTATCATCACATGCAACTAACTGTAGTCCTACTAATACATAGTTTTCTTTAAAATATTCACAAGAGAAGTTTAAATTAAATATTAAAATCATCTAAAGATATTATGACTGCACACCTTAAATGTTTAAATATAATAGATACAAGTTTCATATAGCGTTCATAATGAAACGCGTGTGATGTTAAATCACGAGGCGATGAGCCGAGTGTTTTAATTACGCAAGTTTCATTATGAGGCTATATCAAATGTGTATCCTTCAATATTTTATCTACGACAGTTTAAATTGATCTTAAAATACATTTTTCATTTAATTTTTGAAATAATGAGAAACATTGAAATGTTCGTAACCTACGTTATTAATACGTATGAGTGATTTAATAACATTCAGTGCCTTTAAATCACTCATAATGACATTCAAATTAGTGTACTAATTTAATATTAGCGCAGTGTCGTATATAAAAAATAAACAAACCATTATTTAATTAACAAATCGTCTAAAACTTTTTATTTATTGTCACAAAACACTATGTACACTTATGTTTAAAAGATTCACGGTAAAAGTAAATTAATAACTACAACCACTAAAAATAGTTAAAAAAATACAATAAAACGCTTAACCACGTGTTCTGTATACAAGAAGAAACATAACTAAAGTAATTAAAGCGCGCCCCGACTGGTAATAACAAATATAATTAATATGCACTTATAATTTCGTTTGAGGTAAATTCAAAATGAAAAATAACACTTTTTTTAAATCCCAAATGTCTTTTTTGTGATAAAGCTATTGTTGATAATGTTTTTCATGGAAAATTTTATTTCCAATGAAATTCATGAAACTTTCCGCAACTTTTCAACAAAACTAGTACTGAAAACCGATATTTCAGTTTCAGATATAATCATAAGTTGGAAATAAATAATGTATGAAGTAGGATACGAATTATTATTGTAGTAATCATTGTTACATGAATTTGTATGCACATATTGTACTGTTTATTTCAAAAGCGTTTTATATTTAAAATATGGTAATGATGATGAAGATATTGATGATAATGCTTTAGAAAATGATTTTAATTTTGAAAATATCTAGAGGACAATGAAAAGTAAAATTCAAGCACTTGAAATGAAATATTTAAGAAGAGTGCTAGGAATAACACTACGAGATAGAATCAGAAATGAAATGATTAAAGAACAACGACAATGTAAGTCTGTATTGGACTACATCAAGGAGAGACAGCTAACTTGGTGGAGCCATATGATCAGAATGAACGAAGATTGACCGGTATAGGTGGATAAAGTAATACTGAAAGTCTTGAAGAAGAAAACACGAAAATTCAAGACGCTATAGGCGAAATTCGTGCACGACTAAAAATATTTCAAAACCCTACCTTATGATAAAATGGTATCTAACAAAATATGAGGACAAGTATTTTTGTCAAATAAATGGTTAATATTTCCGGTAATTCATTTGTCAATCACAACAAATACAAACAAAAGTTATTGACCTGAGGTCTGAAGTAACTTTTTTAAATGTCCTCATTACATTATTGATTCCTAATATAGTACAATGAACTCCAATTTTTATTTACATATTTATTTATTTAAATAAATAATTTGGTACACGGTATTTCCTGTTTTTTTTTAATATTTTAGTTTGATCGCGATAAAAATGTTACAGACAATTTAATTGTTTAATATTTATGAAATATAAAAAATATAGGTACGCGTGGAGTAAATTCATTATTAATGAGGATATATTTCACTTGGGTTTAGTAACTTTACTTGGATTATATTGTGTAGTTTTTGTAACTTTTTTACAGCTTATAGTGCGATTAAAACTATATGATATGTAGTTTATTGTTACACTTTATACCCGAATTCTGGCATTGTCCGAAAAATGTAATATTGTTAAATTCTGATTAAGCAATAATCGTCGAACTGAAAAATATCAAGTTTGAGCATTTCAAAATTAGTTCGGACAATGACCAAATTCGTATAGATATAGAGTATTTCAATCTACCCTTATTTAAACGATGCGACTCTTACCTGCTATACAGCGCCGTGATGTGCCGCTTTCTTCACATATCGGCACACACTTTTCATCCCATACACAAACTTTGCTTCTGTAATTCACAAATTGGTAACACCTTTGTCGATCGAGAGACGTGTTGTTTTTTAAGTAATGCTAATATTTGGTCGTATATTTATTGGTGAACAGATTTTGAATATAGCGCATTTCGAAATCTGAAAATAAAAAAAATATGTAAGTTTGGTTGTAGTTGAATGAAAAAACAAAATTATTAATATTTATTTTTTACCTCTCATTAAGAGAGGTATTGGATTCATGCTAAAATCGCATATCTAGATTTTAGTGAATAAGCACATTTTAAGGTCCGTAGAATACGATTTTAACATTTTTACGATGATGTCTATGTGTGTGTGTGTATGTGTGTGTGTGTGTGTGTGTGTGTGTGTGTTTGTGTGTATGTTGAAGGTACGATTTCTCAATTTCTATAAGAGTAAAGACCTGTGTAACTACGGATTCCTCAATCCATCAGTAATAGGAAGAGCTGAATAGGTTCTGGTAACAATTGGACAACCGGAAGTGTTAGTTTAAAAAAAAAATTCTAAGTATTATTTTTTGAAAAGTTATGTTACGTAACGTAACTTACGTTCTACAAATAAAGATAATCCAATTCTCAATCTGACACATTTAATATTTTTATTATATCTCTTATAGGTTTAGAGAAATAATATATAATAATATAGAATAACCTGATGTAATAAATCTCGTGGAAACCAGTAGAGATATTTAAATGTTTGTAATTGACAGATAAATGCAAAATATCACTGTCAAAAATCAGCAGTTTTAATAACATTATTGAAAGATTTTTCTGTGAGGTACAAGTACATTTAATATATCGTATTGTATTATTAATTAAATGTGTATTTGAAATTATAGGTATATTAATATTATATATATATCCTTAAGAATAACCGCTAATACCGACCATGAATTTGAAGAATTTTGAACATATTAGAAGAGTAGGACAAAATTCCTTATAGAACGAATTATTTGTGTGTAGAAGAAATGTTAAATTTATTAGCAGTCATGGAGTTTGTTGGCCTTGGCAAGCAGATATGGGGGTCAGTGTCAAAATAACAACTAGTAGTTATTTACATAGATGTCACAATTGTCATATGTCATAATTTTTCATTCAAAATTTCAAAATATTCTGATATCATGTTGTTTATTTGTCATCAATCGTATGGAATATATTTGTCGACGAAAATAATCTACATGGATTTGGAAAATCATGATGTTTTAAATGAAAAATTTTGATACTTGACACCTATGTGGATTATTACTAGCAGCCATTTTGACACAGGCCCTCATATATGCTTGCCAAAATCAACAAAGTCACATGATTTCCCATGGAACTTAAAATGAAAATGGCGAGAGGTATTGTGCTGGCCACAACAGATTTTATTTTGCTAGAAATAAATGTACATATTTCATTTATTAATAAAAAAATATTATTTTTATATGACTTATTTTTGTAGACCAGTTTTGTTCTATTTTTAAAAAGGTTGTCATACTTTGTTTTAAATGTTTTTATGTGTATATGTATAACAAATGAGTGTGAAGAAAGTCATGCAATAGTTTTTAATGTACATTAATTATAATTAAATGTTTTAATTATTATTAGGCATTATGTTTTTCACAAGAATAGAATGTGTAGCACGCTTTTAATATTTAGTTAGTAATTGCAAAAATTTCGAAAATTAGAATTTGAATTTAACTCAAAAATTTAAGCAGTATGTTAATATATTATTGTTACCATTTCAAGTCTGAAATGCACAAAATATTGAACATATGTTTTGAAATCAATTGCTGGATATAAAATATAAATAAAATAAGTTATAAAATATGTTTTTATGTATGTAAACATGAAGGATAATATTAAATATCTATTTTAAACATTGTAAAATATTTTGCTTAATATTGTAAAAAGATTATTGTATATACAGGCGACACAATAACTTTTTTATTTATAATTATTTTCAATTTTCTTGATATATTTGTAAACTAGGCTGAGGGGCTCACAAATCATGGTATTTGACATAATGGTAGCGCTTCCGGTTTCACCGGCAGTGACATTATCTATCATATTTCAAATGGGACTCCCTATATATTTTTATACATTTGGAATCTATGTAAAATTACAAATTCAACGATATGATTAAAGTGTATTTTTATTGAAGAAATAAATTACAAAACCGTAAGAGAAAATTATGAATAATTAACAAGCTAAGCCATGATATTAGGCAGGCTGTGAAAACAGTTGAAATAATATTGAGTTTAAGTTAATTGTTTAAATAGTAGATGTAAGATATTTTGTTACAAAAAAATGATCAACTTGTTATCACAGCCTACTGGATATGACTTACTAGGTTAATTATTCATAAATTTATTTTGCGTTTTTGTAGTTTATTTTTCAATTAAAAAAAAAATTTTAATCATTTCGATGAATTAGTAATTTTACGTAGATTCCAAACATATAAAAATATATAGGGGTCCCATTTGAAATATGCAAGGAAATGTCACTTCCGGTTGTGCCGGAAGCGGTACCATCATGCCAAATACCTTTGTGAGCCCCTGAGCCTAGTTTACAAATATATCAAGAAAATTAAAAACAATTATAAATAAAAACGTTATTGTGTCCCCTGTATATACAATAATCTTTTTACAATATTAATCAAAATATTTTACGTTTAAAATACATATTTAATATTATCCTTCATGTGTACATACATAAAAACCTAAGCCTAGTTTACAATTGTATCAACAAAATTAATGAATAATTATAAATAAAAAAGTAATTTTGAGTGGCCTGTTTTTCAGTGTCATCCTGTGCATACCTTCGGGCCTCTAAAACTGTCAGCTAAAATATGTCATCAACCCCCCCAATGTACTTTCTATAAAAGCTATCGTACGGTATGAGCAGAAAACATAATGTCATATTAAAAGCATCAATATTGATTCTTCCATGTCATTAATATGTACTTATACCTAAGTGCATTGACCTGACTATAAAGAGCAAAGAGCGATTTTTCTTTTACAAAAGAGAGCATTAGACTAATGTCTAATGACGTTTAAACGGGTCTGCGATAATCTTAATTATCACAGAATTGTAGAATAGGATAATTTCAAGGGTAAAGAAATTGTTCCAAAGCTCTTACCAACGGCATTTGTAAGAATTTAAATGCAGTAGAAGAAAATTATTCTTTAAATATAATTTAATAAAAAAATTATAATATATACGAGTATTGTGTTGTAAGTCTATTGTAATCAATTTCTGCATTATTGCTATCACCAATATCATTGTTGCTGTTCTTTCTATTTCTGTTAAACGTTACAAAAATATGTATATATGAATCTATATATGTTTTACTCATATACATTTTGTGTTTGTCGCGAACCACTTGTTTGTAGAGCTTATAACACAAGCCATTGTAGGTTAAATGAAGCATAAGTTTCGTTCATCCTCTATATATCATCTGTGATCCAGAGATCCAGGAACCTGGTAAACAATCGCACCTTTCACGCCTGTAAATGATAAATAACCACTTTTCACCGACCATTATAAATCAACTTACACTGCTGTTTGCATCGTTATAGAATTCTGTCCGCGCGGCGATGAATTCTACAGTGTACGGTGTACGCATTTGCTAAACCACGAAAAATAAAAACCAGAAAAGCGTGCACAGCTTGCATCGATAAATAAGTTTGGAATGGGAGATTGTATGAACTGAAATATGGCGAAAATATTATTGGAAGAAAGGAAACTTTGTTTGTGTGGTTTTCTAAAAGTGGTACACCCAAAATGGGAACAAATAAAAAGATAAACTGGAGGAATTTTGGAGTTACAAAATTGGGGGGTGCCAATAAAACTACAATATGTATTACAGAAATACCATAGTGTAACAAGTTTGGTGCACAAAATATCGATAGTATATTTTTTAATAATTTACCTTAATGCCACACAATTTTATCAACGGCACTTGAAATTTACCAATATCCAAATATTTACTACCTCTACTATCACTCACTGCTTCTCCTTCCTCGCATGTCTTTTGTTTCACCCTTATCCTGTACCACGTGTATATTTCCCCAACATGGGGTTCCCCCACCACTATTATCAATCGGAGTGGGGGTAAGTCACGCGAAGAAAAACACGCTATGATGACGTCACGACACAGTTGCGTAGAAAAAGGTTTGATTTACAAAGTTCTTAGGGGTTTTGAATTTTTTAAGGGAAACGAGAAAAGTTTCCTGACTATCAAGGGTGTGTTTTATAGTTATAGTGAATATTAGCAGCCATCAAAATAAATGTACAGGGTACAGGGTGATCACGCGGGAATGAACCAGCAATTATCTCCATCAGCGATTAACTTCAAATAAGCAAACTTACTATGGGCAATATGGATAATAAAATGTTGTATAAAGAAGCCTTCTGTAACTTCTAGTTGTGGAATATATTATTTTTTATATTTTGATTGCTTCACAATGGTTGTAAAAAAAGTAGTACGTTATATTCTTAAAAAATAAAATGGCGGACGTTTGAAATATCTTATAAAATTAATCAAGAGTGTGATGTTTTATTTTATTGGTTCTGTAGCCTAGGTATATGTATTTAAATAAATAAAAATTAAATGACGGAAGGTATTGTGTCGATCACATCCAATATATATACTTGTTTACTACCACTGTAAAGCAAATTTTGTAAAGTTTTCAAAAGTATAATAAAGTATAGTATGTTCCATTTGAAATTTCAAAGTTGGTATTACATACACCGGAGCCGGAAGTAATAGAACGCTTCTTGAAACGACATCTCATTACCCATATTGTCTATAATAAATTTGTTTATTTGAAGATAATTGCTATGTCGTTTAATAACGGAGATAATTGCTGGGTTCATTCTCGCATGATCAGCCTGTATATAAATTATGTTTTTCATTTTTAGTAAAAAAAAAATGACTGGAATTATTTGTATCAAAATGAATAAGTATGCATCATTTCTTTAATGCCCCGATCCCTAAATTAATTCTATTAGCGAAAGTACAGTAGCCAGCACTTTCTACCCACATTAATCTAGAAAAAAAATAGTTCCCTTTGCGGTCGAGTTGCTCAGCGGGCAATGTCCCATTAGGGAGCGATTTTTCACCACTTTGGTTTCCCGGGTTTCGACTATTTGTCTTCGTCATACCGACTGTTGCACTGCTTCCGAGACATTGGATAAATGTTTGCAAATTCCTTGGTTCTAATTCAATGACGCATGGATAAAGTTTTGACACTTGATGGAATCGATATCAAAGTAGATGGGATTCGGAATTACAATATAACATAGTTTGTAGAATATTTTGAGGTAATACATCAAAATATTTGACGTAGCTTATTGTAATTTGCAAGACAATTGTTGTAATCATCACCCAATACATTGTATTATTATTGTGATCAACGGGGCTGATATACGAGGCTTGTTAAAAAAAGTGACTTTTTATTTTCTCGAAAAATATTTATTTATTCATCAATATCTATTTTGTCCCGTTGAAAGTAATCCCCCTCAGATATAATACACACGCTTTTTCCAATCCTCGAAGCACCTCTGATACGCCCTTTTTGGTATGGCCTTAAGCTCTTCCAGCGATGCGGTCTTTATCTCCTCAATCGTGGCAAAACGCCGTCCTTTCATGGGTTTTGGGAACAGGAAAAAGTCGCAGGGGGCCAAGTTTGGTGAATACAGTGGCTGAGGCATGATTACGGTGTTGTTTTTGGCCAAAAAATCATGGACAAGCAACGATGTGGGAGCAGATGCATTATCATGATGCAAACGCCATGAATTGTTTTGCCACAAATCCGGGCGTTTTCTTCGTATTATTCACGCAAACGGCGCATAACTTGAAGGTAATATTCCTTTTGGCAAGAACTCATGATGCACCGCTTGAACGTTTTCATTCAACATTTCAAATGCGTTGGAACACTTAATTTTATTTTTCACACAAAATTTAATAGATTCTTTGATCCATTTTTTTCGATTGCAAAAAATCGCCAAGCACACCAAAATACGTCTAACCTTTATATCTGTCAAAAACAAACTACAAATGCAAAATGGATGATCATGTAAACATATGTAGGGAACATGATTGTGTACCAACGTAACAAACAAAAAAAAACTAGAATCTAATATACTGTAACGTACGCCCCTGACTAAAGAGTATTCGGACGCCGCTACTGGTGGAATATTCCCGAACGATGCCGTAACCCCGGCGGCGGAATAACCCATACGCGTTGAGACGTGTTAGTTACATCGGTGACCTAAATCTATTGTATTCAATATGATTGTGGCGTCAGAAGGTTCCAGGAGGACACTGGGCTGTATAAATACCGTCCGAACGACAGCGAAGAAATAGTCTGATATATAGAAGCAACGAGCAATGAACAGTGGGTGATATAAATAAACATTCCACGAGATGTTAACATAAATAAATGTAGTTATATAAATAAATGTAGTGATATAAATATTGGTTAAATAAATAATCTTAGTGTTTAAGCATTTAATAATATTCTTAGTCTTAAATTAGTGTTTATAATTATTTAATTATAGTGTTAGTTATTTTTGTTATCTTTTTAATATTTATCCTAATTATTTATCGTTTAATAAACGTATTATTTTAATTAATAAAAATTTCTCTGATTTTTACACTTCACCCATATAAATAAAACGTTACAATACTTAGCCCGCGAAATTTGAAAAGTCACCTTTTTTTAACAAACCTCGTACTAAACGAAAACAAATAACTCTGTTTAAACTTTAAAATCCCATTATCTCTATTTAGTTTTATTTCGTATTAAGTAGATTAAACTCTCGCTAACACCTTTAAAAACTAATCAATATCTCGCTACCCTTAAACTCGCAAGAGACGGAATTCTTATATTCTGGTATTCTCTTGGAATTGGTTGTCCTTTTGGCAGAATCATTTTTCTGTTCCCAGCGAAGTCTGATCGGACACCAGGCCAAATATTGCGACATTCGATGGACACAACGGAACGCCGGAATGACATCGTATGTCAGGAGAAAAGAGCTATTTGCCCCAACAAATAAATAATAAAAAATAGGATTGAGAAGTTTTTTTGTTCGTTTATAATAGAAACGTATACGACACGAAGACATGACACCAATATGATTTCCTTTGTTGTAATCGAGGTTGTAATCAAAGATCCGTTTATTGTAATCAATTATGTATGATGATTTCTTTTCTACTTCATTAACAATTAATTCTATTGTTGCGGTAAACAAGGTATTCCCCATTGCATATTCGATTCAGTAGAACAGTTGCGGTGTTCCAGTAAAGTTTCTACCTCTCGAGTTATTGCAGTCTTAGAAACTAAAACTTTCAGGAGATATACGACATTTGAAAAACGTACCTACTCGCTTGAGAACCGTACACGAGACAATATATGAGTCCAAAATAGAAGTTTCAGACATAGTTAAATGTGAATTAGAAATGAAATTTAATATGAACATGTAAATTGCTTTGTAGAAAATTGAAAATATGAAAACATATTTTCGTATATATCAGGCATTCACCCTTGTCATACTCTCATATAACAACCGTACAATTATTTAATACCATCGTAAAATGTGTCCAAAAATAACTGAATGGCTAACTACGGAGCATCGATTCGCTTTATAAATAATGCAATTCGGGTATTCTGTCGTTCGCCCCCAAACAATCAATGACGTCACCCCTTTCGTTACGTCATCCTACGTCACCGGAAGTTTAGAAGTGGGGGGAAACTTGCAAGTTGCAATTGGTAACCCTGAGGGATGAAGTTGTAACGAAATTTCAACTATGGAACAGGGACAGGGAAGTGATTTCTGCTGCGATAGATTTTATTTCATGCGAAATGCGCGTAGGCACCATCAAAAAATTGCTGATCTTTTTTCTCTCACAAACCGATTGGCACTTTTGGCAGTATGTAAATCTTTTGCCGAGGGATCCGACCATTTGAAATTATTGATTATGTGTTGTGTTGAATTCAAATGAGTCGAGGGATCCAAGACGACCATGAAACATTTTATATTTGTTGCTGAATTGGGTAGATTTCTACGGTCACTACATCATTTTCAACATTCGAAGAACAGTTTTATAACCTAGTGATTCACATTATTCTTTCTTATTATTATGGCGGATATCGAAAATATTTTTCAAAATATATGATATGTTTTATTATCATTATCAAAATGTTTATTTAATTGAGATAAATATACTTCCCGGTAACTTAATTAAGCTCTGTATTATTTTCAGTTGATAATTAACGCTTTTAGAACAAAAACAAAAACAAATACAGATTTGTATGTTTTTTGTAACTTTTCATTAACGCATATGTAGACATAGATTAATTAACCGAGTTGTATGTAAAAATAAAAATTTAATCTCACGAATTTTTTAGGCCGAATGATAAGCTACAACATTTTTCATTTAAACGGTGGTATTTATTCAGTTAAAAAGTTAGGCGTCTCTCAGACTGCAACTAATTCGGTTAACGCAGCCACTGAGCACAATAATATCTGCTCATTCTGAACTATGTCACGCGATCAGAAATCAATTTACCATTGTTAGAATCAATGTTTTAATTGCTTTCATCAATATTGTAATTGTTTACTCAAGATTCCTTTATGGTAAACAATGTTTGAATATTGTAAGCCACATTGTTCCAAAAAATCAAAAGACTATAAAGGGATTTTTATCTTCCGTCACCTTTAGGTACGGACGATATTGTTCTTGGTCAAAAAAATTGACAATGAGTTTTTAATGAATAAGCACGTTTTGGGGTACTTAGAACACGACTTTACTATTTTTACGATGATGTCTGTATGTATGTGTGTGTGTATGTGTGTGTGTGTGTGTGTGTGTGTGTGTGTATATATGCGTGTGTCGTGTGTGTATGTGTGTGTGAGTGGGTGTATGTGACGATCGTTTCGGGTCGCATAACTCCATTATCACGATTCCAAAAATTATAATTTTTTCGTATTCCTCGAGTTTAGATCCATATGCAGATGTGATTAGATTTTGGTTATAATTGGTCAACCGGACGTACCCTCAATTGAAACTTTAAACAGTTTTTCTTGAAAAAACGCAGTTAAATATCATTTATTGACATTTAATGTTATTATAAATTTTAAAGAATATATTATTCCCTATACGATTTGATTGTATTTTATACTTCATATTCAATAGATATAGAGTTAAAAACATATAGATATTAATTTTCATAAATCAGCCAACTATGGTAACCATGGAAACTACTAACATATTTAAATAATTCAAATTGACAGATGTCAATATCAATAAAAAGTAAATGAATGTGGCAGAGATGAGGATGTTGGGATATATATTGAGAAAGACATGGAAAGATAGGATAAGGAATGAGAGGATATGGGAACTGGTTTGCGTTATAGAAGTTTCTAAAAAGATATAACAGAGACGATTACATTGGTTTGAACACTTCTTGAGAAGAAATAAAGATTATATTGGATGAAGAATGAATAGCTTAGTAATAGAAGGTAGAAGAAACAGACGAGTTCCAAAGATAAGATGGAAGGACTGTATTGCGGAACACTTGAGAGAAAAAGAACTGAATGAGGAGACATGCAAAACATAAATGAGTGGAAGAAGAAAATAAAAATAGCGACCCTTAACGAATGGGAAAAGCTAAAGAAGATGTTAGTGTCATGCACAATTTGCATAGTTTTTTTTTTATAAAATAAGGTAATGTGCTGGCCACATCAGATTTTTGTATTTTATAACTATAAATTCAAAATGAAAATGTATATGTTTACAATTAGGATATTAGGAAATAAAAGATTAGATATCAAAAATTGATTTTGAAAGTGTTATTGATAATAAAAGCGTATGTAAACATTGTAATCTTTATGAATTGAATTTGTATAGTCAAAATATTTTGTCAGTTTGTGTTGTAAGTTGTGAACATATACATTGTTACATTTTTTTTGTAAATTCAAGTAGGTAAGTTATAAATGTTTTACATTTTTATAATTCTAAAAAGTACTGGCTTATTCTGCTAATAGCACCCAAAATGTTTGTATCCAACCGTTTTCCAATTCATTTGGCAAAAAACTAGTTCATTACGTATTTCATTTTCGTTAATAACTCGGAAACGAAAACACCGTTAATTCTAATTTTAATTTCGTTTAATTTCTCATCAGTTTTAACTAGCTGTTAGATTTTAATCAACAGTAGCAATAGGATTACGTTGAAACTAATATATACGGTATTACTGGACTGGTATTTTTAACTTTGTTAAATCGAAAATAATATTCTGAAGCAAAGCTGGAAAAATAAATTCGTACATTTCCGTGTAAATCACAAAGGAATGAGTTGGGAATGTAGCTAGATTCATATGGTTCCCCCACTCCTATAGAGTACGTGCACGTCACGTTGACACCTATGTTAAAATCTACTGAATGGAAGTAAACATCTGCTATGGTCGTCATGAAATGAGAATGGACCGATGCTCATATTTTTCCTTCTTCGCCTTGCCCTACGATGTTGCCGCTTCTTCATAACTTCGCTTTTTCAACATTGTCCTTTAATTGGCAACAGTGTAGTAATCTCCAGTCCGTATTTAATTGACGGCAACTATAGTACGTAATAATTTCAATTTTTGGCATCAAGGTGGATCTGCAGGGTTTGTATTTGACGTGTGATACGATTCTGTTTCGTTATAAGTCATTTTTGTGTGACTTATTATTATTACAGTTCCGATTTAAATTTTGATTTAGGTAAACGTAAGCTTAGGTATAAGCCAATGCTCTGTATTTCAGTACAAAGTTTAACTAAACCTGATAGCATTGCGATTTTTAGTTAAGTTGGTTATCCTGTTTGTAAAAAAGAATAACGTTGTAGTGATCTATTAAGCACTGCCTTGACGTGTAACAATGCCAGTCAAATAATATAATCATTGTGTCCATATGTTCACAATCTGAATTTCTTTTGAAATTAAAATTATCAAATTTGGTTTTATCCTATAAAGGGCATTAGCAGAATTTGGAAATTTTATAAACATATTTTACCAGTAGATAAATATCGTAATGTTAATAATAAACTGTTCATAGGCGTTAATGTATGATTCCTATAGATTAATAAATAAATTTAAAATATATCATATCAAACAGTTAATATTTTTGAGTAAGTATTATTTATTTACCAGTTTGCTTTGATTTTTATGTCGTTGTACGGTCATAAATTAATCGCACAGATTCTTTTGATAATATGAATCTTTGCATAAATTCAAAATTGTTCCAGATATTTATATTGTCTAGTTTCATATGTCTCCGACGCGGTTGTCTGGCGTTTATTAACCAAGTTTCATTATTTTCCTCGTCAGATATTTCATAAAAATCGATATTTTCTATAAATTCTATTAAATTCATAATTGTATCATTTGATAAAGAACAGGAGACAATGACAGGTTTAAGCCGCCAGGTTTAAATTTCGGCTCATGCTTAAACTTATTTGTAATACAGCAATTTTTCATTAAGCCAGGCTTAGTAGAATTAATAGATAATATATTTTTTTAGCAGAGTTAATAAACGCCAAGGCAACCGTCGGAAAAGAATTTGTGCAAAGATTCAGATTTTCGAAAGAATTGTTGCAAATAATTAATTATATAACGACGATATAAAAACCAAAACAAATTGGTGAATAAATAATGGTTAATTAATTAACTTTGATACGATTTTTTAAATATTTATTATTTATTAATCTATCTATAGGAATTAATGGCAATGAATGGTTTATTATTATTATATATTCTAATATATTATTATATTATATACTGGTAACTTTTTAATTATTGTTGGTTATTTCTGTGGAGTACATAAAATCGACTGCGGGACTATGGATGTAGATTGTGCTTCAGACTATTGTACGTCAAAGAAATATATTTATAAAATTACCAAAATTTGATTTGACTAAATTTGTTACACATTTGGTCCGGAGTAATTTACTTTTATATTTCTAAATTTCCAAATTGATTACCTAGATAAATGTTACAATTGTTATTTGTTATTTTACTATTTTCTCTTATAACAATATGCTGCATTTTGTAAGAAATGCCACTCACTCTTGAATTAGATCTCCCAACAATTTATCTTGATCATACCTATAATAAAAACATCTGAGAAGATAGTGGTCTATATTATTATGGGCTAAATCAATTAAAAAAATATCTGATGAGGCCAGCACATTACCTTCCGTTAATTATTTCATAAACAAGCTATGTAAATTGCACTTGACACTGACATCTTCTTTTTCTTTAGCTTTTCCCATTTGTCAGGGTTGTAATTCTTGCTTCATCCACTCATTTTTGTTTTGCTTGTCGTCCTCATTCGGTTCCTTTTCTCTCAAGTCTTTCGCAATACAGTCCTTTCATCGTTTCTTCGGTCTTTCTCTGTTTCTCCTTCCTTCTACTACTAAACCTTTCATTCTTCTTGCAATATATTATTCATCTCTCCTACTCTCTTCCTGACATGTCCAACGTAATCTTGTATCTTTCTAGAATCTTCTATCAGTCAGGCCATTTCACTTATTCTCTCATTCCTTATCCTATCTTTCCGTGTCTTCCCCAACATCCATCTCAACATCCTCATCTATCTGCCATATTAATTTCTTTTCATTGACAGTGACATCTGTCAATTAGAATTTTCTTAATATAGTAGTTGTTTTCATGGTTATAGCATAGCTGGCTGATTTATGAATTTAAATTTCTTTATAATTCTTTAACTCTATATCAATTGAATATGAAGTATAATATGCAATTAATTCGTATACACACACACACACACACACACAAACCCACACACGCCCGCCCACGCACACACATACACACACAAACATCATCGTAAAAATGGTAGTCATATCCTAGGGATCCTATAACGTGATCCTTTGTATTCGATGTTATTATCGTATAAAATTACGGAGAACATTCTAGTAAAACGACGCCAGACTATATAGACCCCGTCAGGGAAGCCAGCCGAATATTCAGCTATAGACACGCATCGTGAAATGAACAGTTCAGTTGGTGATATAAATAAATAGGGTACGAGTAGTGAACATAAATAAATATAGTTATATAAATAAACATAGTGACATAAAAATTGTTTAAATAAATAAAAGCTTCTTTAAATTTAATTCATTGTTAAATTTAACAACGAGTTAAATTTTGATATATGACAAATTTACAAATGTTATTAGTGTGTTTAAATAATTTATGTGTAAGTACATTTTAAATTAAATATGTGTTGAGAATGCATTTAATACACCCAATATATTTTTTTTAGATACACTAATATTTGTAGATTTTTCATAATTTGACATGTCAAAATTTAACATGTTAAATGTAGCAATAAGTTAAATTTTTATGAAACCAGGCATTAGTGTTTAAGAATGTAATATTATTAGTCTTAAATTAGTGTTTATATATGTTTAATAGTGTTAGTTATTTCTATTGTCTTTATTTTAATTATTTATCGTTTAATAACTTTTATTTCAATTAATAATATTTCTTTGATTTTTACATTTCACCCAAATAAATAAACGTTACAATATAATAAATTATTTCAAATATCAAAAAATCTAAAACATGTCACATGTCAATCACATACTAGTATGTATATGTTTACTTCCAGTCAGCTGGTTTTGACATATATGTCAATGTGACGTGTACGAACTCTATCTGCCCTATTCAAAGGAAAATTAGTTATAATTTTAAAGCAGAAACAAGTTGTTTAGATTTGATTTTATGTTTAGGAATATTAAAATGAATAGTGCATCGAGCAATAATAATCAACAAAGGGTATCTACACGAAATTCAGACCCGGTGAGAGTTAATATTTTGTATATTATTTGTATTATTGTTTGCATATAAAATTTTGGTTATGTATATATTTGTTAACAAACAAAAATTGTTTTCCATACTAGGTTTGTTGTTCGTTCCGCTATCCTTCGTCTATCGCAAACCGTGACAATTATATTTGCTGTTCTATTCAGTTCGCGGTTCACTGCAAAGTCACTAGAATCTGTTCGTTCCGCTTTTCTAGTAACTTGCGGTGAAACGCTGCGGTAGGTGGCAATAATATTTTTTCAGTGACTCAGTGGTAATGAAATAATCTGCGGTAATGTTCGCGTCTACATATGAAGTGCCAGTGTGACAGTGTTTGTGTATGACAAATAAATATTAGGAAAATATTGATATTTTTCAACAAGTTTCTGTTTTAGAAATTTAAATTTTGTAAAATATATGTCAATGTTATATGAATTATGATTTGTAATAAGGTAAAATCTGATGTGGCCAGCACATTACCTGCCGTCAATTCTGAGTATTATGTACAAATTCCATATATAAATTTTCGTGCAAAAGATTCTATATTTCCAATAAAGTTATTTCATAAACAATCTATGTAAATTGCACTTGACACTGATATCTTCTTTTCTTCTTCTTTAGTTTTTCCCATTTGTTAGGAGTCGCTATTTTAGATATTCTTCTTCCACTCATTTTGTTTTTGCTTGTCCTCCTTATCTTTGGTCTTCCTCTGTTTCTTCTACCTTCTACTACTAAGCTGTTCATTCTAGTTCCAATATATTCTTCATCTCTCCTCATGACCTGTTCAAACCAATATAATCGTTTCTCTTGTATCTTTCTAGAAATTTCTATTACTCGAGCCATTTCTCTTATCCTCTCATTCCGTATCCTATCTTTCCGTGTCTTCCCCGACATCCGTCTCAATATTCTCATTTCTCTGCCACATTCATTTTCTTTTCATTAACACTGTCAATTAGAATTTTCTTAATATAGCAGCTGTTTCCATGGTTATAGCATAGCTGGCGGATTTATGAAATTTAATTTCTTTAACTCTATATCCAATGAATATGAAGAATAAAATGCAATTAAATCGTATAGATTAGTAGTGCGCAAGTAGTGGCCTTTATCAAATTAATTTTTTTTTCTAATTTTAAAATCTTTACTACTCCGATTTCATTAACTGAACAGCAAATAAAAAAAAATGATACTGAGTTGCAGTTAGAAATAATGGATATTAAATTAAATGTTGAACAAAAAAAACAAATACGATGGATTTTGTAATTTATTAAATAAAGTTGAAATTATATAATTTTGAAAATTATTGCCATTCCAAAATTTTCTGAGGTTAAGACAATTTTCACAACGATAAATATGTTATTTTTATTATTATTTTTTGGAAGAATACTCATTTTTACAATTTCGCATTTTTGCTATCTTATCTAAGTGGCCCTTTGGGGTAAAAGAATTTTTTTTTTGGCTCGCGATATAAAAAGGTTAAAAATGATATTTACAGTGTTTTTTGAAGATAAACTATTAAAACCTTCAAATAAAGGTAGTTCTGGTTGACCAATTATAACCAAAATCTAATCACCTCTCCTTTTGGATGTAAGCTTAAGGAATAGGAAAAAATTATAATTTTTGGAATTATGGTATTGGAGTTATGCGATCTGATAGAATCGTCAGACACACATAGGCACACACACATACATACACACACATATCATCATCGTAAAAATGGTAAAATCGTATTCTAGGGACTCTAAAACGTGCTTATTCACTAAAAACTCATCATTGCATTTTTTGACCAAAGACAATACAAAAGTGACGGAAGGTAAAAATTAAAATAATGGAGAATGGAATAATGCATTTTTACTGAGTCTCTTTTATAATTAAAAATAGAGCCTAAATTATCTTCGAAAATAACTAAATAATTTAAACGCAAAGGGATCGAACAAAAAAATATTTTTTAGTAACTTATACCCGCAGCGATAGGTAGTAAATCGCAAAACCGCGTTTTGCGGTAAAACGCAACATAGCGGAACCTATTATTTGATGTATACAGAATGTCTTAAGTAAGTAAAGAACGCTTAATCGATGTAGAACTAACCCCACAGATAGTAAATCTGGCAATAATTTTTGTTTTATATATTTTCTACATATTTACCAAGAATACGCTATCATAGCGTAGCGACAAATAACATTTCGTTTCCCTAACAACGTGGAAGTTTATTCGGAAAGGAAGGTGACACGTGAAGGGTATTTTATACTACGCTATCATACGTTGTTTTGGTACCCCATCCTTGGAGCCCTTTAAAACTGACCAATTACGTCAAAGTTCAAAATATTGTAAAAAAAGTAAAAATCAATGTGTTCTTTGGAAAATCTGGCACACCTCTCACGATTGATATGTAAGATCATTTCAGATTTTCATAATGAAAAACTACATGTTTATCAACACTGTTGCATGTCTGCATACTCTTGGTTGGTGAAGATAATTGGTATTGAGATTATCAAATAAACAGAATATTTTATTATTTTTAATGTCAATTTTGACAATCAAATTTTTTTTTTTCAGAGAACATTGATTTTTACTTAAAAAAAAAATTAAAACGAAGGACATTTCATAAATAATGCACAGGTGACACTACGAATTGGATGATGCAACAACAGTGACATTTATGTCAGTTGTAGTAGAAGGCTTGGGGAAGCAGCGTGTTTTGTTTTCAACCATACGCGCCGACTAGGGGGCATAGATGGCCACTAAGTCCACAATTTTCATTGTAGTTTCAGATACGATAATGATACAGATAGGTTAAATCATGTCGTTATACTTAAATAACATTCAAAAATTAAAAAAGAGCTCGATTTAAACACTATTTCAAATAGCTTTTTTTAAAAAACCATTGATAGGCGTAACATGTTTAAAGGTATATAAAAAGACGTAAGATTTGTATAGGTACTTAAACTAAACTGTATTTTATTTATTTTTTCTGTAATTATTATTAATAAGATATATATTTATAAAATATATATATATATATATATATATATATATATATATATATATATATATATATATATATATGAAAACAATAATAAATTTTATTTTTATATAAAAAAAATTCTCCCCCCCCCTCCTGTGTAATAGAAAAGTCGGCTCCTATGTTTTCAACTATAGTATAATTTGTGTTTCACAAACGGCAGCTAGAACTGGAGCCTGCATGTGTCTTAGGTATTGTGACTTTACGCTTGGACATTGCAACTTTATTGAAACAAAAATTCGACGTTGAAGGTCAAGCATTCTTGTATCGAATAGACGCTATTGATAAAAAGTGGGTTAGAGATTTTGAGCTGGAGTTCAAATCACAATCCACCGATTGGAGAGGTCCAAATTCCCCACGGTCAAAACAATTTAGGAGAGCTCAATCAAAAATCAAACAAATGATGATCTTTGCTTCTGATTACAAAGGAATCATCATGACAGACAGAGTTCCATGTGGAACAAGTCTCACAGCAGTTTATTATCGGGTCTTCATGCAAAAACTGCGCAGAAAATTGCACAAAACCCAACTTCAGTTGCTGGAGGCTGGGCCACTCATTCTCCATGACAATATTCGCCCCTACATCGGGAATGTATTAAGTGCGTGAATACGGTTGGGAAGTGTTACCTCATGCTCCCTACAGTCCGAACATAAGTCCCTCAGACTTCGACCTATTCCCAAAGCTGAAACAGCCTATGCGTGAACATCGTTTTCCGTCTCTGGAAGAGCTTTATGCTGCCATTACCCAAGCCATTCGACAGATGAACAGAGATGGTGTCTTGGATGGAATAGTAAAGCATCCCAGACGTTGGGACTCGGTCATTGACAAGCAGGGAGACTATATTGAAGGATTGTAAAGAGCTAGTGTAATAAAAATAAACAAATGAATAAACTAACAATTGTGTGCAATATTTATGAAATAACCCTCGTATGACGTAAATGGTCAGTTTTAAGGGGTCTTATAGAAAGCATGTAAAACTAAAATTATTGCCAGATTTACTATCTATTGGGTTAATTCTACCATCGGTTAAGCGTTGTACACTTTCTTCAATAACACCCTGTATATTTGCAAATGACTTTCGCGTAATGGTCCCATCTTTTTTTATTCCGATAAGAAAATAAATTAGCAACTTCCTTAAAAAAAATTAGGCAATCCGGTTCTTACGGTTTTTTTTTACATCTACAAGTACGTGATATATCTGTGGCTTACCTATCTAAAGAAATATCGTTCAGTACTTCGAAACGTGTATAGCGTACAAATTATCTACGTATATATTTTGGGATCTTGTGTTGATTGTGAATGATGCTTCCACGTCCTGTAATCGTAAAAATGAACGATTTTACGTATCAGTTAATGATTAAATGTTGGTGATAAGTAAATGAATTTGTAATGAGTTTTTTATTTACCGCAACGAAAGTTTAAACGATATACTTTTTACTTTTGTGGTGGAGGATCGTTGAAATTCCTTATACAGGATGACACTGAAAAACGGGCCACACAAAACTTTTTACCTCTCGCTAAGAGAGGTATTGGATTCATGCAAAAAATTGCATATCCAGATTTTAATGAAGTAGCACGTTTTAAGGTCCCTACAATACGATTTTAACATTTTTACGATGATGTCTGTGTGTGTGTGTTTGTGTGTGTGTGTGTGGATGTATGTATGTGTGTGTGTGTGTGTGTGTGTGTGTGTATGTTTGTGGGACGTTGAAGAACGATTACTCAAAAACTATAAGACTTTATATTTGTTTAACTACGTATTTCCCAATCGGACATTCATGGGAAGTGCTGAAAAGGTTTTGGTAGCAATTGGACAACCGGAAGCAGCAGATTCTTGAAAAAAAAATCTTCTAAATATTATTTTTGAATTTTTCTTGATAATATTAAAGAAAATTAAATTCTCTATCTGAAAGTTTTCAATTTTTTGTTATATCTCCTATAGGTTTGGTGATATAGTATATAATAATATAGAATAATCTGTTGTAATAAATCTCGTTGCTTAAAAAACAGTTGATATGTTTAAATGTTTGTAGTTGACAGATAAATGCAAAATGTCAGTGTCAAAAATCAGATTTTTCTGGGAGCTACGAGTACATTTAATATATATTATTGTATTATTAATTAAATATGTATTTAAATTATAGGTATGTTAATATTACATATTTTCTTAAGAAATACCGCTAATACCGTCAATGAATTTGAAGAATTTTGAACATATTACAAGAGTAGGACAAAATTACTTATAGAACGAAAGAAGATATACAATTTTAATTATTTGTGTGTACAAGAAATGCTGAATTCGTTACTTATAGGGCGCGAGCAGACATGTGACTTTGTTGGCCTTGGCAAGCAGATTTGTGGGCCCGTGTCAGAATGACAGCTAGTAGTTATTTACATAGATGTCGCAAATGTCATAATTTTTATTAAAACTTTTAAAATATTCTGATAGCATGTTGTTTATATGTCATCAATAGTACGGAATATACTTGTCGAGGAAAATAATCCACATGGATTTGGGAAATCATAATGGTTTGAATGAAAACTTATGATACTAGACACCTATGTACATTATTACTAGCTGTCATTTTGACACGGGTCCCCATATCTGCTTGCCAAGGCCTACAAAGTCACATACTTGCTCGTGCCCTATATGCAACATAAAATGAAAATGGCGAGAGGTATTGTGCTGGCCACAACAGATTTTTTTATTTACAATTATTTTTTAATTTTCTTTCTATATTTCTAAACTAGGCTTACGGGGTCACAAATCATGGTATTTGACATGATGGTAGCGCTCCTAATTTACTTAAAAGTCTTTTTCTGTTACATATTAAAAAATCACTAACATACATCATAAACCACATACGTTCTCATAAACTACACATTATCCTATGTGCATTACTGTTATATGTTACCATAAGTGTGTTATACCACACATACTCGTAAAGTCGTAAAGGTATTTTACTCGCTTTTGTCCGTAAATCGAATACTCGTTTTTCATTTTTATGAGGAAGAAAGCTAGAGGACTAGACTAGAGTAAATGCTATAAACAGGCAAGAAGTTGTCTGATGATGTTTTATTCACCAATAAAACTTTTAAAAACATATGGAATATACATATGTTTTCATTAATTTCATGCTCTGTGTGTACATTTTTATCTACCACTCCTACACGATTAAATATGGCTACCTGTGGGTTTAAAATTAAAAATCTACATGAAATTCTCTAAAATATGGCTCTGCAAAAAGTTTTACTGTTGAGTGGTTTAGAAATGACAGAGTGTTAAACATATATGTATTTTCTTGCAAGTTCTCATTTTTGTCTTGTGCGCTGATGTCTAACGTTTTCTATTAAAGGCAAATGCCAAATGCAAACGTACACTGTCTGTATTCATAAGATTATATATTGAATAATGTAACGGCAATGATAGCAATATCAATAATACTTTTATACTACGTACATATAAAGTCCAATATGAAAAATAAAATTTGCGTTCTAGGAACTGTGTCATACTAAAGCAAGAACGATCAATAATACAAACACAATTGCAGGAAGAAAATAATTATGTATTTTTTAACACAGTGTATGTATAAACCTCTTTAGAATGCAGTGCGATAAAGGTAGAGCACTAGTTTTATTTCCCTATAAAGATCTCGAAATCTTACTAATAAATCATTTGTTCTTTGGGAATAAATGCTAGTGCATAGCGACTACTTATTCAGATGCATTCAAGCGCTTTCTTATCCGACTATATATTTTATTAGAATACATTGCATTTTCCACCTATTTGAACGGAAAGATATCTTGGAAAATGCAAGAGTGCTCAATTTTGTTACTTTCAAAAGGTGGACTATAGGGTTTTTCAAAGCAAATAATATGTGAGTTACTGCCAAACCGTTACTCACATATTTTTTTACAAATTTTTCAAGTAATGTACGTATTACACCAACTTGTGGCCTTCATGATAATTTTTGTTCAAAATTTAGAAGAATAACACATTCATTTCATTTCAACCCTTCCATATCCATCGCTCCACAATCCGAATCAAATTCGCCGTCCGTTCTTTAGTCCTCCGGTCGAGTTGTGAAAATCCATACACCTTGGCTGTACGCTAGCGGGACGCTTGTGTGTGCGTCAGTACGGCGCGTCTCGACGTTGAGGTTAACACGTTTGTGTTGCAGGGGGCAGCTTCCCGCCACGTCCGTCGGATGGCGCTGAAACCGCAGGCGCTCAGGAAAGCGCTCCTAGGATTGGTGGTACTGGCTCTAGGACTCACGTTCTATCTGTACTGGGTGCAGGTGGATAGAAATGGGATACGCGTCACCAGA
The DNA here is from genome assembly GCA_951394225.1 of Harpalus rufipes. Lineage (NCBI taxonomy): Eukaryota > Metazoa > Arthropoda > Insecta > Coleoptera > Carabidae > Harpalus > Harpalus rufipes. The sequence continues at coordinate 14,968,700 of OX596291.1, forward strand.
CGGTACGAAAGGAGGTAAGGAGATTTTTGTGATTATATCATAACTTGACATCTATAGTATTTAAATTGCTCTTTTCACTTTGTTGGGCAGATTGCGTGCCAGGTTGAGCGGGTAATTTAGTTGGGCAGTTTGTATGGGCAGGTTGAAACTGAAAGGACAGAATGGGTGAGAATGTTGAAATGGAAAGGGCAATTTAGATGGGCAGGTTGAAAGGCTAATTTGGGTGGACAGGTTACACGTTGCATGGGCAGGTTGCGTGAGCAATTTGGGCAGGCAGATTGGGTGGGCAGGTTTCGTGGGCAATTCGAGTCAGCAGTTTGGGTAGACAGTTCAAATAAGTAGTTTGGGTAAGCAATTTAAGTATGCAAAGACCGTGACAGTTTCCCTCTGCAGTTTAAGTAAACTTGATTCAAGAATATTACATCTTGAAATTGTACAAAATTCCCTAAATGAAATAAGAATACATCATAACGATGTATACTCCACGAAAATGAGATTTAAACTTAATTTAAAGAAAGAATTTAATGTTTTCCATTAAGCAAATTGTGCCTGCTTCCTACTTCCTATAGAATATGCTATATACAAAGACGCCGGTTATTCGAAACCGGTGTAGTTCGTATCGTACGTAATTATATCTTCGTAAACTTCGTTATGATAAAACATGGAAAGCATACTGCAGAGGTTGTCAATTAGAAATCTATTCCTGAGAGGTAATGCAGAAAATTACCTTAGACTTAGAAATTCTACGGCACTTAACATAACGTCGGTGGAGGAAATCTGAATACATAAACTAATTTGTTTGTTTGACTAGTAATGTCTAAAAATCTCGTAGAAAATGCATCACATTTTTTACTATAATATAATATAAGTTATCATAAGAGCTCATTATTCGTATATGCGTTGTGTCACATTACATGTTTACCCTACCATGCTAATATGGTCATTATGGCGGTCTGCACCGCTATAAAGTTACTTGAGTAATATAATTATTGAATTCCCAGTTCAATTTGCGTTTCTACATTTACTAGAGTATCGATCCTTGAATGTAGTTTAAAGTTAAAAAGTTTAAAAATTAGATTAGTTACAGTTGTATTCAATCGATAAACGCGAATTTGTTCCAACTTTCTTATTTCTTTTAATAATAGAAGTAATAAAAATCAATATCTGGAAGTTGAAGGACAGAACTTTAATCGCATAGAGAAGAAAATGATATAGGAAGACTATTAATTTTAAACAAGGACACAATAGAAAATAATATTACAGTGAGGTATCAATAAATCATTTTTAATCAGTAATAATATTGCATTATTTTTCATAAAAATCTTTCTTCGTACTAAAAAATAAAGTAATATATATCATCACGGCATATATTACCCATTGCTGGGTGTGCCAATCTGCTTTGTATACAGATTTCGGTAATGCTGACATATTTGTACCGTGTGGGCGTTTAATAAATGACAAGTATCTTGGCTTTATTTAAAATTCAAATTTTTTAAAATATCAAACCTTTAAATGCTTTATAAATAATAAATTACAATATGCTGCAATATAATAATATTTTCAAAGATTGCACTGAAATTTATGTTATAATGAAACTTATTGCAGCTCTAGTTAAAGAAAATAATGAATCTAAAACACCAGACAGGTAAACCACTTTTTGTTTTCCTTTTTAGCGCTTTTATCTTTTGTTTTATTTCCTTTACTAATGACTTGTGCTTGTTAAATTTAGCATAATCACATTGCTTACATTTAAAATGTGTCTTGCATTTAAACTACATTACAGCATGTATGAAAATTATATTATACAAAACTTTAACATAGATATATTTTCCATTTTGTTGAATGGAATAAATTACCGACTTCTAAACTAATTTTGTTAACAGCTGTTTCATTATTCCAGTCACTATCAAAATCCTGATTTGCTTAAGCTGTAAATGTAATAGTTTTCTGTAATTTAAAGCAAACATCGACCCACGAAAACCATTAAGACAAAGCCGTAGAATATTTGTTCGGTCTTTACATCCTAATAGTCTCACGGCATTTGTTTAAAAGGATAGAAAATTAAACGAGAAATAAGAAAAAGACAACCAAAATAATAAGAAAATGAATTTTTATATACTGTACATATTTTTGTATTTGCTCAGTAAATACTAAAAATATCTGCATAGTATTGGTTGTTGCGACATGCTTCTAACTCATATGTAATCCTTGATGAATATTTATGTATAATTATAGACGCTGAGCTCTTAATTGCCGGATATAATTTCAAACGTCGATCAAATAATTTACGCAAATTGAAATCTGGAACGAATATGAGATTACGATGATTTCGTACTAATTATTGTAATTAGATATTTTGTCAGACTTCGATTTTTCATTACCTATATTCATAATTTACATAATATAATTCAGAAATTCATTTTGCCTTCGTCGACGACCGCCAATAAGATATTAGTTCCCAGCAAAAAGGACCTTAGATCCATGACAGATATCTTTATGGATCAATGACTACGGTTATCTCGCACTAGTTTATGGCTATGGATTAACCTCAATTTAAAAAAAAAAACTTGTAAATAATTATTAAAAATATATATTACTACACTCAAACTTCTAAACATGTTTGTTTCGAGGATTGTCAAGATTGTGAGCGTTTTGTTATTATTATTATAGTAAGTCATCCGCAAAATTTTCTTTCTGTCCTTGTTTAATAGCAGTGGATACACGCTAATTATCTTCTAGTGACTTTAATACATGCGATATAAACGAGCTGGAGGTAAGAGTTAGTTTTAAGTCACTAGATTTTTAATCGGGTTATGTCACTGCGAGATAAACGTAGTCATTGTCTTCTGAAATACCATTTATGTAGGTATAGATGAAAACTGTATCTGTCGAAGAGGACGAAGAAATTTCGGAACACATTGACTACGTTTATCTTTCACTAGTTTATCCACTTAAATGCTAACCCGCTTGAGTTAAGCAGGTTAAACGTTCGTGAAAAACAGGTCGGTTTCGCTTAAAGCGCTAAGTGAAGTCACTTAAATAATGGGTTAGGTTAACTAACCAACTTGAAAGCTTGCGAGATAACCGGTTAAGGCTATGGATTGTCCTATTTTTTTTTAAACTTGCAAATAATTATTAAAATTATACAGGCTGTTGACCGCGACACCGGAACATAGGACTTTAACATGTAAAAACATACTTTCATAATTTTTTGCTTCCTTAATTATTTTAGGTAAAAAAGGTTGAAATAAACGTTGTAGAGCATAATATTCTACAGACGAATCAATAAATATAATTAATTTTACATGCCCTATAACGGCAGAAATTAGGTATGAAAATGTCGAAAATTACCCCAAAAATAGCAATAGCCATGGAATTGAAATTAATTATTAACAAATGTTTGCGATTTATCTGTCAAGCTTTATCCTTTTCCACCATTCCAATTCCATATTGTAGAGAACATGGCATAGTTTTGAACTCTCTGATTGGCTGAAATTAGAGCCAAGTTTACGCAATGTAACTTCAGAGTAATGTCAGTATACCTAATTATTATTTTAATAAAATGTTTAAAACTGGCGCTGATGTGAGCGCCATCTACTGAATTGGTTAAGTAGAAAAGATTATAGATTAATTTATTTTTCCGTCGACCGTTTATTAATAGGCTATCTTAATGTATAGAAAATCATTCATTAATGACCCCTATTAATGCATGATTTTTTTATTAATAAACGATTTATTGGATGCGTTCACCACATGGAACACAGCATGTATTGCTAACGCTAAGTTGTAGCAAAAAGGTAGACATAATTAAAAGTCATGCTTTTGACACTTACTACCTAGGTATATTCACGTAGCATACCTTTAAAATGAATTTGAAAGAACACAATTCCTCAAATAACATAAAAAACCGCTTGTGTTGTCTAGTATTAAGTAAACTGAACGCACCCACTAAAAACAATTGATGACAAAACTTATTGATTTTCTGACGTAAAATTTGACGTTCGTTCAACCATTACTAACCTAAAAAAATTTGTCATGGAATAAAATTAGATTTTCCATTTAAGTAAGATACGGTCAACGAAAAAATATTGTAACTAACACGTGTGTTAATTGGCGATTAATGATCTCTCACGCGTTAAAATGTCTCAATCATTAATCGCCCTCATTAACACACTTGATAGTTAAATAACTATTTATTAATGTACTTCATTTCACGTAAGAAAATATAGGTGGCGCTTGAGAGCTGACCGTTTTTACATGCATTAAATAAATAATTTAAATTCGTGAAATATTTTCATCTGAAAAAATGTATAAGGCTTGAATATTAAAAATTTCAACAAAACATAGTTAAACTTCATTTAATTCTGTCGAATTTATTTGTTGACTGACAACTGGCAGGTCGTATTTTTTTCGTTTTTGTGAACTAGGTTTGCAATCTGATCAATCAAAGGGCAGAATTTACATCCTCAACCTCCTTACTGTCTGCTAAAGCCACTGTCTACCTAAATCCGAGTTCTGTGCGTTAGGTTTCGTTTCTGTCAGTTGTTTTTATAAAATTTTCACACTCAGATTGTTTCGTGGGCAGTTTGGGTGGGCAGGTTGCGTGCGTAGATTTTTTAATCACTTATTTCAGTTACCTATATTGTAATGCAGATTTCTAAAAAAATTGACAGGTCGATCGGCTATTGTTTTTTGCGTGAAGTTGTCAGAAATATGTCGTGTTTGGTATTAAATGAAATGTTTTCTCAATGGCTGTCATGCAGAATTGTCAAAATTTTGACAGTTCGATCGGCTATGTTTTTTGGCATAAAAGTGTCAGAAATACGTCGTGTTTGGTATAAAATGAGAGGTCTTGTTAAGTCGATCGGCTTTTATCTGAAATTTGTAATAATGAGAATAATGTTAGCGTTAGCACTTCGCGTTTAAAGTATGCCTAGACGGATTGGATGTACGTATAGACTATCATAAAACACTATCGGCGGATCCCTAGGGGAAGCTAGTACCAATGCTATTTTCTTACGTGAAATGAGGTACCTATTTGTATTTGTAATTTCTTTTACAGTGAAAAATTATTTATTTAAATTAATAGATAATAGATAATTGTTCCCTTGAAGAGGTATTCCAAATAATATCTAATAAAAATATTTTAAGCTAACTTCACAGGTAAAATGTCAAATATATGTTAATTTATCTGTTTCAATTCTATGCCTATTGCTATATTTGGGTTGATTTTTGTTATTTTATAACCTAATTTTTGCCGTTACAAAGCAAGTAAAATTAATTTTAGTAATTGATGCAGAATTTTGAGCTCTACAACTTTTATTTGAAGTATTATTACCTAGAATATTTAGGGAAGCAGGAAATTATGAAAATATGATTTTATATGTTAAAGTTCTAAGTTCCGGTGTCGCGGTCAACATATTACTAAACTCATGACTCCTAAAAACGGTTAGCTTCGAGGTTTGCTTCAAAATTGTGAGCGTTTTGAAATTATTATAATAAACTGATGCAAAGTCAGCCGCAAAATATTATATCTGTCCATGTTTAGCAGCGGATAAATGTAAGTTATCCTGTAGTCACTTTAAAACACGATATAAAGAAATATGACTAAATTTTTAAGCGGATTATGTCACTGCGAAATAAACATAGTAATTGTAAGTGAATATCAGCTATGGCCATTAGTAGACTTAACTGACTCGTGGAGCAGTAAGTAGCTTCTTGAGGACTTATTCCAAAAAAACTAAGATTGGGCCATGTTACAATAGATCTTGCAGGTCGCAGTGATAAAAGCAACTAGCACTTAAAGTCCTTAACCTAATAATAATACCACAAACAATAACAACAAAAACACGTATATGTTTTATTTTTTGCTTCCAGATTTGCAGAACCAATCTGGACCTGGGATTGCGTTGAAAATCATTGCGAACGGCGTTTGAAACAGCCAAATGAAGAACCAGAAACATTGGATACATGTAATATGTTATGTGGTTCAACACAGTTATGGCCGCAGCCTACCGGTCCAGTACAATTAGGCTCTCATTTCGTTGAGTTTCTTCCCTATCAAATTAAATTTGACATACCAGGTTACATGTTACTTCTAGAAGCTAGGGATGTGTTTATGCAAAACATTCTTAGCCTAATGAATTCGGAAAATGATTCGCGATTTAGTACAAAAAATTCTATTAGTGTGTTTATTATAAAAATAATTATAACTCATAGCCACACTGTGTTGAAATTGGACACAGACGAAAGTTATAATTTAACCATAAAACCAGACGGAAAAGACTTACGGGCTATTATAAAAGCTAAAACTTTTTTTGGGGCCAGACATGCACTGGAAACGTTATCACAATTAATTTGGGGCCATGAGACTTATCAAGGGACTATACTTCGAATCATCCGAGGGGCTTCTATACAAGATAGTCCCAAATTTCCGTACAGGGGCCTTATGTTGGACACTTCACGCCATTTCTTCAGTGTCCAATCTTTAAAACGTTTATTAATCGGAATGGCATCCAACAAACTAAACATCTTTCATTGGCACTTAACCGATTCTCAAAGTTTTCCTTTCGATTCTCCGCGCGTGCCAAAAATGGCTGAATATGGTGCCTTATCACCAGAAATGGTATATACAGTAGATGATATTAAAGAATTGGTACATTTTGCCAAAATTAGAGGTATTAGAATTATTATAGAAATGGATACACCAGCTCACGCGGGAAATGGTTGGAATTGGGGCGTTAAAAATGGTTTAGGACAACTTGCAGTTTGCGTTAATCAACAACCATGGTTTGAATTTTGCGGGGAACCCCCTTGTGGACAGCTTAACCCCGACAACCCAAATATATACAAAGTATTAGAAGATTTGTACCGGGATATATTAGAAAGTACAGAGGAGCGCGAAATATTTCATCTGGGAGGTGATGAAGTCAACTTGCATTGTTGGGAGGTCCAACAAAATATTAAACCAAGTCCAAATAATTATACTGATCTTCACGATACTTGGGGAGACTTTACAGTGCGAGCTATGAAACATTTACATGTAGCAAATGGTGGGAAAGTGATACCAAACATAATTTTATGGTCCAGTGATCTAACCAAACGTCCATATTTAGAAAAATATTTAAATAAACATCGAATTATCGTCCAAAGTTGGGGTGGCAGCACATGGCCTGAAACTACAGACCTTCTAGACTTAGGCTACCGAATAATAATATCCCACGTAGACGCCTGGTATTTAGATTGCGGCTTTGGAAAATGGCGGGAAACTGGCAGTGCAGCCTGTGATCCCTATCGTACATGGCAAACTGTTTACACCCATCGCCCTTGGCAACGGCTTCGTCTACCACCAAACAAACGCTCTTTGGTCCTAGGAGGCGAAGCCTGCCTCTGGACAGAACAAGTAGAAGAATCTGCTCTAGATTCTAGATTGTGGCCTAGAGCAGCAGCTCTGGCTGAACGACTCTGGACTGATCCAGGGTTAGATCTGGAAACTCTGGCAGTTCATGAAGATGTATATACTAGATTAGTGACTCAAAGAAGTAGATTAATAAAACGGGGTTTGAATGTCGAGGCCGTTTGGCCGGAATGGTGTAGTCAGAACCCGGGGAAGTGTCTATGATTGATAATCAGTATTGTGCCTATAGACTGAAATAAATTGGATGAATGTGTGTATATATAGCGCGTTTACACGTTAAAGAGACTTAATAGATTATGTAAAATTATTTTCTAGTTCAATAAATCATTAAAAAACTGTTAACATTTTATTTATTTTATCATGTTCCTGCCAAGTTTTTTCAGCATTACCAATATATGTGAATAAAAACAGATTGGCATACTCCGAAATGGGTAATAAGCTGTTTTTATAGCAGATTTTAAAGTATCCTTTTGTCTTTTTAAAATAGTAGCTTAAGTAGCACTTTAACCGCAAGTTGTGCAATAATAAATGTACAATAAAGTACAATACTATTGCGGTACTTAATGAAATTGTTCTAATATAATATTCTCTCAGTCATTTATCAGAGACTGGCCCGCTCAACTAGACCCACAAACGCGTTTCGCTTTTATTGGAGCACTGAAACCTCTAGGAGGTACTAACTAGGTTGAATGGACAGATGATAAACCATCCCAAGATATGATGAGCAATAACTAATAATAAATGTACAATAAAGTACAATAAGGCACTTGCACCTACGTCATAACATGGCAGGTGAACAGCTGATTCTGGACAACCAAGCTTCAATTTAACATTGCATCTGCGTGTGTTTTCTGTTCAAGAAATAAAGTTTTTCGCAAATTTATACATGCTACTTTAAAATTAACTAGCCAAAATTAAATATAAGTGTATGAATTATTTACTAGTAAAACAAATCAGTCGTATTTGTAAATATATTTTTTTTAAAATCCTCATTTCCGGACTAATTTGAGTCTTGAAAGTAAGATTTCCCTGGCTAATTATGAAAATAAAATTTTCGTAGCTAGTCATTTTTACTTTCCACTGTCTGTAGGAACTAACACAAATAACCATGACAACGTTTTCTAAAATTTGTCACAGCTCTGATGATTTATGCAAACATAATGTTTTCAATAATTTTAAGCTTCGATAATTGCCGATTAAAAAAAAAAATAGAATACATCACGCGTCATTAAAATGTCTTTGCTTGACTCGGAGGCTTTGAAGAAATGCTCGGACGCTGCGCATCCTCGCATTCTTCAAACAAACCTCCTCGTCTGCAATGAAACATTTTCATGACTTGTAATGTAATATACTATTGAAAAATATTATGTTGAAATAAGTAGATTGTAGCATGAGGTTGTATTTGAGTTTTTATAAGTATTTTTTGTGTGTATTGTTAAATGAATACATGAATATTGAAATACATATAAATTGAACTATTAGATTTTTTTTTAATTTAGGAAGAAAATTAAATTTGAAATATCTATAACGTTATTTATCTTCGGGTCCTTATTTCTTAATATCATAATATGTATTTTTATTACAGATGAGCTCAATAAGTTCGTACACCAATGCAAGTACATTAATCAGATGATAAATTTAAATGGATAAATAATGTAGATTTTTATACTTACAACACTTTTTTGACGAGGATTATAAATGCCTCTCAAAAATCAATATGAAATCAATAATTAACTATCTAATTTTTAAATCTTTGTGGGAAACACAGGCATAAATATATTTTTTCTGTTTCCCAGTTAGTTCTTGTTAGAGCAACCAAAAACGGCACAGAAAGGTGGCATACTAAAAAAAATCATTCTAATTTTGTGATTTTGTTATTTAAAAAATAATTTTTCATGTTTTTTATACAAATTATTAAAGAAAATTACACATATTTAAATATTATTATAATATATTTCAATCCAATTATATTTAAATTGTTTTATATGTAATAAAAGTATACACAAATGACTACGATTAATTTTCATTTAATAACCACGAACTCACTAAATAATAACAATATTCTCAAACATTTTTACGGAAAATACTGCTCATAAATTCACCTTTATACACCCTAATCACTTTTTCCATAAGAAATCATTAAGTCCTATAAAAAACAATAAAAACTTACGGGACGATATTTCTCCGTAAGACGCAATGTAAAGGTTTGCTTGTACAGAATCAGCTATTAACAGCCATGTTGAAACGTCATGTACAAGAGCTCCATTGTACTACACTGATAAATAAAATAATATACTTATATATCATCATCATCACGGCATATTACCCATTGCTGGGTGTGCCTATCTGCTTTGTATACAGGTATACGGGAACACATTGCTGGCGTGGAGAGTGCACCACAGGGGTCAATTTTGTGCCATTTAAAATTCAAAATATTTGACGTCGGCCGGGGATCGAATCTGGTTCCCCAGATTCGCGACCAGACACTCAGGCACGCGGCCACGACACTCCATTCTGAACTCCAATAAGAGCGAAACGCGTCTGTAATTAATTTTGAGTGGGTGTATGACAAATGACCGAGAGGTTGATTCAAAGAATAGAATCACAACTTATATTAAAATTTAAAATTATGCTTAACAATTAATTTAATTTATAATTTGTTTTTCTTATTTCTTAAAATCTGCTATAGAATATATATTCTTTACTATTTATTAACAGGTTTCAATAGAACATCGAAGGTAAGTAAAGAAAATGAAATACAATAAAACTTTATAAGCCGAACTCTCAACAAGACGGAATCCTGGCTACGGCGGAATGTTTGAAAAGTCCCGCGACATTGAATACCAATTACAATGTAATGTGATCTGTACAAATCGGAAAGTGCTTAATGCGGAAAACAATTTTAGGTTCACGCCGGTAAAAACAAACCTGTACAAAACGGTAGCGAGCATTTGTATTTAAAAATCACGTGGTATTTGAGCAACGATGATTGGTCAAACTGCATCGTTATTGTGTACATTGTATTCTTCGTAGTCGAAACAAAATCGTCAGCAAGTACGAGTAACTGTTCTTTTGGCTGCATTAAAGAAGTCTGCAGTTAATAAAAATGCATTATTTGAATTAGCCCTCATTGTATTTATTAATAATATAAATATAACATTATTTTTATACTAATGAATAGCAAATTTCATGTACATTCCAAATTTGAATAAATATATAGGTGTTCTATTTTTAAAGATATCCGATCAAGGTCATCTGTATAATGAAAGAATTAACAAGTTGGTATACATTTATCTCTCTCATTTCCATAGACTATACAAGCGTGTACGATGATGGATATAACATGCTTGTTTTTCAAAAATTAATATTGTTTGAACTAAGTTAGGACATTCCATTTTAAAATTATGCTCGTCGTTGGCAATACTTTCGCTGTAACGTAAGTTTATTTATTAATTCAGATATATTACCTCGATTAATAGCCGTACGAATAACGTTATTCCCTTTGTTATTTTCAATGTGTGTTAATTAAAAACCTGGCCATAGGCGTTTAACATGGGAAATTAGTTTTTCCTTGCGCAAAAGTTCCAAAAATATTTTAGACAAAAATACTTGAAATAAATGTTGCAGAGAATTAAATTCTGCACCCGAATTAGTAATAAGATTTTATTTGTCACATTTCACAACCGAGAAAATCAATTTAAAATTTTCTTGGAGATAGCTGAGGCATGGAACTCAAACAAAATTATGTGACATGGCATAATGCGTAGTTCTATGGCATGATGCATTTAAATATAGACCAGAGGGGACAGACGGCTAAATTTTACTAAATTAGCAGAAATGCATAGCTAGAAGTTCTGTAGGGCGAGTTATTAGTCAGAGGAAATCTGTCTCAACGTTATGACACGCACAGTGTCACGTTTACGCGAATAAGAATTCGCACGCTTAGAGAGTTAGTAGGCAGCAGTAAAACAAATCACTACGCTTATCCTTGTCATATTCGCCCCGCGTTTAAGCTAGGCACGCCTTTGTATAAGTATTATTTATATTTTTGTGTTCACACTATTCTTATTTTACTTTAATATATTTATTAATTTAAAATAATTGACATTGGTATTTTAAATTAAACCTAAAAACCCTGTGAAGTGCTGTGAAGTGGAATCCACAAGGTTACAGCCGTTTAGCCCAGCAGTTCCGTGACGTACGTCTGGTACGGGGTAAGTACCCTTACTCCACATTTCGCTTGCTCCCATTTTCGGTCCAACCTGCTCGCAACGCAATAGGTGGTTCCACAACTTTTCGCTAACAACCGGAACAGGTTGTAATAATCCTCCCCTTCACCTAGGCTACTTTGAGAAAGCCGGCCTAAATTATTGTACACTGTTACATTTGGGCAACAGTCAGTAGGATTATATTTTCGGTCCTGTTACATTTGGCACAGTCGGTAGAATTATCCTTCAATCGGTAGGATTACTGTCAACTTGTTACAATTACGAACAATTGTATGCCATCTTAACTATCAAAAAAAGTTTGTGTTTTGTGATTTCCGTTTAATAACATATTTCTTTGAAAGGATGGAACAGTTTTCTCATGAAGAAAAGCTTCAGATTATAAAATGGTGGACAAATTTTGTTTGAGTTGCAGGGCTATCGCTATAAATCAGCAATCTTTAAAAAACTTTAAAATTGATTTTCTCGGTTATTAGATGTCCAAAATAAAATCTTATTACTAATTCGGATGCAGAATTTAATTCTCTACAACATTTGTTTGAAGTATTTTTGTCTAAAATAATTTGGGAACTTTTGCGCAAAGAAAAACTGATTTCCCATGTTAAACGCGTATGGCCAGGTTTTTAATTAACACACTGTATATACTATGTGCCCACTATGTATAGAATATAGTATATATCTCGGTAAATAACGACAGTATACAAAAAAATTCTATATAAAACAGGTTTTTCTCTTTCCAATGGTGCAAGGGTTATTGTGTTTTAATTTTGTTTTGCCCCTAAAATCTTATTTTTATCATTATTTTTCATTACATTTTGTGTTTTATTACTGCAGTATTATAGTTACGATTATAAAAATACTATTGTTCTAAAATATAATTATTATATAATAATTGGAAAAAACATTATTTTCATTTTGTAGAGGTTTGTTTCCTGTAGAAGCCGAAAACCTGCTCAAGTCGGAATGATATATTGTTTCTCGCAATTCCGATTGACACAGAAAATTGTTGAAATAGTGTTATTTTTTAAGATTTTATATTTAAAAAAAAAATATCAATTTATCACAGCCTACTTCATATGGCTTACTAAGTTAATTATTCTTAATTTTCTCTTACATTTTTGTAACTTATTTCTTAAATAAATTAATGCACTTCAAGCATATCGTTGAATTCGTAATTTTACGTAGATTTCAAATATATAAAAATATTTATACGGTGTCCCATTTGAAATATGAAAGTTAATGCCATTTCCGGTTGAACCGGAAGCGATACCATCATATGTAAAAAGAATTAAAAAATAATTATAAATAAAAAAGTTATTTTGAGTGGCCCGTTTTTCAGTGTCAGCCTTTTGTTAAATATAATACCTGTATAAGATTTTATAATTCTATTTGTACATTTTCCGCGATAATCTTTTAATTGGAAAAATAAAATTAGATGTAGAGTACATAAGAACCAGGAAATTAAAAATACAATTTCCGATATACAGCAGCTTTAAACCAATAATTCAAAGATTGAATTCTATATTTAACATTCAATATTTTATCCTTTACAATATAATGCCACAATACAAAATTCAAAATATACTTTCCATAAACTCTATTCGGTAACTTAGTTTCGTGTGCTCTAATTTTGTGTGTGAGTGTAACAATTACCCATACAGTACAGTCAAGCTCACTATTGGCGTGCATGCGGTTTTAGTTCAAATTGCAGCAATATCCCTTCACCCGCACAATCAATAACGTAATTAGGATATTACAACACCGTATAGCACAGTAGTATGGTTGGCGCAGTCGGTAGGATTCTTATGTAACAGATTTCAAATAGACACCCGGTATAATGTTAATACACTTTTTGTAATCCATATACTAGCATTATTTCAAAGATTAATTCGAGGCCATTATACAAAAAAAAATCTAGATATGATAAATCGTGTGTGAGTTCAGTGTTCTTAAGGGACTCCGAAGTTCATACCGAACATATTTTTCCTACCCGTTATAAATTTTCTTTATCATTTTTACTTTCATCATTTTTTATGTTTGAAATATCGTCGAACAAGCTCATCTGACATAGGAAGTCGGAAGTCAGTATATTATCTTATTCTTTCGGATTTTACACACAATTCTACCTGAATATATTTTTGGTTCTGTACGAAATTTGTAAAGTATGGGGATAACCTGAAAAATGTTTTAATCAGTAGAAGTTCAGTGGTTTCTTATCGAATCGGTGAACGTAAAACCAGGAAAGTTTAGGGATCAATAAGCATTTATCAGTTTTCTTTAGCCAGTTAGCCAACAAGTTTATTATTTAATGCTTACCGAAATTTTCGACCAAAATTATACATTTTTCTAATTTGAATATATGTATTCACAAAACTAATTTAAGTGTGAAGTGTAAAAAAATAATTCCATAGGAATTATTCAGAAAGTTTATGTTAATTAAAGTTTTTCTCTCTAGAGACAAAAGCGTCCGAGCATTTCGAAAGCTCTACACGATATGATAAATAAAATTCTAGAGTAGGGTATACCGCACCCTTTTATATACAAAAACATGGCTATAGATTTCATAAGGTTTTTGGGATACTCCTATTTCGTACATTGAATTATTTACAAAGAATAACGGACAGTATAATACAAAAAAAAAATTAGTAAGTACATTATGCAATAATCAAATAAAAACCAAAGGTTCCGGAGTTGAATCCGACTAAGATTTAGGTGTACATCTTTATCATCTTATTTCCATTAACATAATATTATAAAAAAATCTGATGTGGCCAGCACATTACCTTCTGTCAATTCTACATATTTTGTACAAATTCTACACAGAAAATTTCTTGCATACGATACTATATTTCCAGCAAAATTATGTCACAAAGATATTTTATTTCACACTGACATCTGTCAATTAGTAATATTTTAATACGATTCGAATATTCTGTTACCATGGTGCAGATTTAGCAGCATAGGTTGCAAAAGATTTTTTTTTGTCTCTAAATTCATTGAATATAAAGAAAAAAAATCTGATGTGGCCAGCACATTACCTTCCGTCAATTCTGCGTATTCTGTACAATTTCTATACATAAATTTTCTTGCAAAATATTCTATATTTCCAATAAAATTATTTTATAATCAAATTAAATTTGATATTGACATCTTCTTTTTTAGCTTTTCCCATTTGTTAGGGGTCATTGTTCTTGATTTTCTACGTCCACTCTTTTCTATTTTGCTTGTAGTCTACATTCGGTTCCTTTCCTCTCAAGTCTTCTGCTATACTGTCCTTCTTTCTTCTCTTTGGTCTTTCTCTGTTTCTTCTACCTTCTACTATTAAGCTGTTTATTCTTCATTTCATCTCTCCTCATAACATGTCCAAACCAATGTAATCGTCTCTCTTCTATCTTACTAAAACCTATCACTCGAGCCATTTCCCTTATTTTCTCAATCCTTATCCAATCTTTTCGTGTCTACCCCAACATCCATCTCAACATTCTTATCTTTTTGCCAAATTCATTTTCATTTCATGGACATAGACATCTGTTGAGTAGATTTTTTTAATATAGTAGCTGTTTCCATGGTTATAGCATAACTGGCTGATTTATGAAATTTAATTTCTTTATAATTTTTTAACTCTATATGCATTGAGTATGAAGTATAAAACGCAATCAAATAGTACAGATAATAGAATATTTTTTACTTCTCGCTAATAGACCTGTGTAACTACGGATTCCTCAATTTAACCATAATGGGAAGAGTTGAATAGGTTCTGGTAACAATTGGCCAACTGGAAGTGGTAGTTTCTAAAAAAAAATTTTTCTAAATATTATTTTTTGAAAATTTATGTTACTACAAATAATAAATATAATTAAATTCTCAATCTGACAAATTCAATTTTTTTTATTATATCTCTTATAGGTTTAGAAATATAGTACACAATAATATAAAATAATCTGTTGTAATAAATCTCATTGCCCAAACAACTCCATGGAAACCATTTATATATTTAAATGTTTATAATTGACATGAATGCAAAATTTCAGTGTCAAAAATCAGCAGTTTTACTAACATTTTTCTGGGAGGTACGAGTACATTTAATACCTATATCTTGTTGTATTGTTAATTGAATATGTATTTAAGATTATAGGTATATTAATATTACATATATCCATAAGAAACACCGGTAATACCGTCAATGAATTTGAAGAATTTTGAACATATTAGAAGAGTAGGACAAAATTCCTCATAGAACGAAAGAAGAGATACAATTTCAATTATTTGTGTGTATAAGAAATGTGAAATTCGTTACTTATAGAGCGCGAGCAGTCATGTGACTTTGTTGGCCTTGGCAAGCAGATATGGGGATCCGTGTCAGAATGACGGCTAGTAGTTATATACACAGATGTCACAACTATCATATGTCATAATTTTTCATTCAAAATTTCAAAATATTTTGATATGTTGTTTATTTGTCATCAGTAGTATGGAATATAGTTGTCGATCAAAATAATCCACATGAATTTGGAAAAACATGATGTTTTAAATGAAAAATACTTAACACCTATGTACATTATTACTAGCTGTCATTTTGACATGGGCCCCCATATCTGCTTGCCAAGGCCAACAAAGTCACATGACTGCTCGCGCCCTATGTAACATAAAATGTAAATGGCAAGAGGTATTGTGTTGGGCACAATAGATTTTTAAAATTTACAATAACATTAAATGTCAAACAATGATATTTAACAGCATTTTTTCAAGAAAAACTGTAAAAATCTTCCAATGAGGGTACTTCTGGTTGTCCAATTATGACCACATTCTAATCAGCTCTTAATATGGATGTAAGGAAAACGAATACGAAAGAATTATAATTTTTAGAATTGTAGCGTTGGAGTTATCGCCTATTAAAAAATCATTATACACACATATACAGACATTGCCGTAAGAATGGTAAAATCGTATTCTAGATTCTAGGGACCCTAAAACGTGATTATTCACTAAAAACTCACCATCGAATTTTTTGAACAGACAATACCTTCCTTACCTAAAAGAGACGGGCGGTGTAACTAAAACGAATAGAGAATAAAATATTCTTTATATATTGTAAGAAGCTTTCAGAACTAACATAAAATATCAAAAAATGATATTTAACAGCCTTAAACTGCTCTTAATATCTTCAAATTGGGGTACTTCCGGTTAATCAATCGATACATCTTTTCATATGGACGTACAAAAAAAAAGGAAAGAATTATAATGTTTCGAATTGAAGTTAATTTTTTGTTACACACACATATGTACACATATACGTAAAAAAAGTAAAATCTTATTTTAGGGACTCTAAAACGTTCTTATTCATTAAAAACTCATTATCGATTTTTTTGGCAATGACAGTCCCTTGTTTACCTAAAGGTGACGGAAGATAAAATCTGTCTCATCTTTATTTACTTAGTTAGGTACAAGATAGTCCCGCGTTGAGCGCCAAATCATTGTGTCAGTAAAATCTTGAATCTGTCTTTGTTACTAATAAAACTTCTCACATTTTTATGTCACCCGGTGCTTAGTAAGCAACTCTTATCAAAATTTTTATTGCCGATGAAACTGGAGTTGAATTTACTATCAACTTATCAATACTTGATATCGTTTAATTTTTTTTGCTTGTTTGAAATAATGATACGATATTTGAAATATCTTAATCCGTTCAATTTAAACTGGCATTCATGGTAATTGTAAGGTCCTGCCCTTTTCCGTTTGACCCCTAGTTCTGGCCTGGAAAGGGTGGGTGATAGCACTTGTTCAGCTTTAATCCTAAGCCGACTCTGATCGATATTTAGTATGCCATTTGTTGTAGCTGTCGATTATCGGCACGATACCACGTACATTGAGAGATACATTGCAATATAGGCGTACCAACTAAACAGAATTGATGTAACAAGATGTAAAAAGGTGGTTAACATGTTTGCTTGATCCTACTATATTTGTTTCGATAAGCTTTTGATGAAATACAATAAAATCTAGGATTTTAAGGATTGTTAATTAAGACACCCATGTAACCGATATTTAAAAGAATGGAAATGATTTTTTAAAAATTGTTATTTGATATGTTAATAATTATTTAGGATCTTTTAAAAATTAGTTTTGATATTTAAAAATATATAAATGATCTTTTAAAATAATTATAACTGATCTTTAAAAAAACATGTTTGATCTTTATGAAAAAAATAAATTGATGTCTATAATATTAAATTTGACATTTATAATTGTGATCTTTAAAGAATGTAAATAGTAATTGTATTCAAAATTTATGACAGGTATTTTTTTTCAAAAGGATTAAAAGGCAAGACAAAATACTAGTCGCTACACTGGCGATCTGCCGGAAGCCAATCAATTCGCTTCGCTCCGTGTTGGCTCCCATCGACGCTTAGTATAACATCCCTATCTTTTCAAGGACGGCAAGAATACATTAACCGTGGTTTTAATCGGGATGAAGGAGGGACTCGAATTTAATGTTAGGCAAAACTAATTCTGTTGTACCCTGTAATCCTATTAAATATTTTATTACTATTTGAAACAATCAAATTATTGGTCTAAGGCGAGTCTAAGACACCAAATATAAAACACCCTAATGCATTTTATTTCTAAAAGATCAGCTATTATAAATAAAGATCACTAATTATTTTATTAATCATCATAACTATTCATTAAATATATTTTAAAAATCTCAGTGATCATTAATTATTTTAAAATATCACATTTAATTTTTAATGATCAAAATAATAAGTTAAAAATCATTCCATAATTTAAATGATAATTTTTTTTTTTTAAATGTCAAACCTATATATATTTTATATATATATATATATATATATATATATATATATATATATATATATATATATATATATATATATATAAATCGTGTGGTATTACACGATAATTCCGTGTGTAATTACGTCGCATAGTTGCATGAGTATGAATCACTTGAGAGTATCATTCGCACACGAAACTGTGTTTGTCACATTGTCGCTATCACTTGAGTTTGGTGTATTAGTACTTTAATCAGGTCATATAAATCAAATTATGATTTTAAACAATTTTGATGCCAATTATAAATCTAGGGTCTCCATGCACTTTGAGTATCATTATTATACCATACGACAAATGTGTGCTCTTGCATTGTTAGAACGATGCAGTGGATTGTGAAAATAGAATTTTAAGTGTCTTTTAACGAGTAATGAAATCATCCAAACCTGAAATGGTTTGCAAAATTATTCTTGATATTTAATATTACATAGTACTTGCTTTGCATATTAATATTGCCATAATGTGTACGTACTATAGAAAAATAATACTTATTTAAAATAATATACGTATAATAAATTTTGAATATTGAAATTACAATACTAATGATTTATAACAGCTTCGCTGACAGCTTTGTTGACAGTGACAGTTAAAAAACAATCAAATGATGAAGCATTCACGTGATATGTTTCGTTTTGATTAGCTGCAACATACTACGTTCGTTTGTTTTCAAGAATCGTATACGTTGGCTTAGACCGAGTTTCGTTTGGTATTCAAGAATACCACTCACGCGTACAATACTGTTCGTGCACGAAACAAACCAAAGGAATTTTGTAACGTGCGGAAAATTCCGCATGATTTCAAGAATCGGGCCCCAACACTCAGGCCACGAGACCCCATAGGTATATGTATTTATATTAATAAAAATTAAATGGCGGGAGGTATTGTGTTGGTCATATCAGATTTTTGATGGTAAGGCATCATATATATTTTTTAAAGGTCGGTTATTTTTTCCCTTTTAATTATTCTAAACTATAAACAATCTAAACTAGGGTTAAATCAAATGTCAACTAACTATATTTGTAAGACGATTAAATTAATGCTTGTTCAAGGACTGTTTAATATAAGCTCACAAATCATAAGTTACAGTTGACCCTTTCTTGTAATACCTAGTATGGAAACTTAGTACTAAAATTTATAACAAAGCAGGGTCAGTATCGTTCACGCAGTCAGTAGGATCAAGCAAATTATTTCGTCCAATACTTGTAGGTTAAATCTAAGGATTGTTGTTTTGTTTAATATTTCTGAAAACTGTAAACAAACTCTTTTCTTTCTTTGATTCGAAAAGCAAATATTTAAAGAATTCTGAATTTACTTACTTATTTCACAAACGAACAAAACCTTTGTTTTTTCCTTCTTTGTTTTTAATTTACTTAAAACTGCAAAAGTTCGTTTATATGTTTTGAGCATCATATTTGATTGATTTATTAAATTTCTCGTGACCCAGATTTCAAATTAAAATCCTTTTTAGATTCTTTAATAATTTAACGGCAGTCAATAACTTTGTTGTATTGATTTCAGCAAAGTAATATAGTTTGTTAATTAGATATAATTGAAACAATAAGCAAAACATTAGTATGATTATACGCTCAGTTAGCTACTTTGTTTAAGTTTCAAACAATGTTCTTGTACAAATATGGATTCTGGTATTAATAATGCAATCAATAATTGTTAAAGTGTTCCCTTTACAAAGCTACAATTAAACGTTTATAAATTATTCGTTAGCTAACAAGATAGAGTAAATAAATGATGGAGAAATAATAATTATACTTTGGATATTATATAGCAATTTGATATTCAATATTTTCCGAGCATAGTCCATTAAAAATAATCAGGGAAGCGCTGGTTTTATTTTCTTCTAATGATTTCAGACAAAATTTTCTCTCAATATTTTTACCGCGTTCAGCACTGCCCTTAGTTTACTCAAAACCTGCATTCTGCATTCTTGCATTTTGGTATCCTCGAACAATTTTATCTCCTATCTCCACAATTCAAAGTTGGAAAGATAAATAGATTTATACTTCTTCCAAGTGAGGCAGGTGAACCGGATTCATCCAGGAATCTAGGACTAAACAACAGGATTCTAGGATGCAGTATTGAGTCAGCAAAAATTTATCTACTTGCTGACGAGAATAAACTAGGACGTGACTGTACATAGTTCTCAAAATATGAACAGGAAAATCGAGATTTACTGTGTTGTTTTCAAAAGTATGGAATCGTTGATCAAGACAAGAAACTCTTAAAGATTGCGTTATTGACAGTTGTACTCCCTTCTTACATTTGGATATTTGGATATTATATTCTTGGGAATAAATTTGGAAAGCAATATGCAGTTGTAAGATTATCCCCTTATAAAATAATTACAAAAAAGGAACAGTTCAACTTTTCTAGTTAAGATTTTTATTTGACTTTCAACACAGAAATAAAAAGTTGGAAAATTGAATTCGTTACAGAATTGTCATGAATTTTTGTCAGTTTTTTCCGAAGACAGAAGTAATTAATTTGGAACTGCATTTTGGAAGAAAATCCTCTGATGAATATTCATAAAGTCATAAAGAATCTGCGAACTTTTTACTGGTCTTTAGTCACATTAATTTGATTAATATGAACATAGAATATTAGGAAGAGTTATTATTTCATAAAATGTAAAAATTGTTTATAGAGTATTACAACAATTTTGTGAATGTTGCAGTACTTAAAAATGATTCATTTATAATGTATGTAAGCTGTATTATTACGATTAAAATATAAAAATAGCAATATTGATTTACAAATACACTTTGTACAATGTTTTATATATGTTCTTGTATTGAAAATAATTACGTTCACTAAATAATTCAAAATCTATTCCACGATTATATACGGTGTTTATTTTAAATAGACTACCATTGTTATCTTGATAACCATATAAGCAACTTTTTGTTTTAAATAAGAATATATATTTATTATTTGCTCATTCGCAAACAAAAAAATAAATATATCATCACGACATATTACCCATTGTTGGGTGTGCCAATCTGCTTTGTACACAGATATCAATAATGATAAAATATTTGTACCGTGCGGGCGCTTACCAGGCCTCACCTCACGGGCACTCTATGTCAGTATCATATTTTTCACATATTTGGTTTAACATTTGCTAATAAACTTACTAGTTGAAATAGTTTTGAATTTTGAATGCTTTGACTGGAACATTTACTTTTATAATAATAAAATAACAGTAGTATATTTTGTACCCTCATAAAAACTATGTCAACGACATTACTAATTTGACAATCTTAATTTATACAATTCCTAGATGACCTTGATCGGACATCTTTAATTTTTTGACTGTATATATATATATATATATATATATATATATATATATATATATATATATATATATACAGGGAGGTATTAAACTTAATGTTAGTTTCATGAAAACTGCCCTTGAATATGCGATTTTTTTTAAAAAAAAATCTGTTTCGAAATCTACATATGTCATACTACTTACCCTTTTATCACATTAAGTTTAAAACCACCTGTATATATATATATATATATATATATATATATATATATATATATATATATATATATATATATATATATATATTGGACAAAATGAATATTTTATTTGTTTTTATATTTTTGATCAATTAACAGAACAAAATATTCACTTCTTTCTGTTAAGGCACTCTAATTCTATGTAAAAAACATTTATTCATTTTTTCCATTCGTGGCATACCTATTATAATTATATTTTAATCAAATTAATTTAAAACTGCATGGATTTTTTTAGAAAAGTATTACTTCATTGTATTCAAAAGTATATTCTTTAACGTATGAGCAAATATCATTTAAAATAAAAAAGTTAGGTCCCGTATTTTGAGAACCACTGGGCGAAAAAAATAATTTTTCGTTTTTGCCTTAACCGTCTTTGTAGCTCTTGTAATTATCGAGATAGCATGGTGACCCGTTTGAAATGAACACGTTTATGTACGTTTATAAAATTTGTAATGGAAGTAATTTTATTCTGTCCCGTACGGGGGAGGGAGTGTAACAATGCTCATTTTCATGTTATACCTACAAAAACATAGTTTAACTATAAAATGTTTGTCATTTATTTTAAACATACACTTTTGGTTAGTTAACACAAATACCATAATATACAGATTGTACCGTCCTCTATTTCACAGTACATATATTATGTAGTTTAGATAAAAAATGAGCTTGATAAAATTTTAGTGTGAGTAAACCTCGGGTACCAAAAATTGCTGGCAACGGCAAGTGAACCATTGGAGTGGCGACTTATATTAACTAACACTAAAGAAGTTAGAAGTGTACGAAACGTCGATTTTGTAAAAATAAATGCTGTATGACCCAGAGTTCGAGTATATGTTAAAATTAATGTACGCACATTTATAATTTAGAAGTTTCAATTTTTCTACATATTGCAGAGTTAATAAAAGTTTTATCAACTTAACAAAACCGTGCCATTAATTTTTGAAAGCATATACATTTCACTAATTACTAATAAAGTGGACGAACTCAATTCCAAATTAAATTTGAACGAACAAATGTCATGCATTTATAATTACCTTTATTTTTTTATCAATTCTAAACCATTATATTAACAACACTACTAAGTCTATAAACACTATCCCACTATTTAATAACATACTTCTGTCATCAAAATCAAAACTTTTAAGTTTTTAGTAACCCAACAATCACTTCCCTCAACAATGACAACCAACCCTAGTGGCGACGGCGTGAACTACCTTCTCCCAACAGAGCGTCGGTAGCGTCGCGACGTCTGGTGAAAACTGCGACGACCAGCGTCAAAATCCACCATAAAAGGGAAGCAGGAATAGCAACTAGTGGCTGAACACGTGATAGCTTAATGCGCAGGACGCCAGCAGGATGAGATGAGCAGGATCAAAAATTAGGATGTTTTTTGCCCTAATACTCTGCAGGAACCAATCAAGGAGTATTGCAAAAAAATACCAAGTACCATAATTTTTTGATTGGAACTTTTGGTCTAAAGGCCGGATTAACAAAATGCAACCGAAATGAATTGAAAGCTTCTTGGCTGATACTGTCAAGTTTGCGTTAGAAACTTTGATGCAATTAATAAAAAAATCTGTTGTGTCCAGCACAATACCTTTCGTCAATCCTATGTATTATGTATATATTCCATACATAAATTTTCTTGCAAAAGATTCTAAATTTCCAGTAAAATTATTTCATATACAAACTATGCAAATTGCACTTGCAAATTTCCTTCTTCTTTAGCTTGCCCCAATCGTTAGGGGTTGCTATTTTTTATTTTCTTCTTCCACTCATTTCTGTTTTACGTATCGTTCTCATTCAGTTCCTTTTCTCTCATGTCTTCCGCAATACAGTCCTTCCATCTTATCTTTGGTCTTCCTCTGTTTCTTCAACCTTCTATTACTAATCTATTCATTCTTCATCCAATATGTATATTCTTCATTTCTCCTCATGACATTTTCAAACCAATGTAATCATCTCGTTTGTATCTTTCTAGAAACTTATACCAGTAGAGCTATTTCCTTACCTATCTTTCCATGTCTTCCCCAACATCTACTTCAACATCCTCATTTCTGTGACATTAATTTACTTTTTATTTATACTGACATCTGTCAATTTGAATTATATGAATATATTAGTAGTTTCCATGTTTAGCATAGCTGGCTGATTTATAAAATTTAATTTCTTTGAAATTCTTTAACTCTATATCTATTGAATATGAAGTATAAGATGTAATGAAATCATATAGAGAATAATATATTGTTTAAGTTATAATAACGTTAAATGTCAATAAATCAAATTTAACTGTTAACTCTTCAAATGAGGCTACTTCCGGTTCACCAATTATAACCAAAATCTAATCAGTTGTTCTTCTGGATGTAAACTTGAGGAATACGAGAAAATATAATTTTTGGAATCGTGGTATTGAAGTTATGCGATCCGAAACTTTCGTCACACACACACACACACACACACACACATACACACACACACACAGACACACATACATACATACAGACATCATCGTAAAAATGGTAAAATCGTATTATAGGGACCCTAAAACATGCTTATTCACTAAAAACTCATAATTAAATTTTCTGACCAAAGATAATACCTTCTTTACCTAAAGGTGACGGAAGGTAAAAATAAATCCCGACATTGATAGGTGTGCTTTGTACACAGATTTCTGTAATGACATTAAATTATGAAATTTGAGACAAATTTTACATATATATATATATATATATATATATATATATATATATATATATATATATATATATATATATATATATATATACAGTAATTTTATTAAAGATGTCTGATCAAGGTCATCTGTATCATGAACGAATTAACAAATTGGCATACATTTATCTCTTTCTTTCGCAAAGGCTATAAGCGTGTGCGATAAGGATGGAGATAGCAATGGTGGCCCATTTAAAATGAACCACCAAGAAAGCTTTTTAAGTTACAGTATTACGAGCTTATAACAAATAAAGTACAGCTTTACAAGTGTGTTGAACAGTGATTATTACTCTATTGCAGGGTTAAAATATCTTTCAAATGGGAAAGAATATACAACGTGTTATTTAAGTAAGCGTACAACGCTTAACTTATGGTAGAACTAACCCCATAGCAAGTAAAGTAGAGCTTCGATTTTGTAACTTTAATTTCTACTGGATTTCATATTCTACTAGAATTGGGTAAGAATAATTAATACAAATATGTTTATTACTCAATTTTTCAAACTAGACGTAAATAAAGAAATGTCAAGCACAAACGATAGAAACGAATTGTACTGTTCCGGGCCAATAGAATTTGAAATCTATTCTGAGATAAAGTGAAGAAAGATCTCAATTTTAATCGAATTTGAAATCTAGTAGAATTTAAAGTTACAATATCGAGGTCCTGGCAATAATTTTTGTTTTACATATTTTCTACAAGAACTCAAGCCCCAAAACTGACCAATTACGTCAAAGTTCAAAATTTTGTAAAAAAAAGTAAAAATCAATGTGTTGTGTTCTTTGGAAAAATGCAACACCTGTCATAGTTGACATACATTTTCAGACTTTCATAATGAAAAACTAAATGTTTATCAACACTGTTGCATGTCTGTATACTCTTGATTGGCATTTTGAGAATTTCAAATAAATTGGTCGGTTTTAAGGAGCTGCAGTTCTTATAGAAAGCATGTAAAACAAAAATTATTTACCGCTTTACTATCTATTTTGTTAGTTTTGCCATTGGTTAAGCGTAGTACACTTACTTAAATAACAGCCTGTATATTACATTTCAACCCTTGTGTTAAGGGCGATATTCCCCAAAGTGTCAATCACGTGAAGGTCAGTAACATCATGAGGGACGTGGGAGACAAATATATTTGTTTGCGTCACTGAGTCGACATTTGTGACGTTTAGATTTAAATTTACGTCTATGAGAAATAACTACTAACACTTCCCACGGAATCTGCCATTATTTTCTTCTATTTCTCCTCAAAATCTTTTCTAAATTCAATCATGAAAGAAGCTTCATGTTTCCTTGTGATAATTTTGTTATTGGGGTTTACATCAAGTCCCAGGACATTTCGGAAGAAACTACATTACCAGAGAGTTGGATTTAAGCACATAGAGAAATTTAGTTTATTTGGTGACGTGACTAAGCTTTAACCCTTGGGGGATGCACAAAGGATCATGACAGCTATTTCCGAATTAATATTTATCAGTAGAAACCATTGAGGAATGAATTATTCAGAGAAATAAAGTGTCGATGTATTTTTTTTTTGTTGAAAAGACACTCGTATATAGTTGACGTAAGAATCTAAAGCATGACAATAACTTTCATACCTATTTGGAACATCTATATATTTTTATATATTTGGATTCTTCGTAAAAGTAGGAATTGAAGTCAACTTAAATTGAAGAAATAAATTACAAAAATGTACATACATACATAAAATCACGCGTGTCCCACTTAGTGGGTTCGCACAAACCCGATAACAATAAGAACAACATCAACATCATACAATAAATCCTTACTATTAAACATATTAAAGTGACCGATTTTCGGTTCCGAAATACCGCATCCGGATCACAATAATAGTTAGGAAACAATCATCCTTCGCCACACATTCCTATCGAAGCAGACTTCTTTCACGTAAGAGAAAATTATGAATAATTAACCTGGTAAACCATATCAGGTAAGCTGTGATAACCAATTGATCTTTTTTTTAAACAAAATATGAAATCTTATAAAAATAACTTACTATTTAAACAATTAACTTAAATATTACTTAATATTATCTCAACTGTTTCCACAGCTTGCTTGATATCATCACGTTAATTATGCATAATTTTCTCTCGCGTTTTAGATATTTACTTCTTCAAGCATATCGTTGAATTCGTAATTTTACGAAGAATTCAAATATGTAAAAATATAAGGTGTCCCAATTGAAATATGAAGGTTAATGTTACTACCATCATGCCAAATACCATTATTTGTGAGCCCCTAAGCCTAGCTTATAAATATGCAAAGAGAATTAACAAATAAATATAATAAAAAGTTATATTGAATGGACCGATTTTCAGTGTCAGCCTGTATACAGGGTGTAACAGCTAAACAAGCTACCTCAAATAATTTCTATATTATTCAAGATACAATAAAATACTATGAGACAATCTTATAGAAGATCAATGAGGACATCCGATTGGAGGAGAAAATATTTTTTTAAACCAGTTGTTCTCAAGTTACAATATAAAGTTTATATATATATATATATATATATATATATATATATATATATATATATATATATATATATATTTAAATTGGATGGTATATAGTTTTTAAGCCCAATCGATAGAGCATTTTTTTTAAATTCAACCATGTAATCATTTTATATTCTGACAACAAAAATATTAAGAAAACTTCTATTGAAATTTAAATAAATTTGATCTTTATAGTTAGTTTTAAGTAGGCTATGTATGAAAAATTAAATTAAAACGAAACGAATATTTGTTAATAACTTTATAAATAGTGATCTATTTGATTTCCATCCTAAATAATTTAAATTGACAAATAGCAGTTTTTGTTTTTCATACATAGCCTACTGAAAATCGGGCCACTCAATATAACTTTTTCATGTATAATTATTTTTTCTTCAAACGTCATAAAAGCAGCATCTTTTGTGACTTGATTCACAAGGTAAAAGTTTAATTACGCCGCCGGAGTAGAAGTAGCCAATTTCTACGCCGCCGGCGTAGAAATAAAATAAATAAATATCCATAGAAACTATACAGATCAACGAATAAGAAGTAACTTTAATAAAAGAAATCTGTAATATCGCCCTAAACGTCACTATAACACGCTAGGTAATCTAAGAATAAAGTTACTAAATACGATCAATAGCTGTCAAATTTAAATATATAACCTGTGAATTGAAATATAAACAAAGTTTACTTTTGAGGAAATAACATTATTAAAGAATAGCAGACTTACAGATTACAATTACAGGGACGGTAATGAGCATAAGAATACTTAGAATTAAAGTGATAAGAAAAGTTTATATTGTTTTGCAGTGATTCCTGGACATATCTTTCAGCCAAACTGTTAGATTTCCATCCAATTGAACAACTTCAGGGGGCGTACATTATAATACTTCAAATTCCGACATAATTGCACACAATGAGGATATAAAATTGCACAGTTTTTATTTAAACTTCAAAACGAGAAAATTTTCATTTTAATGTTTATAACAAAAAGTGAGCAAATAAGTATCCATAGCTACAGGGTAATTGAAATTGCAAACGTAATTTACGTAAAATGTAACGTTAGTAGTATATATATACTTTTATTTAAATATCTACGTTTGAAGAAAAAAATATAATGTGTCATTCGGAGTAAAAGTGTCTACACAAAGTATCTCTTTTACTCCTAATAACACAATATACTATTTTAATTCTCTTTGCATATAAATATGTATACCAGCAAAATTAGAAGACCGCCAAAAAATGCTATGTATTTAATAAAGTATGAACCTTCTGTCTTTCATATTTATGTTGGTAATTCTACTTCTGCAACAAATAACAAATGACCTAATAAAGATTGATTATCATTTATCGAGGGTTTAAATATTGCTCGGTCTTTTGTATTATTAAATATGGGTGTTTCATTCGTGTTTACTGTAGGTCGAGGGTTAACAATGTTTTTTGCATTTGTTGTCTTTTAATTCTAAGTATTTAAAAAAAATATTTTTGTTTTAAATCTGGAAAATTATTATTTCTAAGTAATAATAAATAATTAATACATACTGGAAAATATATTTTTTTAATTAAACTAAACAACAAAAGCAGAAATTGTTATCTTTTGATCTACTCGTATAGTGAAGACGAACTACACAGCCATATTTAATAAAACTAAAAACCGAGCAATATTTAACACCTCGATAAATGATAATCAATCTGTATTAGATGGCTATATTTAAGTGTAATAGCGTCATTTGTTATTTGTTGTAGATGTAAAATTACCAACAAAAATATGAAAGACAGATTTAATTTTATAATTTTGAGAGACGTCCATTCCTAAAATAAATTTTAATTTGTTAACGTCTCCCATTTTTCAAACTTCCAAATGATATTATTTTAAATTAATAATACCTGACAAAACTTTACAATCTTACGCTAATTTTGAATTAAATTCTAGTTCTAAAGACAAATAGTTCCAATTATGAACTGAGTCAAAAATAAGAGCAAAGTTTTATAATTTATAAGCTACTAAGATATTAATCTTTAATTCTTGTTCTGCTATCTAAATTGAAATCAATATTTGGTTTAAAGTAACTGTTTTACTACTAACATAAAATTTTTATTTCTTTAAAAAAAAACTATTTCATAAGCCATGATTTCCTTTATCATTTTTAGTAACAACATTAAATTTTTATTGCTGTATATATTATTTATTGATTTCAAAAAAGAATCTTATTATTTCTACCTTGCATTAAGCATAAAAACACGAGAAACTATTATATATATATATATATATATATATATATATATATATATATATATATATATATATATGTATATATATATATATATATATATATATATATATATATATATATATATATATATTAATTCAAATATCTCGAGAATGGTAAGAGATATCGAACTACGAATTGAAAATTTGGAATCTCCACCTCGAAAAATAATTCCATATTTTCCCAAAAAAAATTGACCGATTTTTTGCTTCCCAAATACAGATTCCATCTCATTCCCAGAATTGGGTGGGAGATACGTCCTCAACCACTTCACCAATCGATCCGCCGTGTCGAAAAATATAAGTATCTATACCAATTTTCATAAAAATATTCCCTAGAATACGTTTGTTAAATCTGAACCAGT
The DNA here is from genome assembly GCA_951394225.1 of Harpalus rufipes. Lineage (NCBI taxonomy): Eukaryota > Metazoa > Arthropoda > Insecta > Coleoptera > Carabidae > Harpalus > Harpalus rufipes. The sequence goes on from OX596291.1 coordinate 14,998,621, forward strand.
GGAGTAAAATAATTGAAACTTAGTATACTTATGTAAAATTTACTGTAGAATCGAATGGTGTAGTCCCATTTATGGGTTATGGGTATTTTGGTAAAAAATGAGTACCAAACTTTGACATAAAATACCTCGGATACTAAAAGAGATAATGAGGTATGTTTTCATATTTTGAAATCTACGCGCCGACACCTGCTCATACCCAAAAATGGGTAGGAGATGCAGCTGCAACGACTATACCAATGGATTTCTTGTACCTATAAATATAAGTATCCCAATTTTTATAAAAATATTCTCACTTATATTTTTAATTAAAGATTATTAAAAATGACAGAAAATCTCGAAAAAAATATAGTGTACGACTTGGAAAAATTGATGATTTCGGTCATTTTTTAGTGTTTTAAACCACTTGACATACACAGAAAAGGGTATTAAGCCGTGATAATATATTTATTTATATTTACGGTAAAAAATATATAAATTTTAAAATTATCAAATATATGGTGCAAATGATTAGGCAGAAGACTCACGTCATCAACCTGAAAAAACCTTATAAAAAGAAATATAACTTATAGAAATTATTAGTTGTTATTATTTGAAAAAAAGAAAAAAAGATACTAGTATTAAAGAAACGTATATATTAATGAATTTACTATTATTTGTAAGTCAATCCTTATTCATTTTACGGAATATACAATTATTTAACACAACATGGTCATTCTCAGTAGTGTCAACGTATGGTACAAAAATAAACTACAATTATTTCAAATAATTTAATATTCCGTAAAAGGAATAACGATTGACTTAGAAATAATTGTAAATATCATTAATATATACATTACTTAATACTAATACTTTTTTTCTTCTTTTAAAAGTAAAAAAACTGTACAAGTTATATTTCATTTTATAAAATTTTTTTCATGTTGATGACAAGTCTTCTGCATAATCATTTTCACTATATCAAAGCTGCCACACTACAAATATTCAACATTTATATTTATTTAATATTAGAATAATGTAATAATAATAATAATATTAATGTAAATTAAATATAGTTTAATATAAATAATTCAATATACAACAATAATAACAAACATTATATATAAATTGAATATAAATTACAAGAGAAAATCCAAATAATAATATTATATATGTTTATTCGAAAAAGTATTTATAATTTAGCGAATAACAAAAATTGGAAAATCATACATTTTTGGAAAAAGTGTTCCTACTCTTTTTTTCACATCTTTCAGATCTACTGCATTTTGAGAAATAACATAAACATTCACCAACACTTGCTTCTGCTTTTCTTTTTTCTTCTCACAGAAAATCTCTTTCAGCCCTTTTCCAAAAGGTGGATGTAACATATAGAAAATAAAAAAATTAATACTACAATTCACCGCTCCTAGGATTAACGAAATTTGCCGAAGAATATATAAATCATCATCATCAGTAATAACTGAAGACGCATCGCCAGCATAAAGAAAAACGAAAGCAGCCTTCTTCGATACTATGTGACCGGGTACTTCTCCAGCGAGGAAGAAAATAGCAATTGCTATTAGGGTTACTGTCATTCGAGTTGGATCCTAAGAAAGAGAAATCATAGAAGATTGAAAGAAGAAGAAAACATAGCCTTCTTAAAATAATTTTATTGCACTTCATAAGATTAAATAATACCTAATACAATTTATTGTGTAACTAGTTTCAGTAGATAATATGTGAATCAATAATTTTATCAGAGACTTGAACCAAATAAAAATTACTTATAGCATCTGTTATTCAGTAGCTCAAACTACACCTCCTATAAAATAAATGCTACTTCAAATCTGTGAAACTTATTTATTGTTAGATATATTCGTGCAATAGGAAAAGGATAAAATAAAATATGTCTTTATATTGAAGAATAATTTATAGACTCCTGTAAAACTTACCCAGCTACTAAGTTTGCTTTTGCACGAAAGATGTTGCAACTGTCTCTTCACCCTATGGATGGATATAATCAATAGGATAGTCCCTACGAATAATATAAAGGTTGGTACAATCCCAAATACTATAAATCGGATCCAATTGTAATCGTAATATATCCTGAAAGAGATAAAAAGTATGTATACAGTGTGTTCATTTTATTTTGAGCGTAAAATTATTATTTTTTTCAACAATTGGTTTTCAAACTTTGGGGATCAACTTTGTTATATATATATATATATATATATATATATATATATATATATATATATATATATATATATATATATGTATGTGTGTGTGTGTGTGTGTGTGTTAATTAAAAACCTGACCAGAGACGTTTAACATGGGAAATCAGTTTTTCCTTGCGCAAAAGTTCCCAAATTATGTTAGACAAAAATACTTCAAATAAATGTTGTAGAGAATTAAAATCTGCACCCGAATTTGTATTACGATTTTATTTTTGACATTTCATAACCGAGAAAATCAATTTTATTTTTTTATGGAAATAGCTGATTTATAACGGTCGCAATGGAACTCAAACTAAGTTACGAACAATTGTATGTCGTCTTAATTGTCGAAAAAAGTTTGTGTTTTGTGATTTTCGTTCAATAACATAATTCTTTGAAAGCATGATACAGTTTTCTCATGAACAAAAGCTTCAGATTATAAAATGGTCGGCAAATTTTATTTGAGTTGCATGGGGATCGCTATAAATCAGCAATCTTCAAAAAAATTTAAAATTCATTTTCTCGGTTAGTAAATGTCAAAAATAAAATCTTATTACTAACTCTGGTGCAGAATTTAATTCTCTACAACAATTATTTGAAGTATTTTTGTTTAAAATAATTTGGGAACTTTTGCGCAAAGAATTCAGTGATACCATATTTGTATACCCGTAAATAACATTTTTTTTTGAAAAAAAGTTTTATATTAATTTGATTAAAAAATATCTAGAATAAGTGTGCCATGAGTAGAAAAAATGAATACGTGTTATTTTTTTACATAGAATTATCATAAAAACGCAAACAGAATATTTACATATATATTACATGGCAATTTAATTCTATGTAAAAAAAATTAACCCTTATTCTATCTCAAAAAAATATCGGTAAGGCTGTAATAATATTATATTACTGAATTCTGAATAAAATTCTCTATCGAATAAGCAAATAAAAAATATATAGTTCTATTTAAATTAATGAAGTCGGTCTCCACAGTTTGTGAAGCACTAGTTGAAAAAAAAAATTATGCTCATTAAAATGGTTTTGTAAAATAGATATTGCTAGCTAATTTCACCGACCTTGGAGCTGTTATAGTCCTCGAGATAGTATAGTGGACAAAATAAAATGAACATCCCGTATACTTACGTTGAATTTGTTATTTTATGACAATTACAATGTTACCAACAATTACAATTATATTATTTTTGTAGAATAACGATTAAAGTTAATGACAAATGATGAAAATGAAAGATTGAAAGTTTTTTTTGGTTGGGGTATTTGAACCCAGAAAAAAGTTCGCCCCCGGGTGGGCTTGAACCACCAACCTTTCGGTTAACAGCCGAACGCGCTAACCAATTGCGCCACGGAGGCTCTGAGAAATTTCCTGTCATAGCGACTTTCCTTATACGTAATACATGCTTAACCTAGGATAAGTAATACAGATTATTTTTCTAATAATACGACAGAAGATAAAAGTTGATTTATTGTATATTTTATCATAGGTTTTTTAAAAATAAATACATATAAACAATGACGTTATCAGAAAATTTTACCTATTCTTAGTTTGCTATGACTTGGTTCAAACTGAAAATAGGTACTATTTATTTTCCACTATAATATTCCTTAAAATGATAGTGTAATGTGCAATTGCTGCAATAGCGACCCGCAATAGCAAGCATACAAATTTTGGAATTTTTAACAGTACAGCAATAATTTTGAAAATATGTAGAATTGAATGGTGTACTCTACAAATTTAAATATGATACATATATATAAATGAATACATACAAAAATTAAAATATAATTTGCATTAAAACAATAGTACTCAATAATTTGTTATCTTTCTTCGTGTGACTATCATGGCCAACACTATAAAGAAGTCATTTTAATAAAAAAAATATTTCAATTTACTCGATTATGAAACGTACAAAATAAAATGTGGTTATTGAATTAGATGCAGAATTTAATTCTCTACTATATTTATTTGAAGCATTATTGATTCAAATTAATAGGCCATTTTTGCACAAGGAAAAACTGTTATCCCATGTTAAACATCTAATGCCCGCAGATACAACAAAATAGTATGAGGCAATCTTAAAGAACAACCGATTAAAGAAGACAGAATTTTTTTTAAACCAGTGGTTCTCAAGTTACAACATAACGTTATATTTTTTTAAACGGACCGGCATATATATTTTTATGCCCATTAGATAGATATTTTTTATGAATTCAACCATATAAATATTTTATATCCTTACATAAGAAAACTATTGAGAAAAATTGAAAATTAAATAAATTTTATTTGTATAGATATATTTCAGGAGGCTATGTATGAAAAACAATTGATCATAAATTAAAACAAAGCAAATATTTGTTAATACCTTTATACATACTGTTCTATTTGCAAAAAAAGTCATTATACAATAACAATAAGTTAAATTGACAGATAGCAATTTTTGTTTTTCATGCATAGTCTATTGAAAAATAAAAATAAAATTTATTTAAATTTCAGTTGAATTTTTCTGAATATTGTTATTATGTAAGGATATAAAATAATTACATGGCTGAATTCGGAATGAGCCTAAAAAATATTTGTCAACGTATTTAAAAATTATAACTTTGTGTTTAAAAAAATAGTATTACAAAGTCTTCTCTATTTAATCAAAATATATGTTAATCAATAGCACAATAATGTACCCTGTGGTGCTTTCTTCACGACAGCTTTGGTGCCAGTTGCACGCCCTTATTGAAACAGATATTTAGGTATTTTCAAAAGAAAATTCCGATTATACAAGTTGATTTTTGAGTTATAGGTTCTGAAAAATTCTGCGTGATGGCACTACCATACAAAATTATATTAAAAATTTCTGCAAATATATTTTGTATATATAATTTGCCATACTTATAATTATATTAAACTTTGCAATTTATATTGTTATTATAAAATTATTGTTGTATACTGCTAATAAATTGGGAAATCAAATGAGTCCAAAAGTATTGATATTTTTGGAGCATGCGCATTGCCGTCCCATTTGAGTAATCCCGGTTACTGCCCTTTTAAGTCCTATTATTTCCCTCAAGTACTTAGTCGTATAAATTTTGAACGGTACAATTTCATACCATTTTATTTTGGCCCTATTATTTCATTTCGAAATATTGTTTAGACAAATGATTTAAAAAAAAATTAATAGACTGTGCATAAACTGGAAAGTGCACCTCAGAAATTCCGATAGAAATTAATAACATATCAAAGAATAGAAAGTCACCACGTGTTACTGTCATATCTCTTTAAAGAATTGAACGAAACGTGAATTATTGTTGTCTATTTTTAGATTCAGCAGACATCAGATATCTTCTCCAGTATTCTAGATAAATTTTTCTATTATATATTGCTTGAAAGATCACGTTGAAAACTTAGAAGTTAATATGACGCAAATCATTTATTTTACAATCTATACAGGATGTTTCCTTTAAAAAAAACAGCACTTTTTTAGGTGAAATAATGACTAGAGAAAGATGGTTAAGAATAAGGGACTAATTTATTATTAACAACAAACCGAAAATTCAACCAGTGATTATCAAACGGTAGAACAAAATTATAATTTTTTAAATGATACTTTCTTAGTTCATTAGATAGAGATTTTTTTGTGATGTCAACGGTATTAATATTGCATAGAGTTGTCTCACAATTATTTCGCGAAAAATGGTATTAAATATTAGAAATATTGAAATAGGCTATGCAATAAACATTGGCTGGTACCACAAGCCTGGTGTTAACTAAAACGCTATTTTAAATATTTTCAATATTTAATTTCACCCTTACGTTTAAAGAGCGATTTTTTTAAAAAATATTTGTTTGATTATAAACTATGTTCTGCTTTAAAATCATATTTTGATGAATTTAATATTATTTATTATTAATATTAAATAATGAAATTTGACATTTCTTCAAACATCGTTTTAGTTAAAACAAGGCTTGTGGTACCAGCCTATGGCCTGTTTATGACGAGACGATCGAGACGGGCAACTACGTTGTCTCGTCTCGTCTCGTCTCGTCTATAGAAGACAAGAAATTAAATCTCGTCTCGATTTTTTCTCGTCTTGATCAATGGAATCGCGTCTCGGCTGAGAACCTCGACGAGATTTCTCGATTCTTTTTAAGAAATCCAATATGCAATTTAAATTAATATATAACCGAAACACAAATAATATATAGAGTGATAAAAAAATTGAGACAAACACCTATTTTCGTCACTATCAATTTTATACCTACAACCAGATGCGTTTGAGCTGGGAAGTTTCATTGACGCGAAAATTCAAAATAAGGAAAATTAAAGAAGAGCGTACAAAACAAATAAATAAGCTTTTTGCAAATCAAAAGTGCTCAATAAACAAACTGTACAAAATGCACATCGCAATATTATATTTGGTCCATGTTTTATCTCTTTCTAATATTCATGCATCTTTATTAATGTGATGCCAATTTAGTAAGTGTAGGTATCTTTTGCTTATTTAAACATTATTTATTAATAAGAATCCCTATAAATTATTAAATAACACTTAGTCGGTAAGTGAACATGAACACTGTGAGGTCAGGAAAGTAGGGGGTAGTTGTATTTTAAGAAATTGTAGCGATTCTGTTTAGATTTATAACTACAAAAATATGATCATTTTTTGTATAAAAAAAATTGCAAAATGTTCCAATATTTAAAAAAATGTATTTTTAAAAATAAAAAATCTGTTGTGGCCAGCACAATACCTCTCGCCATTTTCATTTTATGTTGCATAGGGCGCGAGCAGATATGGGGGCCCGTGTCAGAATGAGAGCTAGTAACATACGTAGGTGTCCAGTATCATAAGTTTTCATCCGAAACATTATGATTTTCCAAATCCATGTGAATTATTTTCCTCGACAATGAATGGCAAATAAACATCAGAATATTTTGATATTTTGAATGAAAAATTATGACATATGACAATTGTGACATCTATGTAAATAACTACTAGCCGTCATTCTGATACGGATCCTCATATCTGCTTGCTAAGGCCAACAAAGTCACATGACTGCTCGCGCCCTATACGTAACGAATTTAACATTTCTTGTATACACACAAAAAATTGAAATTGTTTCTCTTCTTTCGTTCTATGAGAAATTTTATCCTACTATTCTAATATGTTCAAAATTCTTCAAATTCATTGACGGTATTAGCAGTATTTCTTAAGGATATATGTAATATTAACATACCTGTAATTTAAATACATATTAAATTAATAATACAATAATATATATTAAATGTACTCATACCTCCCAGAAAAATCTGACACTGACATTTTGTATTTATTTGTCACTTACAAAAATTTGAATATCGCAACTGTTTTTCGGGCAACGAGATTTATTACAACAGATTATTCTATATTATTATATACTATATCTCCAAACCTATACGAGATATAATAAAAAATTTAAATGTGTCAGATTGAGAATTTAATTATCTTTAATACTTGTAGTAACAAATTTTCAAAAAATAATATTTAGAATTTTTATTTTTAGAAACTACCACTTCCGGTTGTCCAATTGTTACCAGAACCTATTCAACTCTTCCCATTACTGTTAGATTGAGGAATCCGTAGTTATACAGGTCTTTAGTCTTATAGAATTTGAGAAACCTCTCTCACACACACACATCCACACACACACACACACACACACACACACACACACACACACACACACACATCATCGTAAAAATGTTAAAATCGGATTCTATGGACCTTAAATCGTGCTTATTCAATAAAATCTGGATATGCGATTTTTAGCATGTATCCAATACCTCTCTTAGCGAGAGGTAAAAAGTTGTCCATAAATCTCGGAATAATTGTCGAAAATCTCGACATGTAAATCTCGTCTCATCTCGTTAGTTCAAAAAGCTTTCTCGTCTCGGCAAGACAAGAAATTTCGAGACGAGACGAGACGAGATTCGAGAATGTCTCGTCTCGTCCGAAATACTAAATATACAAAAATTGATACGTCTGTTGCCTTGTTTACACTGTTAGTAGTAGCCATTTTTATTACATTATTTGTAATTTTTAATACCAATTTACTCGAAATAATTGTTATACAACCCTATACAATATTTATATCGTTGGAATCAGAAAAGAATTCTTTATCTAATGAACTAAAAATTTATAGGGTATCATTTGAAAAAATATAATTTTGTTCTACCGTTTGTGAACCACTGGTTGAATTTTCACTTTGTTATTACTGTTAGATTAGCCCATTCTTCTTTAGCTTTTGTATATTTTAAGTCATTAGTTCGCCAGAAAAAAGCGCTGGTTGGTTTAAAGGAAACAGCCTGTATATGAAAAACATGATATTTTATTTAAAGGAAAATGACACAAAACTAATTATTATTCTAAACAACCCACGTGTATACAAAAATAACGGAGTTCAGTAACCTTTTTATCATTCTATTAAAATATGAATGAGGCAACTGAAAACTTTGTAAAGAGAAAATTTGAAAAGCACGTGAACCCGAGAGGAATTTACGCAAAACATTTTTGCTTCAAGGGAAAAGAAAATATTTAAAATTTTACTTTATTGCACAAATAAAAATATATAGTGTTATGTTAAAGAGTACTTCCGATTTTGGGTAACAAACACCTACTTTACCTCGTTTTATTTTAAATATAAAATCGTTACGATCCTACTTGAAGTATATTAACTTCTTGTTGTAATCTTAGTCCTTTTTTCATAATGTGACAACTTTTCTCGTTAGACAAATTATATAAAGATGTAACTAACTGCTTAGTTGAAGTGTAAAGTGTCAGAAGATTATAAATTATTACTTCCCTCGAGTTTAACTATCGTTGAAATTAGTTCAGATTAATGGTGTTAACTTCGAAACTTTAAGAGAGTGTTATTTAAAGTTTTGTACGTCACTTTAAGTATTGAAAATAATTTAAAATAATAATGATTTATTGATTAATATACTGAGAGAAAAAAACCTCTAATATTTAACATATGCGAAGTTTGGTTATAGTTTCTTTGTATTTAAAAAAATAAAATAAATAGTATTCCCATATTTGAATTAATACGGTATTATTTTAAATACTAAAATTTCAGTATATTACTATATAATGAATAATTTGTTTACAGCTTATTTTGTTGTATGTATTCTACAAATTTAACAAGAAAATAATAATAAATTTATATTTTATTTAATATATCAAACATCTTATTACACATATCGTGAAATAGGTACTATGTCTTCATCTGTTTTCTAAAAATAAACTTAATCTTTTATAATAGGTAAAGTACTAATTTAACAGTTAACGAATTCTTTTTACATATCAAATATGATATGATAATTATTATTATATGTATTGTAATTATAACTTATTTAATTTCTCTTTATTTGTTTAATTTAAGAAATACAATTATTCATTTTATTTCTAGGAAAACATATAAAAAATAGAAGCAAATTGTTGGCACTGGTCAGTAAGACATACATATTTGCAGCGTTAACGCGTGTACCATTGACTCAATTGTGTTTTGTTAAATTCTATTGAATCTAAATAGAAAAATGAGTGATATACCTAATTTATTAAACAAAGAGAGATTTTTATTATGTGTACTCCTTCGAAGGTAAGCAAAATACATAAACCGACGTTCATCAATGTATAAGTATTATTTTTTTATATTTCAGCAAACAGCTTTTAGGATCAGTTGAAACTTTCACATAGATTTATTCCAAAAAAACGATTTAAGGACAACTTTGAATTTGGTTCTAACCAAATACATCTATACAAATAAATAGAAATGAGTTTGGAAATTCTAAATTTCATATAAATAATATTATGTATACTGATGAAAGAATGATTTACTTATACAAATAAAATAATCAAGTTTGTAGGCATTGATAAACATTTTCAATTATGTTACTGTACTTTAGAATTTTACTTAAGTTTTTATTTATAATATCATATTTTCTGTTAAAATAAATGTATTTACCAAATGTTTATGAATTTCATTAAACTACATCCAAATCCTAATTTCCCAACAAAATATTTATAAATTAATTTATTAGCTATTAATAATATAATTCAACTGCAGCTAATATATAATATTCATGTATAAGGAATTCAGATATTAACTATTAAATTATGTGTTAATTTAAAAATATTTTATTTAAAATAGTAATTTTTTTAATAGTAAAATAATCATTAGCTTACCAATATCTTCTGAAAATTTACAATTAATGTCATACTTTATCAATCAAAATGTAAACATTAATAATTAATGAATAATATTTTACTGAATACCTTTATTTAATGTTAGAAAACTTATATACTTTAACTATTAAAGTATTTATTGTTTGATTTAAATTATTATAAATTTCCTAAAAATATTGTATACTCGTATATTTTAATAGTTATTTACGTTATAAGGACAGGAAGTGAGGTATTACGGTACGTATGAGAAGTACCGTAATACCACTTCATGGCCATATGACGTACAACATTTTATTTCATACTGTCTACGTGATTTAAATATTTTTAAATTTATGTCAATATGTCAGTTTAAAACAGATCACATCAGAATTTGTCTTAGTTATCTGTGCATGTTTCATTTTTTTTTTTGTTGATTTTGTTTGTTTGCTTGTCATCAAAAATGAACGCTTCTTCTAGTAATAACTCAAACTTTCCGACCGATATTTTGGAAAAAAAGTGTTGAGGCTATACGGAAACTGATTCCCACAAAGTCCTCCGGAAGATATGAAAATGAATTTGAATTATTTTGCAATTGGAGAAAAATATACAATGTCGCAAATAATGTAAATAAAAACATAAAATTTAAAAGTAAACAATTAGGGATGTTTCTAAGCAACACTTCCCGGCTCAGGTCCTGTAATGTATCATTTCCTGGACTCAAATAAGTAACCTACAAATTTCTTTCGACTAGTTTAATATATGGATTTTGACCTTCCAAAATCTGAATGTATTCAAGTATTCCGTCATTTAATATAGGACTATATCGCCTTTAAATATACAGTCCATACGATGTAACTTGGCGACTCAAAAGAATGTAATTCAGTTCACTATACCTAAGTTGCGTTATGTCAAATATTTACATTTACTTCAGCATCCGCACAGCTTCAGAAGTGAAATAGTGATTTTACAATGTTTTATTGTCTTACACAAAGCAAATTTCACCCTAATACACTCAAACTCGGGGTGTCAGGTACTTTTGAACCCAAGAAGTTATATTCATACATAAGCGTTGGTGCATTTTTTTCTCAATAGCAATAGAAATTTTATTCTCTTAGCTTTATTCATTTTAAAAATAATTAATTATAATATGATTTATATAATAAATAATTCATTCCAATATTTGTAATATTTTTTTTGGTATAAATAATTTTTTTTTTTTTGTAATATTCGTAATTTTATTGAACTTCATTCTTCTTCGGTACGCCTATGGATTTTATAACTTTCCCATTGCCGCAGTGATAATGTGAATTGCCCCAACTCGCCAAGTTACATCGTATGGACTGTACAAGGCATTGTACCCACAAACTGTGCAAATTCTTCTGGTTAGAATATTGTCCCATATGTCTTGCATATTGTGTCAAAAGTAAAGGCTCTCGGTAGAAGACTAAAAAATGGCTCTGTAATTGCTGGTCGCACTATTATCACCCCTCATTTGGCCCATAGGTTTTATAATTTTTAAGTCTATATTTAAACTAGCCGAAAGAAATATCTAGAAAATTTCACCATATGCATAGGTTTTATAATTTGTGGAAAATGTCAGCCGGACTCCTATTTTTCTACTTACCACGAATAGAAGAACTTTGTAGGATGCAAAAATCCATCGTCCTTCCAGGCAAAGATAAAAAAATAGGGCAGGTTAGTCACAATAGCGATAAAGACAGATCCTGCCATTATCCTTCGAGCCACAGGCGGGGTGCAAATTGTTGGTTTCTTTGTGCGACAAGGACGTCTTAATACCACCAAGCGATCTGGAGAAGAGGGTAAGATTGACTTGAAATGTACGAACACAAAAATGAAATTTTCCCATTGCATCGCAACTTTTTAAATTTAACATACAGGATGCTGACCGCGACACCGGAACATAGGACTTTAACATGTAAAATCATACCTTCGTAATTTCTTGTTTCCCTAATTATTTCAGATAAAAAAATCAAATAAAAGTTGCAGAGCTTAAAATTCTCCATCTGAATCAATAAGGAAAATTAATTTTGCATAGTTTAAAACGGCAGAAATTAGGTATGAATATATCGACAAGCACCTCAAAAATACCGATATCCTTGGATACAAACTAAAAATTAACAATTGTTTGTCGTTTTATTTGTCAAGTTAGGTTAATTTATTTTTATTATTAGTAGTAATTTCTGTTAAAGTGAAACATTATTTATTTAAATTAATAGATGTTTGTTCACTTAAACAAATAATACCTAATAATAAATATTTACACACCAAGTGAGTTAAGATAATGTTTATTCATGAAAAGAAAGTATAAGCCACGAGCCCGTAAGGCGAATGAGTTAAATTATTTGAGTGAATAAACATTCTTAACTTACGTGATTTATAGAATAATTAATTTAATTTTGACGAAATAAAAAGCTAATTAATTAGTAGGCTGTGTATGACAATGGTCGATGATAGACGTCAAGTCGTTTATTTATAAATTATAAAAAATATGATGTAGCCATCACATTACCCTCCGTCAATCCTGTGTATTATGTACAAATGCCATTCATAAATTTTCTTGTAAAATATTCTATATTTACACTAAAATTATTTCAGAAACAAACTATGCAAATTGCACTTCACACTGACATCTTTTTCTTTAGCTTTTCCCATTCGTTAGAAGTCGCTATTTTTTATTTTTTTCTTCCGCTAATTTCTGTTTTGCGTGTCGTCCTCTTTCAGTTCCTTTTCTCTCAAGCCTTCCGCAATACAGTCCTTCCATCTTATCTTTGGTCTTCCACTGTTTCTTCTACCATCTATTACGAAGCTATTCATTCTTCTTTCAATATATTCTTCATCTCTCCTCATGACATGTTCAAACCAAGGTAATCGTCTCTTTTGTATCTTTCTAGAAACTTTATCACTCGAGCCATTTCCCTTAAATCCTTACCCTATCTTTCCGCGTCGTCCCCAACATATATCTCAACATCCTCATCTCTGCCACATTCATTTTATTTTCATTAATACTGACATCTGTCAATTTGAATTATCTGAATATATTAGCAGTTTCCATGATTAGCATAGCGGGCGGATTATTGAAATTTAATATATTTATAATTCTTTAACTCTATATATATTGAATATGAAGTATAAAATGCAATCAAATCGTATAAAGAATAATATATTCTTTAAAATTTATGATAACATTAAATTTCAATAAATGATATGTAACTATGTTTTTTCAACAAAAACTGTTAAAAGTTGCAAATGAGGGTACTTCCGGCGGACCAATTATAAGAAAAATCTAATCACGTCTGCTTATGGAGCTAAACTCGAAGAATATGAAAAAAATATAATATTTGGAATCGTGGTATTGGAGTTATGCGATCCGAAACGATCGTCACATACACACATACATACATACATACACGCGCCCACTCACAGACATCATCCTAAAAATAGTAAATTCGTATTCTGGGGACCCCAAAATGTACTTATTCATCATCGATTTCTTTGATCAAAGACAATACCTTGCTTACCTAAATCTGACGGAAGGTAAAAACTTTATTTTCTGTCATTTGTGAAAAATAATGAAAACGGCTGATCTAACTGTGGCGAGTGTTATTTTCGTGCCTGATATAATTTTGAATGCATTATTTGTTGCAGTGTGTTAAAATTTTGCGAGATCAAACGTCTTATAATATTCATATTATGCTACTGTACACACACTATAGAAGATATTCATTTTCTTAGTTCACCGCTCGCGGCAGTAGTCGTCACAGCAACACATACCGTATTGAAAACTGTTATTTGACGGTTGTATCGTTTGTGTTTTCTAGTGTACACAGCCAACTTTGGCTGAATTGCAAACTCTACAATAAACCAATTCCAAAAAAAACCCTAGTTTTCTTTGAAACACTTGAAGAAAAAATAGTATATGTTATTTGGAGTAGAACGCCCTTTTTGTGTTTTATCCAGCTTTCCTGGCCTCAGCTAGCGCTTCGGCCGCAACACAAAAAAGATCGCTTTCTACTCCTAATAACATAATACACTATAATTCAGTAGCAAATAAACAGTTACTTATAGTTATTGTATTGGAGTTAATAATGACAGTTTAAAACGTCAAAAAATAAATTAAAAACATATTAATATAATTTGAGAGGTAAAACGTCAAATCTTTGTTAAGTTTATCTGTTTCAATTCTATGGCTATCACTATTTTTTGAGTGATTTTTCGACATTTTCAAACGTAAAATTAATTTTGTTTATTAATTCAGATGCAGAATTTTATGCTCTACTACTTTTATTTGAAACATTTCTACTTAAAATAATTATAAAAGCAGGAAATTACAAAAATATTACATGTTAAAGTCCTATTTTCCGGTGTCGCGGTCAACACCCTGTATATGTCACACTCTGAATAAAGCATTGGTAGAAGTATGTATATTTCAACTGAAAAATGCATCACCTAATGAACAGAACTATTTCTCTACTTGCAAATTCACTGGAATTCTCATCTTTTCCACGACAATGACAATGACAATGACTACCTTCGACCTTACGAATACAGTGCATCGAACGCGAGCTCCTTACAAAGAAAAGGGTTCTGTATACCCACAAAAGGGAGAATGCTTGTTATCTAAGTTGTAAAGTTCACTGGATTTCCAACAAATTTAAAGGGTAGGCGAGTGTAAGACGAAGTATATTGGTTCTCTATTGGCATTAAATTAACTAAAAGATGCTTCATCTCCAATTCTTCATAACTTCAATAACCGGCAAGCAGGTTAGAGGTCCCAGGTTCAAATCCCGCGAAGATAACATAAATTCGTGAACAATTTTAGCTAAGCATTGATAAACAGGCCAAATATTATTGTGTAATAAAAAAAATTCGGAATTTTTTTGAATATACGGTACTGTGGTTTATCGAGAGTATATTGAATCTTCCTATTACTACAACAATTAACATAGCTTAAGTTTTAACATTCATATGTAATATAGAGCAAGTTTCCCGTTTTATTTTACACGACGAAGTTTAGTTCTGGCTTGGCCCATGAGTCTTTGACAAGATTTAAAAGCATATTTTCGTGCCTTTTGAAAAATTCTTCTCCTTTATTTTTTTTATCTTGGGACTCCTACAGAGTACTGCATATCTTTCTTGCAGATCCTGATTGAGCCGGCGAGCTACCGAGCTAAGCTCGATGGGCCGGAGCCACGAGGGCCGATGAAAATTCTCGGTATGATACTGAATAATAGAAAATAAGGCATTCCGGCATGCGCAGCAATGAGACAAAGGATGATTTATTTTATGTTGTCAGGTTAGGTATAGGCCGCGAGCAGACACGTGATTTGAGCGACCTTGACGTGCTTGGAATCGGCTGATTTGTGTGCGTTTGTCACTTTGACAAGAACTATATTTTGATCTATTTTGATATTGAATTGCTAATTATTAATTCACAATTTTCAGGCAGTAAAATACATGAAATTAAAAATAATAACTTTTTAGCAACTCAAAATCAAAAAAGTCAAAACATTTCTCAAGAATTTTAAGGCCGCTCTTGCTGGAGTCAAGCTCGCGGACTTATAGACGATTGTTATTAAGCAACATGCCATCTGGTGATACTTTTGGAACTATTGTTTATTCTGTTAATTTCTTTTAAAGCTATTTTAGCGCTACGATCATGCATCTTCACATCCATTGAAACAATGTAACTTTCAATTATAAGGCATTTGATCTTTTTTCTGGATACCTTTACATGACTTATCTCCCCCTTCACTTGGCTCACCAAAGTTTTGGTGCACAAGGCGCCACTGACTCACTCTCTTTTAGGGCCGATTATAATTTCAGCTCGGGCCGAAAATACAGCCTAATCCGGGCCTACTTTCTTGTAAGTAACGCCCTAAAGTTTCAATAGGTCTTGCCTGGGTACGTTAGGAGGATTATTTAGCAAAAGTTACAAATGGTATGTTTTTGCTTTCAAGTTTTACTTTGTTCTGGCAGAGTTGCATGTTGCATGATGATGGGTTAAACCACAACCTAATAACTTCGTTTACATGATTGATAAAATCAAGTAACTTCGGCGCAATTTTGTATATAAATCACTAACACGACCATCGTTGTGTTTGGAGACGCCTGCTTCCAAAATCGCACCACACACCATTATTTTATCCAAAAACTTTACCTTCATTTTAAATTCTTTATTGAAACTTTTTGGCCGTTACTTATAAGAAAGATGTAAAACAAACTGTAGAAGCCCCGAGATGAAAACAATTAAAGAGAAGGATTTTTCAAAAGGTACACGAAATATTTAAATATTGCCACAGACTCATGGGGTAAATTAGAACTAAACTTCATCCTATATTAAATATTAATGTGAAAGCTCAAGCTTAATTGTTGTAGCAATAAGCAGATTCAATTTTTTTAAAACAATGTTAATAGTTTTTATTTTGACTGTGGATCGCCAGTCAAAACACAATTTCTTTAAACAAATATTATTTGTCCTCCGTTAACGAGCATTTATCTACGCTTGAAATTTCTCCATACATTTGTTGAAAGCGCCCCTATCTCATTTGAAAGCCAAATAAAAACTCATGCATATTAACTCGGAACGGACAATGGAAGCCTGGACACAAAGCTCGCTCATCAGAGGTCCATCTGTACTGGCCATCTTGGGGAGATTGCTAGTATTGAGGGTATTGTGAATCGTTCAACAGCCTAGAGGTAGTAATATCTATAAGTCCTTCTTTATACTTGCGGATGGTTCGTATTATACTATTTCGAACGGCAAGAATTTTACTAATATGAAGCCCAATCTGTGCCTAAATATTTTCTGGCAATTTGCTCTTTTTTTAAATTATTAGTATTGGGTTTCTACTATACCACAGTACCTCATATCTTATATGATAGTTTAAGTTAATTTATTAATTTGAATGATGATTGGGGAGTAAAGAAACATCAAAAGAATAAAAGAATAACCCTTCATTTATATTTATATTTCTGCAATATTTCTTTTAAATATTAAAAGGAGTACCTACCCAACTCTTGTACTAAAATATGACACAAAAATTTAAATAAATTGTTCCTATCCTAGAACTATTAACATATTTAAAATATCTGATGTGGCCAGCACATTACCTTCCGTCAACTCTACGTATTTTGTACAAATTCTATACAGAAAATTTCTTGCAAACGATTCTATATTTCCAGGATATACCTATTAAATTATATACCGATAAAAGGCACATAGTTCAATAGATATATTTATTATTTCCAGTAAAATCATTTTACATAAACATTATTTGACACTGACATCTGTCAATTAGAAATATTTTAAATATTCTGTTTCCATACGTTGCAAGCTATTTCTTCATAATTTTTTTTTATCTCTAAATTCATTGAATATAAAGAAAAAAATGTAATTAAATTGAATAGAGAATAAAATATTCTTTAATATTTATAGTAACATGAAATGTCAAAAAAATGATATTTAACAGCGATTATATCAAGAAAAACTGTTAAAATTTTCAAACTAGGGTACTTCCGGTGAATCAATCATAACTAAAATCTAATCAACTATTTATATAAACGTACGAAAGAGGAATATGAAAGAATTCTAATTTTTCGAATTGTAGTATTAGAGTTACCGAAGAAGTAATTTTTGTTACACACACACGGACATACACACATACATCATACATACATACATCATTATAAAAATAGCAAAATCGTATTCTAGAGACCCTAAAACATGCTTATTCTTTAAAAACTCCCATGGAATTTTTTGACCAAAGACAAAATCTTCCTTATCTAAAGGTGACGGAAGGTACAAAATCAATATTAGACGTACATACTTCTGATATGAACCTGCATTTAAAAAAAACCTTATTGAAATCTATTAGTATTTGACTTTGATTTTAAAGGGAAACCCAAAGTTTAGTAGCATTTCTCGAATTTCCTATAAAATTTAAGTCAAATACTAATAGATATCAATAATACTTTTTTTTTAATGCAGGTTCATATCAGAAGTATGTACGTCTAATAATTATTTTTTAAAAATGTTAGTAGTACTAATACAGGAACAATTTATTTGAATTTTCGCTTCATATATTAGTACAGGAGTAGCCATTCCTCTTAACGTATGGAGAAAATGATGTTTCATTTGGAACAGTTCGAACATCTCATGCCCGTTTACAATAGAGACCTCGAAGGCTGTTTAGATTTTTTACTTAAGAAAAGACTATCCCTTAACCCCTCTATAATCCGATATGCACTGGTCTTCACAATCATGGATGTAACAGCGCGTAAACAACATGTGTAATTTCTCGCATTGTCGATAAATTCTCAATAATTTCTTTAATATTTTACCCGATAATTTACGCTTTTACATCCCTGTTTATGTAGTAATAATTACTCGAAATCTCAGCCATACAGCATTTATTCTTACAAAACCCTTAGGAGGGTCATAGTTACTCTTCCCGTTTACCCATTTGTTTACGTACACATTCAGAGCACATATGTTTACCTAACGTGACGAAAACGGTAGCAAATACACTAATACTGCTGAAAATTGATGCCACAGGTAACGTAATTAATAAATCAAAATCGTCACCATCCATATGTCGAAATATTCCGTGAACCAGTACTGACAACAATAATAGGAAGCAAATTCCAAGATCTGATGCAGTTTTAACTAAAATATTTCAAAAATATAAACTTCGTCAAAATGTTTTTAATAATATATTTACCAGTAAGATACGTATAACTTGAGCACTTGACTTTAATATGCAATAACACCAAAAACGAAGCAATATTTCCTATAACACCAAAACTACATATGACAGGAAGTATGACAGCGTACAAAATAAATCTAAAATCGTCATCCTTATTTTCAAATTCAAATTCTGGAGGATCATCTTCAGGAAACATAAATGTAAAATTTTTCAGGTTTATTCGCATCATAAGATGCGGAGTTATAAAATTCCAAATTAATGCCATTTTGAAAACAAATTACAACGGAACAATGAATGCAAATAGTGTATTCAACTGTCAAACAACAAATGAAGTTCACTTAATGAGATCATAATCTGCTTTTAATAGAACTCCAATTGTCTATTTATTTATTATTGTCGCTGAGTCTAAAAAACTTGTATATTTTATAAGTTATATATGTTTAATATCGAATAACGAATTGTTTTACTGTAATATTATCTACATATTTGAGATATTCGTAAAAGCATTTGATTGTTACAGTTTTATTTAAGTGCTCGAATCGTTGACGTCATTAGATTTGTATAATATTTCAATTTTCGTAGAACTATAAATGCATTTGAAGTATTGTATAATAAAATTTCTACGAATTCAAGACATTTTATACTTACTTTCAGAAAATGTGTTAAAAAACTTTACATTTTATAAAATGTTAAATAGATGGTAATGTATTAAACTTGTATCCCTTAGGTTTAAAATTTAAAATTCATATTGCGGTTAAACTTTTGATTTAAATGAATATTTACAAATATGAATAAATTTACAAATATTAGCCGATATTAAAATTATTTAAAATATTTCAATTCTTTATAATAAAACCATATATAATATTCGTATCCTTTCGGGAAAGTTACGAACATTGACGAAGCTTGTACATTTTTGACAAAAAAATATCGATATAAATATTATGATTTATAATAAAACCATTGCTAGACTTTTCATTCGCTCTATAAAACAGATAAATTTATCCAAACTGAAAGTCTATTTATAGAAACAAACGTACAAATGCTTAACGACAAATTCAACATTTATTTATATTATTTTTATGCTGGAAAACAAGAATAGACGCGAATTTAAATATGATTTATTAATAAAAAAGTATGTATATTATTTATACAAAAGTAGGTATTTTTAAATATTAAGGTGGTGTTTCGAAAATCTTTTAAGTATTATAAACGGAAAAATTCATTACAAATTTATTATTTATTATATTTAATAAATAATATTATCTCTCTCAATAATTACGTTGCTAGGCATCCATCATGTTAGTAAACAAAACGCTTAATTTCCGTCTCCATATTCGAGGCGTCGGTACAACACATGTGTGAAGTTTCGATGCTTACAATGACGCTGAGCGTCGCATGAACCCCGGAGGGTGTCTTACATTATTAATGACAAGTAATTATAAGGATTTACTACAATAACCCTTGTAACCTATTCTGATGTACTAATTGCAAACGACATAAAACGAAAAGGGTAATACGGTAAAAAGATCGTATTTATATTAAAGAAAATCGCCGATAATCCGTAAAGTAAAAGTGATAGAGATTTGAGAGTTATTTTAATCGATTCTCCATACAATTTTAAATTTTATACAAATTTTTAAAAAATATAAGCATCTTTTAAAAAATTGTTTTTTTTTGTTTTTGATCAGTAACTTAAAAAATCTGTTGTGGCCAGCACAATACCTTCCGTCAATCCTGCATATAATGTATAAATTCCATACATAATTTTTCTTGCAAAAGATTCTAAATTTCCAGTAAAATTATTTCATAAACAAACTATTCAAATTGCACTTGACACTGACATCTTCTTCTTCTTTAGCTTTTCCCATTCGTTAGGTGTCGCTATTTTTGCGTGTCGTTCTCATTCAGTTCCTTTTCTCTCAAGTCTTCCGCAATACAGTCCTCAGTCCTTCCATCTTATCTTTGGTCTTCCTCTGTTTCTTCAACCTCGTATTACTAAACTATTCAATCTTGTTCCAATATAATTCTTTATTTCTCCTCATGACATGTTCATACCAATGTAATCGTATTTCTTGTATCTTTCTAGAAACTTGTAACAATAGAGTTATTTTCTTACCGTATCTTTCCGTGTCTTCCCCAACATCTACTTCAACATCCTCATCTCTGCTACATTAATTTACTTTTTATTGATACTGACATCTGTCAATTTGAATTATATGAATATATTAGTAGTTTCCATGTTTAGCATAGCTGGCTGAATTATAAAATTTAATTTCTTTAAAATTCTTTAACTCTGTATCTATTGAATATGAAGTATAAAATGTAATCAAATCGTATATAGAAAAATATATTCTTCAAGTTATAATAACGTTAAATGTCAATAAATCAAATTTATCTGTTAAATCTTCAAATGAGACTACTTTCGGTTCACCAATTATAACCAAAATCTAATCACTTGTTCTTCTGGATGTAAACTTGAGGAGTACGAAAAAAATATAATTATTGGAATCGTGGTATTGAAGTTATGCGATCCGGAACCTTTGCCACACACACATAGACACACACACATACGTACATACATACATAAAGACATCATTGTAAAAATGGTAAAATCGTATTATAGGGACCTTAAAACATGCTTATTCACTAAAAACTCATCATTGAATTTTTTGACCAAAGACAATATCTTCCTTACCTAAAGGTGACGGAAGGTTAAAATAAACAAGAATCTAATTTTTCGACACTGTCATTAAATTTAGAAATAAAATATAGATACGCATACAAATTTTCAAAAAATTTTGTCCACTGGTTCAGAATTTTGCGGAATTGGTCAAGTGATGCCCAAATTTTTTATATTTAAAAAAAAATTGTACCGATTGAAATAAGTATACATATAGTTCTCAACAGAAGGAATTTAGTGGTAAAGTCGCTGAAGTTGTATTTCATACCCAGTTTTTGGTAAAAGCTGTTGAAATTAAAATTTTGAAACACCAATTTTTCGGTATGTATTGTACAAAATTTATATAAAATTTATAGAAAATTAGTGGCTGCAGCTCCTTCTCGTACCCATTTTAGGGCATAATATTTTTAAAATTGTTCACGATAAAGTTTTGTAATATGTTACATACAATTTGCAGCTAATTTCAAGGTCATTCTTGATATAAAGGTTATAGGTAATAAGTTTATTATTACCTATCTTCTGCAGATTAATTTGGGTTCATATTGCGTTGAGCTCCTCTCAATATGTCAAGAACAGGCTATACCCAAGACGTTAGAGGAGTAATCTAGCAGAAACTATATTATACAGGGATCAAACTTAATATAGTTAGAAAAATAGTATAAATCTGGAACATTGCGTCCTTGGTGAATAAATTTTCCTCACTTAGTTAATTATCCGTCAGACATAATTCAATAACATAACTAGTTCATAGGATAATTTTAATTAATTCTAGTAGTGAAATATATTTTTTAAGTCTACGTGTAAAGTTGAGTGACCGTAACAAAGAAAGCGGTGTGCATTGATTCCACCTCCAGGGGTAAGGGTAAGGGGAAAACGTGCAGAATTTTAGAGTGACGTCACACTTGTGACGTCATTCGGGATCTAGGTCATAGAGGGTGCAATAAACTCTGATGATACGTAATATGAAAGGGTCATTCATACTCGGATGTTATTATAGGAAAATTAATTGAAGGTTTGTGTTTTATGACATAAACAAGGGAAGATGACAAGGATGATATAAATGTTGTGATGATGGTGTCAATTTGCTGATATTTATCATCACGGCTTATTATCCTAAATGTGTCAATCTGTTTGACGATATATCTGTACCGTACAAGTTTGAAGTCGGTTAGAATCGAATCCAGGCTGTTCGAATCACAACCAGTCACCCAGGGAATTAAATTGTAGGGGGGAGATTTTCAATGACAGTTAAACAATTTATTGTCTTGTTAAATTTAACAAACTGTTAAACTGGATATTTCATTTTGGCCAACATCATTTAAGCCTATCAACCCAGTAAATCATTTGTTAAAGTAACCGATGAAATATCTGGGGTTAAATATTTATCGGACCGTTATCCTAATTGTTTCCCTGGTTACAATGACAAATATAGAAAAAAATATATAATTTAGTTTTTGATATTTTGTCGTCTCCGAATTTGTATCCGAGATTAAAACAAGTGTAATAAAATCAAATTCGTCGTTTTTTACTTCCTTTGACGTAAGTAAAGGAAGTATTGTAATCGCGAAAAATTTCGGTTTTCAGATTTCAGCGGAAATATCCATTTTGACTAATTTCGTCGTGACGTCTGTACGTACGTACGTACGTATCTCGCATAACTCAAAAACGGTAAGCCGTAGAAAGTTGAAATTTTGTATTTAGGACTGCTATAACATCTAGTTGTGCACCTCCCTTTCTGGTTATTACACAATTTCCAGAAGTGGCACTTTACATGAAGCCTATAATAGATTTTAATGAATAACTGTTTTAAAATATAATCCAAAACTTTTCAAATTTAGTATACAAGACTTTTATGTCAATCGAAATAACATAATAGATTTTGGTTAAAATAGGCTAACCGGAAGTGGTACATTACTTGAAGTTGTTAACAGTTTTTCTTAAATAAAATGATTTTATTTTGATTTTTGAAATAAATGCTTCAAATAAAAGTTTTAGAGAATTAATTTCTGCGTCTAGCACATCAAGTATTATTAAATTAGCCCTTTGTATAAGCGAGATTTGTAAATTAAAAATTATATACTTTTTTGTTTTTGTAATAAAGCTTGCTATGGATTAGGACAAAAAAATAAAAAAAAATGTTCATGTCAAATTACGTTAAATACGTGCAATTTTATGATTCGTACAATAACAAATATTATATTTTTATTAGTCATATTCATTGTTGTAATCAAATATTTCTTTGTTGTAATCAAAAGTCTCTTTAAAAAGAACCGGGTTAGATTAATGTTAATTTAAGAATGATAGTAGTAAATGAATTATTTTTTGTTCTATATCAAAATATTTCTCGGTGTTGGCTTAAGCCTGTCAATATTTGTAATTTAATTATTAAAAAAATATGTATAGGTTAATAAAAGGGTGCCGGCAGGATTTTATTCAGGGGGGTGCAGAAAGGTTTTCTCTCTACCCCCCCCCCCAGTCGTTTTTTTTTTTTTTCGAAGAAAAAACAACGAATTACATTTCTGAACTAGAATCAGTGATATGTTTATTTGATTTAAATAAACTCTTTTTGTATATGGACCTACTAAATTTAAATTTATTCATTTTAGTTACGACACTACTATAATTCAAATGAATTCGGAAGAATAGCGGGAAACTGATACGAATATTTACGAAAAAACCAAAGTTAGATTTGGAAAATCTTATTCAGAACTAAAAATTTGAACACTTAGTCAGTATTCTCTGGACAACAGATTGTGGAAGATCCAATACACTTTTGTACCTCTCGCTACCCTTGGTAAGGGAGGTATAGAGATGCTAAAAATCGCATATCGAGATTTTGGTAAATGACCACGTTTTAAGGTCCCTGCAATCCAATTTTAAAATTTTCACGATGATGTCTGTGTGTATGTATGTATGTTCCTGTATAGTGTATACGCTCTAACTAAAATACTATATCATTCAGAAAGTTTTGAAACCAAGTATTTCTACCTTATTCTAATATGGAAAGAACTGATTAGATTTTGGTGGCAATCGGATAACCGGAAATGGCAGTTTACTTGAAGCTCAAGATAGTTTTTCTTTAAATGTATTTTTTTCTCAATTTATTATTATAAAAATTAAAGATTATTCCATTTTCTACAAGTTTGCTTTAATACTTTTTCTATATATTGTATGGATAAATTTATAAAGTAATATAAAAATTATATACATAGGTAAATGGCGGGAGGTACTGTGTTGGTCACATCAGATTTTTTTAAATTAATTTTCAACAACGAACATAGCTCTTTTAATTTGAATGATTCTTTATTTCTCAATCATAGCAATTTCATTTGTAGCTATTAATAAATTATAAAACTGAAAATTGTTTGTGAAAAAATATTTTGTTTCAAAAGCCAGGGGGGTGCACGTGCACCCCCTTGCACCCCCCCTACCGGCGCCCATTTTAATAGGCGCACAAAGAAGTCGTGTGGTGTCCACATCACTCATGACATTAGCATTGAATAAATAATCTACTACAAGAACGGCAATGTAAGCCAAATATTCCGTAACGTTGAAAATGTACCGAACGCAGCAGAGCCATCAGCCATTCGATACATGAACTACTGAAAACAATGATAAATAGAGTAAACTGAAAACTGTATTATCGATATTAATTTAGCAAATAATGGAAAAAAGTTTTGATATATAGTATTAGAAAGAGACAACTAATCTACTAACGTATTAGATCTGTCAAGTCAAAAAAATTCTTCAGCCGAGAAAATGCGACCGGTTGTAAAAAATGAGCGAAGTTGGTGTAAAAAAAAATGTTCTGTCAATATATTTAAATTCTAACCATCTTTTTAATATAAAAATGGCATCATTCCATAGTTTAGTTAATAGTTAATTAGTATACCGCTAAATGAAACAAATTTCAATAAAGAATTAAATAAAATGATAATAATAATTTTTATAATACATCAATGGCAAGGTTCAGCTATAGGCTGGTCTCCCACCTAACCATACGAATCATTACACAATAATGCCAATTAAATATTATTTTTCACAATGTAAAAGTAATACAAATAAATCATTCAATAAATGAACTACTAATCTTTATATGTAAATTGTAAAACAATATGCCAAATAATCAAATAAGAATAATTGTTTGCATAATACACAGATATTACCTACGCAAACAAATTTTTGATTCAAGTCTTAAACGTGCTAGGGATACGTTTTTTTAAATCACATAGTGCCAAATAAGAAAAAGAACCTTTTAATTTTGATTTTCTATAAGCTGGAAGGTGCAATATATTAATCATCGAACGTAACACACTCTTTGTGTTTAGCAATTGGCTTTACACAAATTTCCAAAAGCAATGATTATAAAGAAAATATTATTTTCAACATGCTCCGCAAAAAAACAAAGAATTCAGTACTAATAATTTTATACATATCAGTGATGCTAAAACACCGCAAAAATGATGTTTATAGATGCTCCGTTCCTAGAAATGCTGATCCCGGATTTAAAACAATATTTCAACCCATATAAATAAACAATAGTTCAACCCTGCTACTCAGGCTCAGGAGTCCGCCGTCATAGGGTAGATACGATGTGTGTGTCGTTCACGGGCGACACCGACACTTAGTTAGGGGTGAAACGGCGAGCAAAACATTCTATATATTCCAATACGACTTATTTTTTTAATTATTTGTTTTAATGGGGTCTCGTGGCCGTGTGCCTGAGTGTCCGGTCGCGAATCTGGGGACCCGGGTTCGATCCCGACCGACGCCAAAAATTACATCGAATTTTAATGGCACAAAATTGACCCCTGTGATGCATTCTCCACGCCAGCTATGAGTGCCCGTGAGGTGACGCCTGGTAAGCAATGGGTAATATGCCGTGATGAAATATTTATTTTATTTTATTTATAATTTATTTTTGATACGTATACAATATACAAAGTAACAACTGGGGGCAGACAAACAAATATTCATTGTCGTCCTCAGCATTGCATTTAATATGGAGCGTATACGACTTATACAATAGTATACATTGTATATATATATATATATATATATATATATATATATATATATATATATATATATATATATATATATATATATATATTATGTCTATAGTTAACTCATATGTGCATCAATACTTGATACACAAAAATAGTATCACAATGCTCTGCTCTGCTATTCTGCGGCCAGCTTACCTACTTTATTTACAAACTATTATATCGCTATTCGCTACTGCTACAAAATTAATAAATTCATATATATTTACTTTTCTAACCCAATATATAAACTAAAATTTTGGACAGACAAAAATGCAAAGAAATAAAACCAACACCACCCGCAAGAAAAAATATATTTTCCATGTATGAAAGCTCATCTTCGCCGGGAATTACACCAAGGAAACGAAAACTGCTAAAGAAAATAGAGAAACAGTCTTTTTCATTAGCCAAAAAGCGAGCACAAAAGAGTGTTTTATTCCGAAATGGTTCGTTTCCGGACATGGGTATATTAGGATTATTTTCTTGTTTTGGTTTGATTAATATATTTTCCAAATTTGGTCCCATATTTTTCGAACACCCTGTATATCTTAAGAAAAAATATATTATAAATCCCCCTCATTGTTCAAATATATGCGTGATAAATCAAAATTACTTTTACCATCTCCACGAACAATTAGAAAATGGTTAAAAGTGAACCATACAGGAACTGGATTGGAAACATCTCTTTTCAAAAAATTTGAGTTGAAAGTGAGAGTTATGGAAGTTCAGGAGAAAAACTGTTTTCTTCTATTTGATGAACTTACATTAAAATATGCCACTCAACGTGATTTAATAGAAAGACCCTTAGTGTGACTGTAGTCTTCTTAATTTTTTCTGTTGGCCTTGGAAATACTAAAATTGCACAGATTTCTTGGCAGTTATAATAATTTAATTTAAAAAGTTATATCAATTTAGTACTTCAATTATTTTTGTTAAATCCGAAATTTCAAGTTTATACTAGAGGTTTTAATTTGAAAAGTAACAAAAAGTGTTATTTTGAAAATGTGTTTTTGATATAAATTTGTAATAAATTATAAAAAATTGAACTGTTTGTTAATTGTTACAATTTTATTGTTAAATTAATAATAAATTAACAATCATTACAAAATTTAGAATTTAATTTTAATTTGTAATTACAATTAATTTTTCTGAATAACAACATACTTTTCAAATTAAAGAGGTACCTTTGAGAATTGAAAGTACATATTAAAAAAAAACTTTTTAAAATATCTTTTTGTAGTACTGAAATTAGAGATATTTATTTTAAACTGAAAACAGGAACGTCATCATTTTAGCCAAGCCATCTTCTATATTATAAAAATGATATAATGTACATATTTTTTAATTATTCCGAGGCAGGTAAAAATTTCTATGAAGAGTAATTTTTTTTTGTTAAAGTAATAATTGATTTTTGACGCAACTATACCGAATATTATATTTGCACAGACCGGCAAAATTAGGGGCATGCCAAAAAAGCTATGTATTTAAAAAAGTATGTACCCTCTGTCTTTCATATTTTTATTGGTAATTCTACATCTACAACAAATAAAAAATGACGATATAACACCTAAATATAGCTATGATTTATCGGTCTCTAGTTTTATTAAATATGGATGTTTAATTCATGTTCACTATGGATCAAGGGTTAACAATAATTTCTGATTTTGTCTTCAATTCGAAGTAGAAAATATTTCTTTAAAAAAATTAAAAAATATTATTTTTAAGTAATAATTTGTGCATAATGGAAAATTCAGTTTTTTAATTAAAATATTTTTTTCATTATTTGTATATTATGAATTATTACTAATAAATAATAATTTTCTACTTTTTAAATTTTATGTTTTTACTTTAAATGCTAAGAATTGAAAAGGAAACAAAAGCAGAAATCATTGTTAATCCTTTATCTCCAATGAACACGGATTAAACACCCATATTTAATAAAACTAAAGACCGATCAATATTTAACATCTCGATAAATTATAATTAATTTTTATTAGGTGGCTATATTCAGGTGTTATATTGTCATTTGTTATTTGTTGTAGATGTAGAAATACCAAAACAAATATGAATGACATTGTCATATTTTTTTAAATACATTGCTTTTTTGGCGTTCCCCTAATTTTGCCGGTGTTTTTACCTACATTTCAAATTACTATTAATTTTATTCACTTATTTGTAATGAAAAAAATAAAATAAAAATACTGTCTTTCATATGAGGTCACAAAACTTATTTCCTTCTCCAATATTCCTCTCAGTTTAAAACACACCGTTCTTACTGTTTATACAAAACAGACATAGCATGCTTCCCCTTCCTAACACATTATATTGCCTGCTCTCTCTTCTTCAATGATAGTTAATGAGCTAGTTTACACCCATCGTTTAGGCCGCGTCCTATACCCTATATTCGACCTATACCTTATAGGACGCCATGCTGTAAACATTTAGTAGGCCACCTGACCTAGCTTAGGTCAGGTCTCTTTTTCATGTGACCTGACCCAGTTTAGGCCACGTTTTAAACTGCGTGTAAACGCCTTAGTGACCTAAAGTGTTAGATGAAAACCCTGTAGGTGGCGGTTAACCCGTATTCTGATTTTGTTGACATCACATTTTGTAGGTTGTGTAAGTTAAATTAGTTGAATTATTACGGAAAAAAAACTCATGTTCCGAAGCTGAATCTCTTGATCCTTGTGAAATTCACAATGATGCAGACGAAGAAAGTCAATAAGAGCACATATTTCTCTAGTGATATCGCGTTAACATATCAATAAAACAAATTAAAGATTGAATGATATTTGGTGATGCTTACATAACCTGAAATACTTGTATCAACCTGGCATATAAAACTGCAGTTTAAAAAAAATAAGTGCGATTGTATTTCAACAGATGGCATTGACTCGAGGACTATATTACATCTATATTAGACCTAAATTTATCATAGGTCCCCATGGTGTAAACGATTTGTAGAAGACCTATTATAGGACAAGGTATAGGCCAGGTCGCATGAATAGGATTAGGTGTAAACTAGCTCAATAAATCACCGCTAGTGGCAGCATGTTATGGTTAAAAGGAGACGTGACGATTAGGTAGCTTGCATTGCCGTTCTTGTAGTAGATTATTTATTCAATGACATTAGTCAATATCATTAATTCAATTAAAAATATTGGCATGTATTTTTTATGGTCGCTATATATCTTACCGTTTTGAAGTTAAAATTAATATTTTCTAATTTAGTTATTAAAAAAATATGTATAGTTTAATAATCGTACAAGGAAGTCGTGTGGTGTCCACATCAGATTTTTTATCTCTCGCTGAATGTATTGGAATCATGCTAAAAATCACATATCCAGATTTTAATGATTAAGCACGTTTACGAATGATGTTTGTTTGTGTGTGTGTGTGAGTGTGTGTGTGTGTGTATGTGGGGAGGTTGGAAGGACGATTTCTCAAAAACTATAATACTTAATATCTGTTTAACTACGTATTTCTCAATCGGACATTACTGGGACGATCTGAAAAGATTTGGGTAATAATTGGACAACCGGAAGTAGCAGATTCTTAAAAAAATCTTCTAACTATTATTTTTTGAAAATTTTTGTTCTTGCTTATTAAAGAAGAGTAAATTTACTATCTGATGCATATAAATATTTTATTATATATTTTATAGATTGAGAGATAAAGAAATATAAGGTGTATAATAATCTGTTTTAATAAATCTCACAGCCCAAATAATGTCATGGAAAGCAATTGAAAAATGAAAATGTTTGTAACTGACAGATAAATATCAGTGTCAAAAATCCAGACATTACTGAAGATTTATTCTCAGAAGTACATACATCATATTATTTCTTATTGTATTATTAGTTAAATATTTAAAATTATAGGTATGTTACATATACCCTTCAAAAATACTATCAATGAATTGGAAACATCTCAAAAAATTAGAAGAGAAGTACAAAATTTCTTCATAGAATGAATTTAAAATTAAAAAATTAAACATAAAGATATACAAGAAATGTTAAAATAGGGCAAGAGCAGTCATGTCACTTTGTTAGTCTTGACAAGCAGATATGGGGGCCCATGTCAGACTGATAGCTAGTAATTATGTACATAGATGTTAAACCATAATTTTTCATTCTAAATTTAGTAATTTCCCAATTCCATGTGGTTTATTTTTCTCCACAAGTAAATTCTAAACTCCTGGTCACAAATTAACTACGTGAATTTAGAAAATCTTGAATTTTTTAATTAAAATTTGACATCATGTACATAATTACTAATTGTCATTCCTGGCACGGGCCCCCATATTTGCTTGTCAATGCACATGACTGCTCGCGCCCTATACTTATGTAACCAAAAACGGAAGTAGCGGGAGGTATTGTGCTGGCCACAAGCAGATATGGGGGCCCATGTCAGAATGAGTAGTAGTAATTATGTATATAGATGTCAAATATCATAATTTCTCATTCTAAATTTAGTGATCTTCCCATTCCATGTGGTTTATTTTCCTCGACAAGTAAATTCCACACTCCTGGTGACAAATTAACTACGTGAATTTAGAAAATCTTGAAATTTTTAATGAAAAATTCTGACATTTGATATCTATGTACATAATTACTAATTATCATTCTGAAACGGGCCTCCACATCTGCTTGTCAAGGCCAGCAATGTAACATGACTTATGTAACCAAAAAAAGGAAGTGGCGACAGGTATTGTGCTGACCACAACAGATTTTTTTTAACTAGTAATAATCGTTAACCCTTTGCAGAATCTTTGCATTATCTGCAGACGATATGGTTTTTGCAACATTAAGGTTTTTGGCAACTGGTTCGATGTTACGTGTCATGGGTGATGTAGGAGGTGTAGACAAGTTAACAGTAAGTCGAGCGATAAATAAAGTAATACGATGCATTGCTACTCTGCGGCGGGAATATATAGAAATGCCGACGAATCAGGCAGAAATTGATGAAATTAGACAGGGGTTTTACAACATTTGTAAATTTCCACGATGCATTGGAGCATTAGATTGTACACATGTGAAAATCAGCTCTCCAGGAGGAATCGATGCAGAAATCTATCAGAATAGAAAAGATTTTTTTCTCTTTTAATGTGCAAGTTTTACTAACAAATAGAAATATTGTATGTCGCTGACACATGATGCAACAATTTTCAATAACTCTCGTTTGAGGGCAAGATTAGAAAACAAAGAAATTGGCAACGATAGTTTGATTGTTGGAGACAGCGGTTATGGTATAAAGTTTTATTTAACAACACCACTTGGAAATCCACAAAACGCAGCAGAAAATTTATTTAACTTAAAAATGACATAAAATGGTACAAAAGACGGAATAATATTTGAAAATTTGTAAGTTACACTGCTGCCAACTGCAAATGAACTACGTTCAGGTGACCATGTACAAAATTATGTACGTACAGCACAAATCGGCCATAAACTGTTTGAACTACGATCAATTTTGATCAACGGTTCAGCTAACCTTGAAACTCAATACGTTTAGTACGACGCACCCTTGTAAACTAAATAATTTGTGAGAAAACATAATTCATAATTGTTCTATTTAATTACAAGTAAATGTCGTAAATGAATACGAGTTAATTTTTAATTAATCTGACAAACTTCATAGACAAACAGCGCTGTAAAGTTCTAAACTGTGTTTGGAGTTTTAGTAACAAAGGTACTTTACAATTTATATTACCTTTAATAATTATACCATGTTGTACTTTAATTTTTTTATGGTCATATAAAATACACTCTTTTTTAGTGTATTTAATTACTATATTCATCTCTGTAGAGTTTAATTTTAAAGTTTTAAACGAGCATTAAGCCGATTAATGTTCCATGTTTAACTGAAAGGGCAAACAACTTCACCGAGCTTAAAAAAAATCTGAATATTTCCACAGAAAGTAATCGAAATGTTTATGGAGTTCAAAGCAAAATTTATCGATCGCATTTTGAATGAAACAAAATATTTACCTAATTTTTGTTATCTTTTTGTCTAATCTTTGTGACACACCATATGCTGTTAATACATTTATTGATAACTGTTATAATTTCTATCATAATTAAAATATTGTGTACTTTTCTGTTATCAGCACTACAGCCAACAGAAAGCAAGGCGTTGTTGATATTGTTTGATACAAATCTAAAGATTATGCTACTGTTTGATTTCCTTATAGATGATGAAAAAATCGGGAAATAATTTCCAATAACAGTCAATATTGGTATTGTAAAACTCGAAAATTATTATATAAAATTAATAAAGCATGTTAATGTATTTTGTTACGTATATTTGATACTTCTTGTAATACGATTATAATTGAGGAGATTTTAGCAAAAAACAACCTGTCCATTTTTTTAAAGACAAAGATTAAACTTTATATCTTTTTTACTTTTATAGATTTCTGTAGTTTTTAATTTAATTAAGAATCATATTTAAAAATTAGAAAATTGTTTACTGGATGTTAAGAAATAAAAAAAATAACGCTAATGAGCAATTTTATAATAATTAGACATTTTTATAGGACGTTTTTATAATAACTCTCAAACTTGAAAATGTAATAACGCGATTAAAATACTTTTTGCGAGAGAGTAGATAACGCTGTATGTAACTCATAGTTACAATATTTGGACTATGGTTGTTTTCACCAAGAGCTCTTCAAATTATTATGCTACATATAAATTATAAAATTATGTTTAATTTTTTATGAATTATGTAAAAAGGGTAATCTTTGTGATTTATTTTTTTCACTTATAAAATTCCAAAAACGTTGCGTGTTGACACAGAATTATAAAGACTAATTAATATTTAAACAGAGCCGTAAATTTAATTAGTATCTGTATTAATATTAAGTAGGCTCTTCCCTAATTAGCTTAGGTTTTAAATGAGAACTTGACATGAAAACTAACTTTGCAGAAAATTAGAGATAATTTTATTAAGAAAATCTTGTTTCCTTCCAAATAATATGTATTTTAAGTACGTTTCAACAACATACAACAATATATATAAAAATATTTTATTCTTCCCTATAGCCCTTTGAACTTACACATAAATACAATTATTACAATGTTAACGATTGTACAAATTTATAAAATAATAGCTATTAATTAAATCCGGTCGCTGCCTTGTGAAAACAAATATAAATACCTAAAACAAAAGCTTTAAAGTTCATAGTAAACAAATGGACTTGCGCACGCTTTGAGCTTTCGTTCGGGCTTTCGATCTGCGCTTGCTCCAGACTTACTATACAAAACCGGGGACAGCTGCTGGTCTGACAGTTCAGCAGCAAAGCTCCGGGAAAGCTAGTCCGGTGCTTTGGAAAAGCACGCGCTTTTAACAATTAGTGTTTAGTGACAGGCAGTGAATATAGTGGCTTAAAACACTAATACGGAGATATATTTATGAAGACTTTAATTTGGACATTGAATTTAGATAAATGTTGGTGAATGTAACAAGTCGTTTTCTTAGACGATATGACACAAAATGAATTAGTTATTAATATAATAATTGTTTCTTCTAAATTTTTGTTTGCAATGTTCCTAACCTTTTCCACATAAACCAATCTTTATCATTTTCAAAAAATCTTTGTTTCTTCCAAATCTTTGTTGTGTATCCAACTTCGCTCTTACATCTTCACGATGTTCCTATCCATTTCCACATAAACCAATCTTCAAAACATTCTTCATGACTTCTAAACGATGGCAACATCTTCTCTTCGTCAACCGACTTACGAAATGATGTGTCCCACATCTTTTCCTCAAAATTTTAAAGAATTCTTTCACACTTTAAACGAGGACGACGATAGTGTTGATATTATAGCCACCATGCTCGAAGATAAGCTTATACCGCGTTCAGAGAACAGCAGTGAAAGCACCAGTAACTTTCAGACTAAACGCAACCATAGACGAGGGATGTCTGTTCGTCATTACCGAAGAAGATCATCGGATCTTCATAGTCGGAAGCTTTGTCAAAGCGCGGAAGGTACTCCTATAAGTCCTTCCGTCAATCGTAGAAGATCTTCTAGTATAGAAGTTACCAGGCCTGTGCCAGATCTTTATAGATTTTTACAATCAGACGCAAACAGATCATGGTATCTTAATTCTGGTTCACCACCTACTAGGATGCATCTAAGTCCTAATCATAATAACGCTATGAGTCCATTGCCAACGAGTCCGGTGTATACTCCGTCTAGGTTACACCTAAGTCCAGGAACAAGTCCTAGTGCGAGGGATAGGGAATTGTCTGGAAGTCCAAGTCCTAGGAGAGGACATCCACCAATTTTAGGGGAGCATCAATATCAAAGGACTAGGTCGAGGACTGCTAGTATGCCTGTTGTACCCAGACATAGGGTAGGTAGACAATGATTATATATATATATATATATATATATATATATATATATATATATATATATATATATATATATATATATATATATATATATATATATATATATATGATTATATTATTTTTACGATGATGTCTGTTCGTATGTCAATGTCTTATGTCTGTGTTTATGTATCTATGTCTATGTACGTGTGTGTTTTTGGCACTGTTACACAATTTATCAATAAAATGTAGATATGTATACAAATTTTCAAAACTTTTGGTCCAGCGGTTCAGATTTTTGTGGAATTGGTCAGGTGAGTAGACCAATTTTTATTGCTTAATAAATACTCTATCAGTTGGAATTTTTTAATAAAAATTTGTATACATATAGTTCTCGATATACTACATTTAGTAATGAAGTCCTTGAAGCTGTATCTCATACCCATTTTCGGGTAGAGGCTGTTGTAATTTAAATTTTCAAACACCAATTTTCATAATATAATAAAAAAATTATATAATATTTTGATGCATACATTTTCCATACGGATAATTTAATGGTGCAATTTTTGAAGCATTTTTAAGTATAATCAAAATAATTTTTAACTTTTTCTCGCTAACGTTTTGTAATACGTTCCATCTATGATAATTCTATACTTTAAATCCAAAAATTCCAATTTTTCATACACTTCATTGTTACATCTCTATAAATACCTGCTTATATTTTGGTTATTACCCTGCACCTTACAATGCAAGTAAATCTCCTACGCACATTCCAAGAAAAAATGCCGGCATCATGTTCACTAAATTGAATTTGAAATCCAGATAAGAAAATAATAATGAAATATCGATTTATAGCAAAAAATTCTTTGATGTGACTATAGAAAAATGCGCTTTCTGCGTGTGACAACACGTTCAGAACATTTAACAAGCCTTTCATTTTGTGCGTCATTTAGTATGCAAATATGTAACACACAAGGGTTTAGATTGTTTTGGAATTAAATGTTAGCGGTACAGTCATTCGTACGCGATATTGATTTTATAATACAATTTGGTACACCTTTGAATTAATACACATGAATAGCAAATATTAAAAACACGCATTGCTCTCGATTTTGGAATGGATTTTTTTCACTAATTGCCCAATGGGGAACCGATATTTTATGCTCAATATATCAAAATACATCATTAGTTTATAAAATTCGTTACCCATATTTAGGTGTATCAAATTTTTGTTCGTTGATGTCGGTAATGACGATGTATTAGTATCTGAGCTCTGTGGGTTAACACATTATCCTTATGTTATATTTTCACTTTTTTTAAATCTTTACCGATAGGGTTTCCAAGGCAGTGGGTTTTATTTGCAAAAAATTACTGATCGGTGAATCATTGTGATTAACTGATTACTTACTGATCAAGAGATAAGACGGTAAGTAAATAAAAACGATTAAAGCTTACTAAAAATTACAACTATATGTTAAAATAAGTGTTCGTCGATCGTGCAAAAACCGTAATAAGCATTCTGGTTAGTACGTGCTTTTCTACAGGAATCAGATTTATTGGAATCTCGACTTCGTCTCGAACTACAAAATCATTCTCAACCAGTAGGAAACACTTACTGTCCATAATACTTACATAACTATAATAATAATATTTTAATAATCGTAGAAATAACCTTAGTGGATGGGGGAGAAATTAAATAAACAAAGAATGAAAATGTGTAAAATTCTTGGACCTCGCTGGAATTATTCACAATTTCTTTGTATGTTTATTTAATTTCTCCCCAATCCACTAAAGCCTATTCTACGATTATTAAAACATTTAGGATGGATCACAAATAGTTATAATCTATATCAGAAAGAAGCCTTAGCCTCTTAATAAGATAACGTAAGGAGGCAAGAGTATTACACATGATATGGGGTCTTGTAGCCGTGTGCTTGAGTGTCTGGTCGCGAATCTAGGGACCCGGGTTCGATCCCGACCGACGCCAAAAATTATTTCGAATTTTAATGGCACTAAATTGACCCCTGTGGTGCACTCTCCACGTCAGCATTGAGTATCCGTGAGGTGACGCCTGGTAAGCGCCCACACGGTACAAATATTTTATCATTACCGATATCTGTGTACAAAGCAGATTGGCACACCTTGTAATGGGTAATAAGCCGTGATGATATATTTATTTATTTATTTATCAAAATGTGGATCCCGTACTAAAATTTTCATGGATATTATTAAGGCTTAAGACTTTAGTACTTCGCACTTGAGGTAACGGTTGACAATAACTGTAAATAGTTTTTTGCTCATCTTTCTTTCTGTTTGAAAAACTCATAACAGAAGATGTACTAATATTTAATGATAAATTTAAAGAAGCGAACCAAGACGACAAACTTGTGGCTATTTTTGGTATTTCATTAACGTCAGATAGTAATCTGCATAGCCAGTAAAGTTGTGCGGTTCTAAAATTTTTTTATGCCATTAATATATAAAATGAACAATATAGGACCAAGTATAGAACCCTGAGGTACTCCACATGTAACATTCTGAGAATCTGAAGTTTGAATATCGTAACTCACTACTTTGTGTCCTCTCTTGCAAATACGATAAAAGCCAATCTGCACATATACCTCGTAAAAAAAAAAAAATATGAACCATAATAATAATATAACACATCACGGCATACAATCAATTTCTGGGTGTGCTACTAGTATCGGTAATGATTGTGACATATTCATACTGTGTGGGCGTTTAAAATTCATTGCTGGCATGGAGAGTGCACCACAGAAGTCCATTCATTCTCTGATTAAATTTACATTGTCCATTATATAAGGTTTCGTATAATCGATTCATTTTAAATTTCAGATGAGTTTCAAACTTTTTCATTTATATGTTTACCTAGGTAAATGTAAACTTTTTTACAAAGGAGCTTAACTTTTTGAAACATTGAACACCGACCCATTTTACATTATCTTGGATTTACGTCAAATATTGAAATTAATGTTTCAAAGCGCTATCTTTAATTATTTCAGCCATTGTTTCAGGAATAATATAGAACTGTATACCTTAAGCTTATTTTCTTATACGTAAGTTTATTAAATTTCTAATAATATCAGAAGCCGGAATTTAGTTAGATTTCGGGCAGAGCAATTTGATATATTAACTAGGATATTAAATTACAAACGTAATAGGGGGATAGCAGTTTGTTTTGAAATATCAATTAATATTATACAATTTCTACTTATATTTCAATTTGGTGTTGAATAGTACTGATAACAAATGAAAATATTAAAGGTTTCAATATAAATTTCATACTTGTAATGACTTTAATGAACAATAATACAAGTGGGTGTTCTGTTTTGTAAGAACCCACTGCTGAAATATTCTACCTTCCTTTTTGCTTGAATTTTCAATATTTTCCACGCCAGCAATGAGTGCCCGTGTGGTGTCACCTGATAAAAGCCCGCACGGTACAAACGTGTTATCATCATTACCTATATCTGCGTACAAAAGCAGATTGGCACACCCAGAAATGGGTAATATGCCGCGATAATATATTTATATAAATTGCTAACAGCGTAACTCGTCTACGAATTTCGAAACGTTAAAGTTAAATAATAAATTTCTTGCAAATCAAAACTGAATTTCGTGTTTTTCGTATTTCAGACGTTTTACCCAACGCATGCTCTGAATTTTAATATTATATTCATCAAAAACACAAAATTACAAATCCTTTCATTAGAGTTTTGAAGATAACATCAAACGACACATTTCAGCAAATCAGAAATTGGAATACAAACATAATTTTCCATGTTTCTGGATTCCAATTTACAGAGGTAATAATATACACTTTGTTTCTTAATAAGGTACGTGGAAGTGGGTATACAAAATCGAGGTAATAATGGTAGCGTTTGAAAGTTTCCGGTTCAAATCCCGCACAAATTGGCGCCCAATGTGGGGCGGGTATTCATATCTTTACAATATTGCGTTGTTATTACCACGCTTTTCAAAAATAGTTCAATTAAATTTGTATTGTCGAAAACCTATGAAGTATTAAAGATAAACTACGTATTACACCAGTCCAACAAGCTTTAGTAAATTTCATCGCTTGACTTACTTTATATTGCCTTCTTTCAGTTCGATGATTTACTGCTTTTAAAATTTGATTCCGCATCCTCTATATTTTGCCTGATAACGGATCTGACATATAGAAAAACATTAAGAGGGTTTTTCGTTTTCATTGAACGATACTTTTTCTTCAAATCCAACTTATGAGAAGAGAAATTGTTTGTAATTTAATCATTTTATAAAAAATCTGAAGTGGTCAGCATATTACCTTCCGCCAATCCTGTGTATTATGTACAAATTCCTTACATAAATTTTCTTGCAAAAGCTCCTATATTTCCAGTAAAATTATTTCATAAACAAACTATGCAGATTGCACTTGACACTGACATCTTTTCTTCTTTAGTTTTTTCCATTAGTTAGAGGTCGCTAATTTTTATTTTCTTCTTCCATACCTTTGTATTTTGCGTATCGTCGTCATTCTGTTCCTTTTCTCTAAAGTCTTCCCCAATACAATCCTTCCATCTTATCTTTGGTCTAGTCATTCTTCTTCCAATATATTCTTCATCTCTCCTTATAACATGTTCAAACCAATGTAATCGTCTCTCTTGTATCTTTCTAGAAACTTCTATCACCATTTCTCTTATCCTTTCATTCCTTACCCCATCTTTCCGTGTCTTCCCCAACTTCTATCTTAACATCGTCATCTCTGCCACATTAATTTTCGTTTCATTAATATTGACATCTGTCAATTTGCATTATCTGAATATATTAGCAGTTTCCATTCTCTAACTCTATATCTATTGAATATGAAATATAAAATGCAATCACATCGTATAGAGAATAATATATTTTTTTAAATTTATAATAACATTAAATGTCAATAAATAATATTTAACTGCTTTTCTGAAGAAAAACTGTTATGTCATGTCTGAATATGGATCTGAACTTGAGGAACACGAAAAAATTATAATTTTTGGAATGGTCGTATTGGAGTTATGCGATCCGAAACGATCGTCACATGCACACACACACACACACACACACACACACACACACACACACACACACAGGCGCACATACACACACATACAGACATCATCGTAAATATGGTAATTTCGTATTCTAGGGACCCCAAAACGTGCTTATTCATTAGAAACTCACTTTCAATTTTTTTGACCAAAAAGTGTAGTAGATTTGAACCTACGTACAAAAATCAAAGACGCATTGTGAGATTGGTGTTATGCCTTTGCTAAAATCGTGTAGAATTTAATATTAATATTCTTTTCGACTGCTTTTATTATTGTTATTTGTTTTATTTTTATTACAATTCTATCTCAATATTTTTTATTATATTCTCGTTATATGTAATAAAAAATTTGATTTTAACAAATTGTCATTGAATACTTTTATACATTTTCCGTTATAATACGAAGTTCCGAAACATTCTACTACAATGAAAGTAACAAATATGTAGCTATAGAGACAACGCTACGCAAATAAAATCTCTTCAACCGAATATAAAGGGCAAGGAAACCGTGTTTGACTCAATCTTCCGTCAATATTGTCGTTCCTAGAGTTTGTATGTTGACTCGACAGTGTGTGTACAACATGCTATTATATTTATACAATTGTATACATGGTCAGATACCCTTTACCCTAAAGTATAGGGTGTACAAATGTTTTTTAAGGTATGAATTTCGCCCATTCTTCCTAGGGACTTGAATCGTTGTGTTTTTCTTCTACCAAGGGCCATTTGGATACTTATATCATTCGCAGGCCATACAAAATTATCAACTTAAAAATCTGATGTGACCAATACAATACCTCCCGCCGGTTAATTTTTATTAATTTAAATACATACCTACGGGGTCTCGTTGCCGCGTGCCGGATGTCTTTATAAATTTATCCATAAAATATATAGAAAAAGTATTAATGCAAACCTGTAGAAAAAGGAATAATATTTAATTTTTATAATAGGAAATTGCGAAAAAAAACATTTAAAGGTGTTTTTTGAAGAAAAACTATTTTGAGCTTCAAGTAAACTGCCATTTTCGGTTATCCGATTGACACCAAAATCAAATGGCTTCTTTCCATACTAGAATAAGGTAGAAATACAAGGTTTCAAAATTTTCTGAACGATAGTGTTTGAGTTAGAGCGTACATACAGTACGCTGATGACACCTCTATGGTAATTTCTGCCAATAATGTAACAGAACTTCACCAAAAATGTGAAATGAGCATGCATGCTCTCTCCCACTGGTTTAATGAGAATAAACTATACCTCAATGGGTCAAAAACCACTTACATTCACTTTAGAAACTACCAGAATATAAATACAATAATTAATTTAGACATTTATATTAATGGTACTTTAATGGAAAAATCACAAAGAACTGTTTTTCTAGGAATAACTGTTGATGAATTTTCAATTTGGCGGCCTCATTGTGAGCATCTCATTATAGCAGTTAATCGCGCGTGCTATGCCCTACGCTACTTTAAAACCCATCTTAACTCTTGTCAACTTCGTACGATATACTTTGCCCTAGCAGAATCGCGATTACGATATGGAATAATCCTCTGGGGCACTTCATCCTGGGCCACACAAGTATTCATAATTCAAAAGCGAGCTGTAAGATGCATTGCAGGGCTACATAACCGACAATCTTGTAAAGCTGTTTTTAAACAACTACAAATTCTCACATTACCCTGTTTATATATCTTAGAAATATGTAAATATGTCCATAATAACAAACGTAAATTTACCTTAAACAAAGACCATCACGCCTTCAATACGAGAGCAAAAGATCAGTTTAGAATACCAAATGTTAAAAGCAACATAGCAGCTAATTGTCCAAATATTTCGGGATTAAAAATTTTCAATGCATTACCAAAGGAACTTAGTGTAATTTCATCATATAATTCCTTTAAATGCAAACTAAAATACTATCTTCTAGATAAATGTTTTTATAGTATTGAGGAGTACTTTAAACATTCCCTTTCTCCAGCAGGATCAAGTTTACGTCCCTCCAACTAATACAATTTGAACAAATGTCCTGTTATATGTTATATGTATTACTTTTATCTTGACGCTCTCTATGTACAGTTTTGTATCTTAAGATTAAGAATAAAATAATAATAATAATAATAATAACATACACACATACACACAGACATCATTGTGAAAATGTTAAAAAATGGATTCTAGGGACTTAAAACGTGGTCATTTACTAAAATCTTGATATGCGATTTTTAGCACGATCCCTATACTTCCCTTACCAAGGGTAGCGGGAGGTAAAAATTTGACTCTTATATTTAATTATTGCTATCCGCAATTTTTTTTCTCTATATTTATTTAATTTTGAGTTTAGCCCGCAAGTGGTATTGGGAGCCTTATACGTCCCGCGGGCCGGACGTTCCTCATACCTGTCTGACACTGTAGCTTCAGCTACCTTTTTGGGTTGAAACTATCTGCAACCGCAGGGTTGAACAATTCTTCCTTTTTAAAAGGTTGATGCTCCAATCTCTGTTTAGGGGAGAAAAACCTGCCCCACTCCCACGTACACACGAAGTGATCCTTCATATTGTGGGATGTAAATGGTTTAAAGTGATTTGGAATTTACGTAACACAAGTTATCTGTAAATGCCTATATGGTTGTTAATAGTATATTACATAACGAGCGTGGAAAGTGGTAAATAGCGTGCGAGTGTAGAGATTGAAGAACAAGGCGCGTAGCGCCGAGTGATTTAATACACGAGCATGCTAGACATTTTCGAGCGAGTTATGTACACTATTTTTCAGACGACCACAAAATATTTCTTGAAAAAGTGTTTACACTAATACAGTTTTTACTGTTGTAAGCAAATATTTATTTACAAACGTAATGTTAATAGTGTTGTTACTGCAATTATAAAAGTTAACCGGACTTTTATCTTGGAATGTTTGTGTTGATAAATTTTCATTTAGCAAAACCGCTGCCGGCTGACCTTTGAGGTTAGGTTTAACTACCGGCGCAACTCAATCCGTTAGACGCCCGTAATCTAAAACTACATTATATAAATAATACTACATGATACAAAATAGTAACAAATATAATAATTATTAATGTTCAACTTGACGGTTATTATAAATTATCATATATTTTATTC